>CM053789.1:307976754-308576754 GCA_028749045.1 Cupressus sempervirens | reverse complement strand
CTCAGCACCCATACTTTCACACACATGTATTTCTTTTGCACTTTTCATTCATTTCCATTACCATTACTATTTCCATTTTCATTGCATTAGAATGATACAATACATTGCATATATATACCATCCAAATAAACAATACATGCAAGGTCGGCCAAAACAACAAGTGAAAATCTCTATACAAAGTCGGCCCAAGGTAAAAACTCGGGTTCACTGAACTGACTCGGTGTCCTTCTGATACTCGGTGTCCACTGCGTTACTCGACATCGTCATGCACTCGGTAGAAGTGAAGGCATGGTCCATACTAAACACTTCGAGTAGTTCTGAACTCGGTAACCACTGGAGACTCGGTAGAAGAGATGTCACTCGGTGAACACTTCTATCTGAACTGTAGCTTGGTGATAAAAGGAAACACTCGATAGAACCTTGTGACTCGATGATAGTTAGTTTCCTTGATAACCGTCTGAGCTCGGTAAAATTAATTTCCTTGATAACCTCAGGAGCTCGATTATCACGAAGTTCTTGGTCAATACTAAGTACATCTTCACTTGGTCAAAACTGATTCCTTTCTTTACCTCGACCACTCGGTAAACACTGGCTGCTTTGTTCACCTCGATCACTCGGTAAACACTAACTTCTTTATTCACCTCGATCACTTGGTAAACACTGAGAACTAGGTAAAGCTTGGCTTACAAAGGAATGTCCGGTGAGAGCTCGGTAGGCATTCAGAATCCAATAAGTGTTGTAACTAATGACAAAAATGTATCATAATGCCAACAATCTCCCCCTTTGGCATTAGTGACAAAAAACACTTATGAGACAAAATTTATCTGACATGCTGATGACTGATTCTGAATATACATAGCTTCGTTATATACAACTCCCCCATAGAATGTACATATAGTATTTACATGAGCTGTATATCTCTTCCTTTGTATAATTTCTCCAAAAACACTTATTCACCCATAGTATACATATCCAACAATAATCTCCCCCTTTTTGACAATAATGCCAAAGAATAAAAGAGTATATATACTTATATAGAAACACCAAAATGAGAGATGAACTCTGAATGTACCTGAAGAATAAGCTGGAGAGTCTTATCCCAATTCTCTTGCAAAATTTTGCAGGTGGAAAGAGCTACTTGAACTTCAGCCGAAAGTTCAATCACATGGTCTGCAATGGAGAAGTTATTATCATGGATTAATGTCTTTGAATGTGCAATGTGCTTCTGCATTGAATCCATGATGGGAAGGATCATGTTTTGGATATCTATGAATGTAGATCGGATCCTTGCCTCTTCTCTCAAAAGTTCTGCCTACTTCTCTGACAAAAATTTGATCCTGAGGTGATGAGATGAGCTTGAACTGGGGTCAAGCTTCAAGTTCTGTGTGCTCACCTTCAGATCCTCATCAATTTTATTTAGTTTCTCTCTTATTTCCTTAGTGTACTTGGTAACATCACAAAGCTTAGAAAAAAGAGATGTTACATTATTAAAAGAATTTTCCATATCTGCCAAAACTGAGGTTAATGCAACCTGATTTATTGCAATATTCTGGGCAATGTGCCCCAACACCTTATTATCAAATTTCTTTGCTGCACGCCCAATCAACTTTTCTTGTCCGGAGGCATCTTCATTGAATTTATTAACTGCCTCTTCCAATTGAATCAAAATGTGTTGAGAAGTATCAACATCAACACCTATAGCCTCAGTAATTATGTTCCGTGCATCCTCAATTATCCTATATTCCTTATCCCTTTCCGATCTTAACTACATCTGAGTAGCCTTTTTCTCAATAAGTTGACTAGCATATCTCATTTCTTCAATGGTAGCATTATCAAAGTCAATCTTTGGAATTACTATCTCTGTGTCCAAGTCAATGTCTTCAGGAATTTCCTTTCCAGTGATCATAAGTCTTAATGGTTGCTTTTGTTTAACTTCTGAGATGACTGGTTTGACCTTTGGAATAGACACAATAGTAGAGACAGAAGGACTAGCAGTAAAAAATGGGATGCTTGAGGGTTGAGTGCCAATAGGAGTATGTATAGGGTCAAAAATTTGAGTACTGGCCAAAAATGGTGATACACTCGGTAATATAGTATCTAAGCTCACTATTCCTGAAGTAGATGGTGACAAAATTGTAGAACAAATTGGAGTAGTCAAAATTGGAGAACTTACAACAATACCAACTGATGATGATGGAGTCGAGGAGGCCAACTCGGTAGATGAAGAGGGGTGCAGTTTGGTAGATGAAGAGGGATGCAGCTCGGTAGATGAAGTGGTAGTCACTTCCACTGATGATACCTGGAGCTGAGATATGGCAGGTGTAGATGGTAAATCTGGTGTAGATGAACCTGCTGAAGCTGACTCCAACCTTGATTATGTCACAAGTTTAGCTGGGGAGTGAGGAAGGGATGCAATAACTGCTGCTACAATTTTTACCGGATCATCCTCCTTATCTTCCTCTTCAGATTCTTCCTCTTTGTCTTCTTCCTCTTTCTCTTCCATCATTGCATGCAACTCTCCTGGTGTAACTGTGATGGATAGAGCACTATCTGATTCATCACTGCTGCTGCTGCTGTCATCATCCTTTATTTCTACTGGGTCTACACTGGGCTTATGTAGATGATAGATGTTTTTCCACATGTTTGTAGAATCATTTACAACATGCTCTATATCTTTGATCAAAATCAAACAAGTGTGGAATCTGATCATCATTTTACCTTCATAGGTTTTCAATTCAGATTTTACCTCTGCTCCAGTTAGACTAGGCCAAAGATTTTTCAGGGATTGCTCATATATATCTTTTACCGTCTTGGTGGCTAACTCCCATCTTGGCTGTACTCTCTCCAGTAGTTCTTTAGAGATATGAGGAGCAATCTGGTCCAGGGAGTATTTCCATTTTCCCATTTTGTTAAGTACCAGTTCCTCAATCTGCATTTTCTCTGCATCAGTCCTTGTCTCAAATCTCAATGCCTTGAAATTTGCAATGCCAGCTCCTTCTTCCAATGATTTGAGCCTTTTCTCGAATGTAGGTGTAGGCTTGACCAATACAGGTTCCTGAATACCTTTTCTTGTCCTCCGAGTAAATACTGCAGTAGGCTACTTCTTGGGCTTGGTAATGATTACCTTGCCTTTCTTCTTTGCCGGTTGCTCTTCTTCTGATTCTTTTTCTCCTTCTTCTTCTTCTTCACTTTCTTTATCTTCACCTCTTCCCTCGGTGAGCATAAGAGGACCCATTGCAGTTTTCAGTTTGGCCACTTTCCTCTTACCTTTGCTGATGGCTTGTGGAATTTTGATTTCCAGTTCAATTCTGGCCTTTGCTTCATCATAAGTACCAAAAATCTGTTGCCTTGGGTCTACTGGCTCATTTACCAGTGCTTCAATGATATCCCTTGTTTCATCAATATTTACCTCATATGGAAGAAGTTTCACCCATGCAACTCGGGGTCTAACTGCCTGTATGTACACCTTGTCACAGTCAACCATAAAACATACATCATCTTTATATTCTTCAACAAGCCTAGGAGGAATTCTGAATCGGTTATTCATCCTCTCCTTAAAGTCTTCAAAATAGTTATCCATGATACTATCAAAATTTTCTCCCATCTCTGCTATAAACTCTTTAATCTGATACAAAATTGGGATATCTTTTCTCCATTCTACGGTTCCTTTTGATGGAAAGAATTTTTGTACATAAAATAGTAAACATATTAATAGAGATCCAAATTTACAGGGGTTATTCTTCGATGTCCTTATACTTTCCATGTTCTTGTTTAACTGCTTCAACATTACTTCTGACAGATCAAACTCAAGATTCTTCTTTACAATTTTCAGGGCCAAATCCACAGCTTCACACGGTACACTATTTAACCTGCTAGAACTATATAACTTATATGCAATAATATGTATGCCAAATCTTAGTTCTGGATCTGTTACAGTGTTAACCTTCAAACCTCTACTATCCCACTCGGCTAGGGTTTGCCTCTGTAACTTATCCCGTCCTAGGGTTTTAGTGGTTTTGGCTTTGCTGAGCATCGGGAGACCCGTGATTTTGTGAATCATCTTCTTGGTTATCAAAATGGGTTGTTCCAACCACAACTGACCATTATGCACTCGACTCAAGATATACCTAATCTATTTGATTTGGAAGTTTCTAGGCATATGCGCGATGTGAGTCAAACCTTTAGTTTCCAAATGTTTGTGCTCGATTTTGAGAGAACCATTTACACATAACTTTGCTAGGGCATTATCCATGTCCAATGTCCCTATTTCTTGAATAGCACACTTAAAATGAGTGTGAATGTTGTTCACGAGGAGTACCTTGGGTGGAATCTATGATTGAGCTCCATTGGGATCGAGTGATTCAGCGATGGAAGGAACGAGCTTAAACGTAGGTGCCTTCCATTCCGTTCCCTTCACAAGCATTTCGAAACCTTTCTTCGCCTTGCTGCTGCTGGTGCTTGCGGATGCCATTGTTTCTCGGTGAGTGAAAAGGTTTCGTAAGAATACTTCACTGGAAAATCTCTTCAAATTGCTTGAACTCACTTGAAAGCCCTTTTCCTTCTATGTAAATCTCGAGTTCGCGGTGAAAAATGAGGTCAAAATCTGCCCTTTTGATGAAAAAATTTTCCATTAATGTTCAGTACGGAGGTAGCTGCGATCGACAGACTATCATCCACTAGCTCGGCTTAAACTTTGCAACTCGATGACCAAAAGAAAATAGGTTAAACCATCCTTAACTCGGTAAGAGAAGAACCAACCATGCTCGGTAAGTGCAACTTGGTGAAAGAAGCCTTATTGCACCTGACTGAGCTCGGTAAGGTCATGTACCGACCATGATCCTGATGTATCTGAAATACTGATTTGATCATATTTTCATTCTAGGACTGCTTAGGATATTGCTTTGTAGATACAGTCCTGGTCTTATCCTGATGAGTCTTAATTGTAAATGGTAGAGTCACTCACTTCTTGAGTGACCATTCCATCACTTGAATTATCTGGCTTGGTAGACTTAGGAATCCATTGCTGCTTCATTTGCTTTCGAATATTTTCTACTTTGATTTTATTCTCATCCTCAACTTTCTTTATGTTCATGCAGTTTTTAGATATATGACCAAGTTCTGTACATGTATAACATCTTATAGCGGTATCCCTTTTCCTTAGGTGATGCCTTGCACAGTTTATGCCAGTATGACCATATTCTCCACAATAATGACATCTGCACCAAGTGTTGTAGTCCCAACCAAATATTGCTTTGACAAGTTGTTCAGCTGGATTAAATGATTTGGATTTGCATTGTGATGCCTTATGACCTTGCTTTTGGCATTTGTGACGTTTACCTTCAAATTTTGGTTTCTCTTTGCATTCATTGGCTTTGTGTCCATGCTGATTGCAATTGTAGCACTTTCCATTAAATTTGCCTTTTCCATTGCTCCAACATCTGTTAGATGTATGACCTAACTTACCACAGTGGCTGCAAGTAGGTCTTTGATTCTTTTGAGTACCTTGTTTGGAGGATTCACCTTTTTCTTGTATCCAAGGCCTGCTTTACCATTTTGTTTATGAAAATTTTCTTCATTTTGTAGATTCAATTGATCCATGTCCTTTTGAGATTTTACCATTCTCTCATTGACTTGTTTTTTAGAGATTAGATCACTTTGTAAGCTTGCATTGATTTGCCTTTCAGTAATTAAGTCATTTCTCAAATTCTCATTCTCAGATCTTAGATTCATAATTTCTTCATTTGCATTAGATAATTGAGTTACAAGATTTTCAAGCTGAGAGGATTGATTATTCCTTACCTCTAAGTCTTCAGCTGCCTTGTTCCTTTGCTCCAAGATTTCACATAGCCTGATGGACTGGATTTCTTGTTCCCTTTTGAGCTTTCTTACTTCTTCCTACAGAGATCCATTCTTTTCTAAAAGTTCTTTGATTGCTTTGTCAGCTTCACCTGAACTACTTGATGGTGAGAGATCTTCAATTTTTTCTTCAACATACTGATGGTCATTCATTTGCCTTGCAAGTTCTTTTCTTCTTTTCAAGGATTGTGAAAGATGCTCTTTTTCTTCATTGAGTTGAGCCATGGCCATTTCCAGATCTAGCTTTTCATTCTCAATAGTTTTGTCAAGTCTGAATATCTCCATTGTCCTTGATCTTTGCTCAAGCTGTGAAACTTTTATCTTGAGAACCTTATTGCTCTGATACCAATTGTTGGAAATATTCAAGATATGACAAGTTACTGAGAGGGGAGGGGTGAATCAGTAACTTCTAAAATTTCAAACAATAAAACTGCATACTGTTATATTCATCATTCATCCAAGTAACCTACTGTAAGCATGAAACAAAATCATTTGCAACACTTGAACACACAGATTTTGGTGACCCAGAAACCTTCCAAATAGAAAGTAAAACTGGGGTGGGGATGAAACCCACAAAGCTTCGTTACTGCAGTATGAAGTTGGCTGGTTAAGGCTTACAATGACCACTTCTGGTGATCTGCCCTGTTAGGAGCACAAAGGATTGCTAGATCCACCTTGTTAGAGGATTTACAAACATACAATAAACTATGCACTCTGTTAGGAGATTTACAAAAGATTGTTAAGTCTACCTTGTTAAAGGATTTACAAAAACTGATTCACCTGTTAGAATGAAACAGTGGATCTGATTGCAACTGATTGCTGATAAGATCCGCTATGCTCTGATTCACCTTGATGTGATAGATAAAACTTTTCTGCTCCAAAATTTGACCTTGCTAAATACCTTCACAACTCAGCACACATACTTTTGCACGCATGTATTTCTTTCACACTTTTCATTCGTTTCCATTACCATTACTATTTCCATTTTCATTGCATTAGAATGATACAATACATTGCATATATATACCATCCAAATAAACAATACATGCAAGGTCGACCAAAACAACAAGTGCAAATCTCTATACAAAGTCGGCCCAAGGTAAAAACTCGAGTTCACTGAACTGACTCGGTGTCCTTCTGATACTCGACGTCCACTGCATTACTCAGCATCATCATGCACTCGGTAGAAGTGAAGGCACGGTCCATACTAAACACTTCGAGTAGTTCTGAACTCGGTAACCACTGGAGACTCGGTAGAAGAGATGTCACTCGGTGAACACTTCTATCTGAACTGTAGCTCGGTGATCAAAGGAAACACTCGATAGAACCTTGTGACTCGGTGATAGTTAGTTTCCTTGATAATCGTTTGAGCTCGATAAAATTAATTTCCTTGATAACCTCAGGAGCTCGGTTATCACGAAGTTCTCGGTCAATACTAAGTACATCTTCACTCGGTCAAAACTAATTCCTTTCTTTACCTCGACCACTCGGTAAACACTGGCTGCTTTATTCACCTCGATCACTCGGTAAACACTGACTTCTTTGTTCACCTTGATCACTCGGTAAACACTGAGAACTAGGTAAAGCTTGGCTTACAAAGGAATGTCCGGTGAGAGCTCGGTAGGCATTCAGAATCCAATAAGTGTTGTAACTAATGACAAAAATGTATCATAATGCCAACACATTACAAGTTTTAGAATCACTTGAGATGGGACCACAAAAACAAAATGAAATCCAATCTCCAAAAAGGGAGAGAGAGAGGTTATTATAGGTGTCAAAAAAAAAATCTTGTAGCACCCAAAATTGCATCCATAACAAGCATAATATTTGAGATATGCCCCATGAATGATCACTACCTTATGACATTTAATAACTCTTAGAGTCAATTTGGTTCAACATACCTGAGAATGTTCAAGTGGTTAATAGGATGCAACAATTTTGGGACTAGGGTTTGTCTGGCCACCTAGAGCTAATAGAATAGACAATTCAATCTATGATGAATGATTAGAGAGATTCACCAATTGGTGACTTTCTACTAGCCAACACTACAAGTTTTGACATCACCCAAGATGGGGCTGCAAAATCAAAATAGTATCCAATATCCAAAAAGAGAGAGAGGTTATTGTAGGTTTCAACATCATGATCCTGTAGCAGCCATAATTGCATCTATACCTTACACAAACTCTGAGATATGCCCCATCAAAGATCTTTTCTCTTTGGCATTTAATGACTCTTAGGGTCAATTTGGTTTGGCATACTTGAGAACATTGAGTGGTAAACAAGATGGAATGAGGTTGGAACTAGATTTTATCTTGCCATGAAGAGCTAATAGAATATATTGTTTAATCCCACAAAAAAAAGTTAGAGAGATTCACCAATTGATGACTTTGTATTGGCCAATGCTACAAGTTTTAGCATCACCCAAGATGGGGCAATAAAATCAAAATGAAATCCAATTTCCAAAAAGAGAGAGGTTATTGTAGATTTTGACAACATGATCTTGCAGCACTTGGAATTGCATCCATACCTCACACAAGCTTTGAGATATGCATTGTCAAAGATTACTACCCTATGGCATTTAATGACTCTCATGGTCAATTTGGTTTGGCATGCCTAAGAATGTTTGAGTAGTCAACATGATAGGAAAAACTTGGGACTAGGTTTTACTAAAACACTTAAAGATTATAGAGTAGACACTTCAATCTCATGATGAATGGTGAGATATATATGAGCAAGATATATATGCCTAGGCCACTTTGTGCAACATATGAGAAAAAGTTGCTAATTAGGAAAAATTGGGTCTTTTAGAGTTTTTGGTCAAGATAGCCTAGGTTTAGGTGATTTTAGTTTTTTTTTTTTAATAATTTGGAATATTTTCCAAGTCCTAATAGTAAATCTAGTGAACTTTGCAAAAGTTTCACTTTTTGTAAAAATTACAAAAGTTGTAAAAGTTTCTCAAAAATGCAACTTGGTTGGAAAGGAGTGTAAAATATAATTGGAAACCTTATAACCTACCAAAATATGTTTCTCTCATATACCCAAGAATGGTTAGTTACAACTTCCCAAACCTCCATTTGCAACTTTTTACAAAAATTACAGAAGTTGCTCAAGCAACTTTGTAACTTTTGAGCAATTTTTGTTCTTTACATATTTTGGTCAAATGGGTCCATATAGGACCATTCTAGGATCCTATTTAAGATTCCTTGGACCCACTAGGTAACCAAGTACCTTAGTTTCCCATCCCTAATAACTTTTAACCTATTAAGCAACTTTTGGCTCGTTGAGCAACTTTTGACCAACCTAGGAATTTGAGTACTTCCCCATGACGAAAACCTTTTAACCTTAAAAAATATGATTACCCATGCTCAAATATCTAACCATGGGTAGTTAAAAATTTCCAAACTATCATTTATAACATTTTTCAAAAAATGCAAAAGTTGCTCAAGAAACTTTTTAAGCAACTTTGCCACTTTTGAGTAATTTTTTCTCTTTACATCTTTTGATCAAATGGGTCCATCTAGGACCATTCTAGGACCCTAGTTAGTATTCCTAGGAACTATTAGGTAACCAAATACATTAGTATTCCATGTTTATTTAATTATATTCAATCTAATGAACCAACTAGATCTGCTCTATATTTTAATGTCTCAGGTATTGTCTCATGGTTTGACTCCTAAATCTTCCAAAGAGTCTTATTATGTGATTTTCCACCATATTTTATTAAGTGTACATTTGTGACAACAAGTTTTAATAATGAAGAATCTTCCTCTCTATTTTCCAATTTTTGAATAACCACATGTTAGGGTTCTTCATAGAACATCATTTAAGTCATGTGCCTATTACAACCACCTCAGCTATATGGTACTCTAAACCTTCACCATCTATAATCAAGTAATACAATTTTTTTTTTAGCCTAGACACAACAACATAAACAATAATTTTTCCCTTCTTCATTGTCTTTAGATGCAATAACAAAAAAAAATGGCTTTCAGTGATAAATGTACAAAATATGGACATTAATTTAGTAAACTTAGGTAAAATTTATAAAGTTATATATTGAATTTATAGAGATATGTAAATTACTAGGTTGCACTAGATTAGACAAGCAGTCAAAGTCAATGGATGAATCCATCTCTACCATTTCTAGTGCTTTTGGGGGATGATAGGTGTCAACTGGGTCCAAAACCCATATATCCCATTTGTCTACCCATTCAGTCAACTCACACTCATCCCAATTTTTCTCTACACATGATGGAAAAAAGCATGCCATTTTTCATGTGTGCATACTCCATAAACTTTCATTAGAGCTTCTAAAAGAGTGCAACTCACTTGATCATGTTAGTATGCAACAATCCTCATATGGTACAATGTTAGTATTATCCATCAACCAAAAAAATCTACAAACCTTAGACTCACCTTTTGGTGTAGAGTGTTCAAAACAAAAGTGTGAATGAGTCCAATCCTTCAAGGAAACTAAATATCATACAAGGGTCTCTAAGACTTCCTTCTTCCACACTTCAACTATTTACAAAATTTTAAAATAACTTTCACAGTCTTCTTCACAAATTCCACAAAGTGACTCTAAAAGCCTACTTTGGATCCTAGGGCTCAAACTTGGAAATGATCACAACCCAACTCATTGACTCCAACCAAGACTTGGAACCCTTTAAGAGACACAAAAATATCATATTTACACCATAGTTTGGACACCCAAACACTTACAACCATCAAATGCACTAAGAGGCCTAATTTCTCCTAGTAGAACTTTTATGTGTTTTAGGGAAACAACTTGGAAATTCCCAAAATAAATTGGTATGAAAATTATAGTTTTAGACATAATTTTGGGCCTTCTATCTATCCCCCAAATTTAAACTTCCTAACCTACTCCATTACCACTAAACTCCCATAGGCTTCTTAGGTCTAATTGGTCAAAAGAGGCTTGGAACACGTGAAAATAAAAAGAATGGTTTCCTAGGTATAGAAATTGATGTGGAAGGTCTTCCTCTAACTTATCACACCATGAAACATCCTTCTACTAGGTCCTATTCTTCCATCCCTTTATTTACACTACAAACCCTCACAAATTTGGTTGAAGACATGTGAATATTCAACCTAGGGCTCACTCATAGAGCCTTTAGATCTCTTGATGTGAATCTACAATTAAGGAATATAGAAGTACATGTCCTAACCTTGTAAAATCTAGGAGGCTATTGAATTCTAACCATGGAGTCACAAGTTAGTACCTTAATTTTAGGGTTTGCACCAAACCCAACCTTAGTAAAACAAAGATATCTTCTACCAAACTTTAAAAAAAAGAATGAAACAAAGTGAAATAGAATCAATATTGATAGGTTTTCCAACTTATACCATCTAATCTAGTCAACCAAACTATGCAACTCTATACACATAATAAATGCTCAAGAAAACTACTTATTCCTCCTCAAATTTGATTTTTTTATATAATAATTCACACATCTAGTTATTTCTAGAGTTTGGATGCATAAATACATCATCCCTAATGGCTACAAGAGAAATTTGAAAGGTTGGGAATGTTGGGTGAAAAGTTGCACTTTTTGACAAAAGGTTGTCAACAACAAAATTACAAATTAGTAGCTTTTACAATTATGCACTTAAGACAAGATTAATTTTTCATTTGCCTTCCTACAAACCTTATTAAGGTAGAATGAACACAAAAACATATTAGAGAATCCTATCAAAATATGCATTTTTAGGATTTCTTTGGACTAGGTGAACTTAGTTTTATAAGCACACTTAAAGTTCCTTGACCAAACATAAGATCATTTCTTATTACATTGAAAGTGAATGAATTTTTTTTTTTTTTGTGTGGATCACTACATATCTTTCATGAGGTCACCCATAAGGTCATCTCATGCCTTGATCCACATTATGTGCTTGGTGCCCTACAATATACTCCTCTTGCAAAAAGACACTAAAGTCTATTGAGTGGGAATGTCTCCAAATTTCACTCTAGCCTTCTCAATATCTCTCATAGACATCCAAGTTTCTTCCTCTAGTGGTTCATCCTACCATTTGATCAAATAATAATAATAGGTATGCTTCCTAATCTTCCTGTTGATCCTCTTTTCTAAGATGCATTCAATGCTTGGAGGGCTTTGTCTTGGTAGGTCCTGAACAATATCATTAGAACTTGCATCATCAATGTTAGTAGAAGTCTTATATGCATTAATATCATATACATTAAAGATTGGTGAAAGGTCTATATTAGGAGATAAGTCAATCTTATATGCATTAGGACCACAGTGTTTTAGGATTTTAAATGGTCCTATCTTTTTCATGTGTAGTTTTGTATACCTCCCTTTAGGAAGTATTTCTTTCTAAAGGTGGACCATGACCATGTTTCCAACATTAAAATGTATATCTCTCCTCTTCATGTCTATTGCCTACTTGTATTTTTGAAAACTTTTTTACAGTCTCCCACTGACTTGTTGGTGAATGTATTTCATCACTTCAATAAAATCATCTTCTAATGCACTCCTCTAACCAATGCTCTCTATAGATCTAAGTTCAAAAAAACTCTTGGATGAGAACCATAGATTATTTGGAATGGAATGAGGCATATGTTTATATTTATAGAGTCATTATAGGAAAATTTAGCTTGAGGAAAGATAGCATCCCACACAACACTATACTCCTTTGTCAAACTCCTAAGAAGATTACCTAGGGTTTTATTTGTGACTTTTGTTTTCCCATTAGACTGTGGGTGATAGGAACATGATATAGAAAGGTTGATTCCTAACCTTTTCCATAGGGTACATAAAAAATGTCCTACAAACTTAGGATCCCTATTTGAGACAATGGTTAGAGGTAGGCCATGAAGTCTTACTATTTCCTTTAAGAATAGGCCTACAACGATGGAAGCATCATGTGTTTTCTTGCAAGGTAGAAAGTGTGCTATTTTGGAGAATCTATCTACAACAACATATATATTGTAATATCATGATTTTGTCCTAGGAAGACCCAAGAAAAATTCCATGTTGATTGAATCCCAAGGCTTTGTAGGAATTAGCAATGGTGTATACATCCACTAATTTGACCTTGTTCCTTTAGCCCTCTAACATATGAGGAAAGTCGCCACAAATTTTCTAATGTCAGTCTACATCATAAGCCAAAAGTAGAATCTCCTTACTAATCCTAAGGTCTTATCAAAGCCAAAATGGCTAGATAGACTCCCACAATGTTTCTCTTTGATTATGTTTCCCCTCATTAAGCATTGAGGTATGTGTAATTGACTACATTTAAGAAAAAGTACTTGGATGAGATATTCTACAAAATCAATGTGATATCTATCTGTAAAGTCCAAAAAAAGCTGATAGGCTTCCTTAAAATCTTCATCATTGATGTGCATATCTTTGAGAGACAGTATACCAACAATTTTCAATTTCACTCCTTGAATAGCCAAGTTTCTCCTATTCATGACATCAAAAACTTTGTTAGCCACCCCATTCTTATGCTTCATTGAAAAATTATAATATTGTAGGTACTCCATCCATTTGATGTGTCTATGGTTCAATTTCTCTTACCTATTCAAGAAAATCAATGCTTGATTGTCAGTGTAAATAATAAGTTCCTTAGGTAGAAAATATTGCCTCCATTTCCTAAGGGATTAAAACATTGCATACATCTCTAGATCATAGGTGGAGTATTTTTTTTAATTCTTTTATTTTTTCACTTAAAAAAGCCACAAGCCTACCCTTCTAGCTTAGCACACCACCAATTTCCCTCTTGCTAGCATTACATTCTATGTTGAAGATCTTGTTAAAATTAGGAAAATCTAGTATTGGTTGTTCTTCTACCCTTGTTTTCAAATATTTAAATTATTGATCTTCATCCCTAGTCATTCAAACTGATATTTTCTTCCCCCCTTAACAATATAATCATAGGTGCACTTATCCCACTAAAATTCTTAACAAAATTTCTATAGAAGCTAGCAAGGCCATGAAATTTTTTTACGTTACTAGCTGATCAAGTGGAGTAGGCCAATTCAATATGGCTTCTACTTTTTAGGGATTCATCATTAGGTTTCCCTTGGAGAAGCAAACCCAAGAAATACAAGCTCCTCCTACAGGAATACACACTTATCCAAATTGATATTTAATTGCTCCACATATATCCTCTTAAATACCATATTAAGATGTATTAGATTTTATTCTTTATGTTTACGAAAAATTAAGATATCATCCATGTAAAAAAAAATGAAAATATTTATGAAAGGTTTGAGGACTTCATTCATTAATCTCATAAAGGTTCTTGGAGCATTAGATAGACCATAGGGAATTACAACTTATTCAAACAATCCTTCATTACTCTTGAAGGAAGTTTTAAATTCATCTCCCTCTCTCCTTATCTAGTGGTAGCCACTCTTCAAGTAAATTTTGGGAAAATACTTTGCACTTCCTAGGAAATCCATAAGATCTTCCATTCTAGGCATTGGGAACCTATATCTAATAGTGATCCTATTGATTGCTCTAGAGTCAGTGACCAATCTCCATGTGCCTTCCTTCTTGGTAGAAATTAATGTTGGAACAACACAAGGACTAATACTTTTTCTTATAAAACATTTCTCTAGAAATCCTTGTGATGCAGGAGCATCTAGTAGTGTAAGGGTAAACTTGCATCACCCAAAAATTTGCTTAGTGCCAATTTCTATTTAATGTGTTTTCATTTCTAGATACCCATTTGGCTTAAATAAAGGTTCCAACTCTCATAGTTCCACTATTGATTTTTTGGGTTAGAGTTTTTGAGAACCTTGGGAAATGTGCCAATGTAGAAAATAGGTTATTTTGTAATTGAGCCATAATTATGATGAATTATAGGGTGTAAGTTGGAGGAATTATTATAATTTTAATTTAAAACACTCCAAAAAAAAAAAAAGGTCAAAAGGATTTACGGTTTGAAAGTTATTACAATTTTAAGTTACCTGGAGACCTCCTAATAGCACTGCAAAGTCATATTTGAGGCACTAAATTGTCTCGTATGTGCCCAAAATAGAGGAACAAGGAAAGCTCATCCATAGGTCTATATAGTGCTTGGAGAGCTTTCCAAAAATGTAAATGGTTTGTCAATCAGAATCTTAGATCAAAAGTTATGCCTCTTGAAGTTGGACTAGCTTTTCTAGATTCTTCTTATTCTACACCAACTTTTGACATGATTTATAGAACATATTATAAAATATATTCCTAACCCTAAATCTAAATTGGATACTTAATGACATTTTTGGCATTGTAAAGGAAGTTCTTGGTGGAGTTTGAGAGAGGGTACCGTGAGGAGGACTTTTCTCTAGAATCAGACCATTGTAAGCACGCAGGGCATGTCTTAAGTCTATTGTCATTGTACTGAATGTAATAGTAGGTCACTTTTGATTATAAAATTTTCCTTTTCCTATTGCATTCATTTTGATTGTGGTTTTTTCCTTCATCAAGTGGTATTAGAGTAGGTTTTCCTAAGTGTGTACACAAAGCATTGACTATGAGGTAGTTTGCACTAGGATAATGTGTTTGTGGGTTTGATACAAGAAGATGCATCCATAAAGGGAGCATACCATTTGATAGGCATGCTGTACATGATGGTCATGCAAATACATACTCTCTAACAAAGGATAAAGTTTTCCACAAACTGAAGCCTTTGATAAATAAGGGTGAAAAGGTATGTAGTAGTGCTAGGATATGTGTTGTTGATGGAAGAAAATTTCTAGATGGCATAAAACATCAACATATGTTTTATACTTTGATTCGTAGAAAAGATAAGGAAGGTAGAAGTGGAATTATACTTAAATTTTTAGGTCTATTAAGTGAGTATGGAGATGTCATCATTGATAATGTTCTAGAAGGGTTGCCACCAGTAAGACAAATTAGTCATCAAATAGATTTAGTCCTTGGACCTCATTTTCCTAACAAGGCTACTCATAAGATGACTCATATTGAGATTGAGGAGCTAAATTTACAAATTCAAGAGTTGTTGATGAAAAGTTTGATTTAAGAGAGCCTGTGGTGCTAACACCAAAGAAGAATGTAAAGTGGAGAATGTGTACAGACTCTCAGGCTATAAATATAATAACCATCAAGTACCAATTTACTTTTCCAAGAATGGATGATCTTATGGACTATTTGAGTGGACCTCAGTACTTCACAAAGATAGATCTCAAGACTGGCTATCACCATATATGGATACAAGAGGGAGATGAGTGGAAGATTGCATTCAAGACCAAGGATGGTCTATATGATTGGTTAGTCATGCCCTTTGGAATGACTAATGCACTAAGCACCTTCATGTGGCTTATGAATGAGGTACTAAAGAAGTTTTTGGGAAAATTTGTTATTGTCTATTTGAATGATATTTTGATTGTTAGTAAATCATTGGATGAACATTTAATGCACATTCATAGTATCCTTGAAAGGTTGAGGGAAGTGAAACTATTGATTAATTTGAAGAAGTGTAACTTTGTCAAAAATGAGTTAGTATATTTGGCACTTGTTGTATTAGTTGAATGTCTCAAAATGGACCCAGAGAAGGTGAAGGTCATCCTAGAATGGCCTACTCCAAGGTCTACTACTGAGGTAAGGTCATTTCATGGTCTAGCTATTTTTCACATGAAGTTCATTAGGAATTTTAGTAGCATATGTGCGCCCTTAATTGAAACAATGAGGGGGGATAGAAAGGAGTTCAAGTGGACTACAAGAGTTGTAAGGAGTTTTGAATTATTTAAGAAGAAGGTGATAGAGAAAACTATGTTTGAACTTCTTAATTTCAATAAGGTATTCTAGGTGGATTTTGATGCTAGTGGTAGTGCTATTGGAGCTCTGTTGAGCCAAGAAGATAAATGTATTGCCTATTTTAGGAAAAAATTAAATGATGCAAAGAAAAAGTACTTTGTTTATGATCAAGAGTTCTATGCAATAGTTCATGCCTTAAAAAATAGAGGAATTATTTGTTTCTATAAGAATTTTCCTTAGGGAAAATTTCACCCAAGAACTAAGAACTCAAACACAAGCACAATTGTAGACTAGAAAGGAGTATGATCAAAATAACAATGTATTCAATTCAATATTCATAAAAGTACACTAGGAGTGCCTATATATAAAGGCCTCTGAGATGCATATAGAATGCCTTGGAATTAACTACATTATAAGTCATACAACTAGGCACATGCCCAGTAGATATGGGTTATCCTCCATTAAGCATGGAAGTAAGTGTGATGATGAGAGGGTAAGCCTACAAGGGTGTAACATGAAAATCAATGTTGTAGACAACATGTGCTAAAAAGGGAGTGTGAATAACTATGTTGTCTACATGACAACTTAGTGAATGATGCAAACTCTAGTGTTGTAGACACCATGTGCTAAAATAGAGTTCCATACTTCTATGTTGTCAACATGACAACTCAAAAAGGTGTGCAAACTCCTAAGTGTCTCACAAAATAAAATAATAAAATAATACATTAACCTAAGTAAACTTAAGTAAGTGTAAATAAAAAATATGTATTTAAACCAACACCCCCTCTTAAGTGAAACTAAGGGGAATGCCCTTAAGCTTAAAAAAACTAGGATGAAATGGAAGATGGGTCCCAGCTATGAGGCCATGTAAGGTACCCATGTACATAATGAAATGCAATCTCAAAGTGGAGAAAGAGGAAAAACCTCATGGTAAAAACCCTCCCCCAAAAAGAGAGATAAAAGGGATGCATGGATGGATGGAGTAATCAAGACCCCCACATTATGACATACATCCAATATATACAAAAGTGAAGAATGAGGAGAACAAGGCCTCATAGGAGGAAAAAGTTACCCCCATAAGAAAAAAGAGGAAGAGAGACAAGGTAGTCCACCGCCCCGCTCAAATGAAGAATGCCTATCAGTGAAAGCTACTCCAAGGTAGAATCTAGTCCAAGAGTGAAGAATGATGTTCCTCCCCTTTGGCAGAAACAATGGAAAAGGTACAATGTTGAAGATGTATAGTGGCCCTAAAACCTACTCAAGTGTCCCTGTGTTGATGCTGATGGTCACCCCTTCCAATTGTGATAAAAATAATGAATGTAGATCTGGAAAGGATGTCTATTGAACCTATTCTAATGAACCATCTATCTCCTCAACTAATAAAGAGACCTCTGACAATAGTTGTTCACAAGGATCCATAATCACACCAACTTGTGAAGATTTATGATGTAGAGAATGGACATGAGGGTCAGAGTAAGCCCTTGCAAAAATTGTACAAGGATCATCTTCATCAAAGAGAAGATGTAAATCATCAAGGCTATCTCCCAAGTCTATGGTGTGTGACTCCACAAACAAACTTGGAATGTCTGCCATGTAGTCATCAACTGAAGCTGGAGTTGGAAGATAACATGTACCTTATTGTGCTAGACCTATCACTATGGCAATATATGCATGTGGACTATACTAATGTCATGACCTCTTACTACAACTATCAATAGAAACCCATGTGTTTGAATATATTGAAGCATTACCACTGGTATCACTATTAGTTTCCACTATGTATGATGTGTGAAGAGATGTAGAGGATAAGCTGGGTGAACTTTCCTCAAAGTGAACATCCTTCTCCACAAAAATCTCACAAGTTTCTGGATCCATAAGTTTGTAAGCTTTAGCATTTTCTTCATAACCTATGAAACTAAAAGGCTTAGGTGCTAGTGCCTTGCATCCTCTAGAAGATAGGTTTTCCCAAGCTAGACAACCAAAGACTTTGAAGTGACTCACAACTACTTTTCTACTACACCATGCCACAAAAGGAGTCTCCCCATCTAAGGCATTTTGAGGAGACCTATTAATTATGTGAGTAGCACTGCTAATGGCTTCAACTTCAAGTGTAGGATCAAGAGACTTGGCTTTAATCATGCAACATGCCATAGATTTTAGAGTTTTAATCCTCATAGTTGGAACATCTATCTTGTGTGAACTGAATGTTGGTTGATCCTAAAGATCAATCCCCTCAAACTTTCAAAAGTCTCTAAGTCTTCTATTTACATCTATTTTCATTGTCCACCCATAGAACCTTTATGGATTTCATTGATTTTTGCTCAACATGAGTCTTGAAGGCTTGAAGCTTATGAACCATTTCACTCTTGTGATGAAGGAAGTAGACCCATGTCAAGCATGAAAAGTCATCAACAAAAATAAGGATGTAGTGGCCTTGGCTGACTGATGTCACTATAAAAGGTCTTGCTAAAACCATGTAAACCAATTGAAGAGAAAATAGTGCTCTATAAGACTTCCCTTTATCATAATTTTCCTTGAGATGCATATCCACTAAACATGGTGAACACTCTCCCTTAGAAAAGTTGATGTTAGGTAGACCTTTGATCATGTGTTAAAAGCAAAGATGTTGAAGAGAGTAGAAGGCAAGATGACCAAACCGCTCATGCCATAGTTTGGTTTGTGAAGTAGAGTGAGTCAATAAGGCTTGAGAAGGAGACTTAGGCACAAATTGGAAGAAGGAATAAAGCCTCTTGTCATGATTAACTATCCCCACTGCAACCAATGAATCATCTCTTAGACTTTGCACCATTATTGAATCTAGAAGGAACTCAACTTTGTTACCATCTCCAAGGTGAGTGATTTGGTAAACTAAGAGAAGATTGTAGCTAAGCTTTGGAATATAGAGAAAATATTTAAATTCCCCATTTTCCATTTCCACATGTCCTTTTCCTTCAACTTCCATTTTGGTATCATCTCCCATGAAGATGTGTGGTACTTGTGACTAAAATGAAGAGAAGTCTCCCTTTGAAGAACCCATATGATAGGAGGCACCTGAGTCAAGTATCCATTCCGAAGAAGAACTTAAATTTTCCATAAGTTTTGGTCCTTTTCCCTTTGAAAAGGTTGGAGTAAAATCCTTGGAAGTACCAGGCACTTGAATTTTGTTCTTCTTGAGTAGGTTTTCCAACTCATCAATTCTTTTAGTCTTGCAATGATGCTCATCATTATTTGACTTTTTGTAGTAAGCACAAAAAAGTTTGTCCTTCTTTTCATTACTTCCCTTCTTGTTAGAAGAATAATTTTCTTGCTATGAGGAGGATTGTTGTGTCTCAAATTGTGATTTCTACTTCCACTGCTTCTTCTTCTTGTTGCTTTTCCCTCCTTTACTTGATTGGTGCTCATTACTAGCCATTGATGCTTTTGTCTTTGATGTCATGAGAGGTCCCAAATCCATGAAGTGAGATTGTTCAATAATCAACATCTCTGCAAATGCATCAAATGCAAGATTTTGGTAAGCATTTCCCATGTCCAACCTATGAGTACTAAAACTTGAAACAAAGGAAGCATACTCTAAAGGTAGCCTCTTTAGGATGTGATGAATCAACTTTTCTTTCTTCATGGGATTTCCCGAATCTTTAAGAATTGCCTAATACTCATTGGCTTTATTGATGTAATCCTAAATTGTGTCAAAGTTCTTTGGATCCAAGAGAAGTAGATCATCCTCAATCTAAAATCCCTTTTCCTCATCCACCTTACCATACAATGATTCAAGCTTGTCCCAAGCTGATTTGGATTCTGTACAATAGGCAATGTGAAAGAAGAGATCTCTATGTACACAATTCCTAATAGCTCCTAAATCTTGTTGGTCTTGTTGTTTCCAATTAATGAGTTCTTTAGCATTAGTGGGTTTGGGTATTGTACCATAAACATAAAGACTATAACCTTTTTCCATTAATTTACTCCATGCAATATCTTTCCATGTAGAATAATTGTGTGAAGTTAGAAGTGGACATTTAGGTGAACCCATGATGTAGGAATGAAAAGAGCACAAAAGAGAGCCACAAGAACATAGTACATCCCACCCCTCCCTTTTCATTGAATCAAAAGAACCCCCCAAAAAGAATACTTTTGGAACTTTATAAGTAGTGCATGTACAATGGGTCACTTATCAAAATGAGCAAAGTGGACTTTTGGATTTTTCTTTTACAACTACCTTTTGAGGCCCAAATCTGTCACTAAGCACTATAGCTCAGATGTAAAACAATTCTCAAAAGTAATCAAATCATTACAATGCAGAAAAAGCCCTAGTTTTGAAAGTGATATTTTTTTCCATAGAACCCTAGAATTTGTCTATATATCTAGAAAGTAGACAAAAAGTAATGCACTTTCAAAAAAAACAAAACCTAAAAAAGTGACCAGATGTGTCGTGTGAAGCATTTGAAGTTGCAAAACGTAGGATTGAGTAGGTACAATCACCAAAAAATAATTTTTTTGAAAAATCCTTGCACCAAAACTAGAAAAGAACACCACCACTAGAAAGTTCAGGAAATTCTACCAATTTCAAAATAATTGCACTTGAATTGGAGTCTAGATGACTGAGTTATGGCCTCATAAAGTCAGGCTACCAAACCAAAAATAAATCTAGAGAGGGGTCTAGAAGGAAAACTAATAGCTTAAATTTGATGGTCAAATGACCATCGTATCAGTTGGAAATTAACGAGGAATGATGGTAAGATGACTGCCAAATTTAACCTAGTGAATCAATAATGTCAAAAAATTATAGCCCTGTGATGATGTTATCTTGATGTAATGATGACATCAACAAGGTACAAAATCCTATGACTATACTATACTAACTATACAAAATAGTCTAACATGGTTTGCTAAGTTAGGGTATAGTCTACTTACATGTCTAACAGCTAGGCACTAATGTGTCTTTATTGATTGGTTGCCTATGTAAACACTATGATTAGATGCCACATGAAAGCTTATGTGGTGAATAACATTGAAATTGCTAAGGTGGCACTAACCATGGTGGCAGACCATTTGTCAAGCATTGATAGGCATTCCACAGCCAGAGATACACATGGGTACTGGAGATCTTCACTAGCAAGTGTTGAGAACCTATTTGTGCTGAGCCAGAAAAGACAGTGCCCATATTAGAAAACATAGGTCATTAATTGAAGGCAGTTGCCATTTTATGAGTTTGTGGGCTACAAAACTGAACTTTCCAAGAGTCTTGATTGTGGCCACCATAACTCCTTTTGTGGGGGGTTGGAAACCAATTGCTGTCATTAGGTTTGTGGGGTTTATCCCACAATCATAGTGGGATGACCCTCACATGTATATAAAAAGAACAATGGGCAGAGTTAAATAGAAAGCCACTAGGAGGGTGGGTGTTGCTTAGTCATGCCAGGATCTTGGCTAGATTCTATTGCTGAATATTGGGAGAGCTAATGGTAAACTTAGGCTAGAAATTTGTAATGTGACCAAAAATTGTGAAATATGCCTCCCTGCTAGATTTAAAAGTAGATCACCAATTGGAATAATAAAGGACTATTCCTACAAGATATTCTTTGCATAGAGCCAAGATCTAACAATGTGGTTCTGCAAAAAAAAGAATCTTTGCTAGCCAGATTGGGCAATTTTTTTTGAATATACCCTAATTGAAAAGACAACACAGAGATTTAAAATTAGTTTTGAATTAAAATAAAATTGTAGATCTAAAGAATCATACCTAAATTGAAAATTAGGGCCTCTCGGTGTCAATATGCAAAATAAAGTTGCCTCATGATCAAATTTGAGCTAGGGTAGCCAATTTTATAGTCAATTTGCATCGAATCAGCATTTTGGATGCAATGGTGAGGTTAGATCTAGCTCTAGACACTCCCAATTTTTCCATTACTCTAGATTTGAGATGAATTATTGAAGCAACAAAGGTCTCAAATGACTATGTGAAGAGAAAATCTCCCAAATTTGATACCATGTAAGAATTTTCCTTAGGAACTAAGAACTCAAATACAAGCACAACTATAGACTAGAAAGGAGTATGATCAGAATAACAATGTATTCAATTCAATATGCATAAGGGTACACTAGGAGTGTTTATATGTAAAAGGCCTCTAAGATGCATCTAGAATACCTCAAAATCAACTACATGATAAGTCATACAACCAAGTACATGTCCACTAGATATGAGTTATCCTCCATTAAGCATATAAGTAAGTGCAATGATGAGAGGATAAGCCTACAAGGGTGTAACATGAAAATCAATGTTGTAGACAAGATGTGCTAAAAAGGGAATACAAATAATTGTATTTTCTACATGACAACTTAGTCAATGATGTAAACTCTAGTGTTGTAGACACCATGTGCTAAAATAGAGTTGTGTACTTCTGTGTTGTCAAAATGACAATGCAAAAGGGTACACAAACTACTAAGTGTCTCACAAAATAAAATAATAAAATAATGCAAAACAATAAAATAATGCATTAACCTTAGTAAATATAAGTAAGTGTAAATAGTAAATATGTATATACAACAACAGTTGCCATAAGAATTTGTCTTGTATACTGATCACCAAGCATTGCGGTACCTAAAATACTAAGGTAAATTGAATCAGAGACATTTGAAATGGGTAGAGTTTATGCAAACCTATACATTTGTATTGAAACATAGAAGTGGAAGGTCTAATATGGTTGTAGATGCATTAAGTAGGAGATAGTTGTTTTTGACAGTAATGTAGGATGAAGTGGTCGAGTTTGATGAACTCAAGAATCTATACACTAAGGATCCTAATTTTGCAGAGGCATGGATGGCTTGTAAAGAACTAGTTACTTTAGATAGGACCATGTGGCTGGATTACTTGATTCAGGATGGTATGTTGTTCAAGGGTAGTCAATTGTGTATTCCAAGGAGTTATATGAGGGAGAACTTTATCAAAGAGAAACACAGTGGAGGGATGGAAGGAAATTTTGGTCAAGATAAGACCATTGTCATTATTAGAGAACATTATTTTTGGCCTTAATTATCATAGGATGTGAAGAAGTTTGTGCACAATTTTCAAGTATGTTAAATAGCCAAAGGATTTAGTCACAATACTAGACTCTATCAGCCATTTCCTATTCCATCAAACCCTTTGGAGGACATAAGTATAGCTTTTTCTCTTGGATTGCCAAGAACACAAAGGGGTAATGACTTAGCATTTGGTGATAGGTTTCCAAAGATGGCACATTTCATTCCATGTCACAAGACTCATGATGTAGTACATATTGCAGATTTATTTTTTAGAGAGCTGGTGAGGCTACATGGTCTCCCAATAACCATTGTTTCTGATAGAGATACCAAATTTGTTGGGTATTTCTAGAGGACTTTGTGGAAGAAGTTGAAGATAAAATTGAAGTTCAGTTCTACACATCATTTGTAGAATAATGGAGAAACAAAAGTAGTGAACAAGATTTTGGGCAATTTGTTGAGGTATTTAGTAGGAGATAAGCCCAAGGGATGGGATTTGATTCTACAAAAAGAAGAATTTACCTACAATATTTCTATGAATAGAAGTACAAGTAGATCACCATTCCAAATTATGTATGGGAGTAGTCCAAGGACTATACTAGAGCTGAGGAAGATGGAGCAAGAGGAGAGGACAAGTGCCAATGCAGAAGAATTTGTTGAACATGTCAAGAACCTACATGAGGAGGTACATGCACATACTACTAAGGTGATCCAACAGTATAAGGCTTGGGTAGATCAAAAGAGCAAGCATAAGGAGTACTAAGTTGGGGATCTAGTTATGGTATATTTGAGGAAGGAATGATTTCCAATGCATACCTATAGCAATCTGAAGATGAAGAAATTTGGCTCCTACAAAATTTTGAAGAAACATGATTCAAGAAATGCATATGAGGTAGAGTTGCTAGATGGGATTCTCATTTCTCATATTTTAAATGTTGTAGAATTAATAGAATATCATGATGATGGTGCAAATGAGGAGTTGATGCTAGAGTCATTTCCAATTCCTACTTCTAAGAAGGAAGAGATATAAGAAATTCTTGATAGTTGTGTGGGTTGGAGTACCAAAAAAAGGTGATATGAAGAATACCTAGTGAATTGGAAAGGATGACTAGTAGAAGATTCAACTTGGATATCCACAATGGAGGTTTTCCATTTGGGTTTTCCTCTACCATCTATAAAGTAATAGGGTCACTTTTCAATCTAACCTAGGTGTGTGATATAGGCACATCTAGTGGTGTAAGGGCAATCCTATATCACCAAAAAATATGCTTGGTTTTAGTTTCTATTTAATGTGTTTTCTTTTTTGGATACCCATTTGGGTCAAATAAATTTTCAAACTCTCATAGTTCTAGTATTGGTTTTCTAGGTTAGAATTTTTGAGTACCTTGGGATATGTGCCAATGTTAAAAATAGGTTATTTTGTAATTGAGCCATAATTATCATGAGTTAGAGGCTAAAAGTTGTAGGGATGATAATAATTCAAATTTAAAGTACTGTAGAAAAAGAATCAAGTCAAAATGCTTTAAGGTTTGAAAGTTATTATAGTTTTAAGTTGCATAGAGACCTCCTAAGAGAACTTCAAAGTCATATTTGAGGCACTAAATGGCCTCATATAGGCCAGAAAAATGGGAAATGAGAAAATCTCATCCACAAGACTATAGAGAACTTGGAGAGCTTCCCAAAAATGTAAATAATTCATCAATCGAAGTCCTGGATCAAAAGTTACGCCTCTTAAAATTTGGACTACCATTTCTAGATTCTTCTAATTCTAAACCAACTTCTAACATTATTTCTAGAACCTTCTACTTTGGATGTGGATGCCAAATGGCATAACCCTAAACCTAATTTGGGTACTTACGAACATTCTTGGCATTGTAATGGCAATTCTTGGTGGAGTTTGAGAGAGGGTACTATGAGGAGGGTTTTTCTCTAGAATCAGACCATTGTAAGCCTGTAGGGCATGTATTGAGCTTATTTTCATTGTACTAAATGTAATATTAGGTCACTTTTGATAATAAAATTTCCTTTTTCTTACTACATTCATTTTGGTTGTGGTTTGTGCCCTCATCAAGTGGTATCAAAGTGGGTTTTCTTGAGTGTGTAGATAGAACACCAACTGTGAGGTAGTTTGCATTGGGACTATGTGGTTATGGGTTTGATACAAAAAGATGCCTCCATGAAGGGAGTGTGGCAATTTGAAAAGCATGTTGTATATGGTGGTCATAAAAATACATACTCTCTAAAAAAAATGGAGTTTGCCACAAATTGAAGCCTTATGTAGTAGTGCTAGGGTATGTCTTGTTAATGGAACAATTTTTTTGGATGGAATAAAACATCATCATATGTGTTATGCTTTGATTCCTATAAAATATAAGGAAGGTAGTAGTGAAATTCCACTTGAATTTTTATGTCTATTAAGTGAGTATGGAGATGTCATCTCTTGTAATGTTCCAAAAGGGTTGCTGCTAGTAAGACAAATTAGTCATCAAATAGATTTAGTCCCTGGAGCTAGTTTTCCTAACAAGGTTTCTCATAGGATGAATCCTACTAAGACTAAGGAGCTAAATAAACAAGTTTAAGAGCTATTGAGGAAAGGTTTGATTTGAGAGAGCCTAAGTCTATGTACAATATCTACAGTGCTAGCACCAAAGAAGGATGGAGAGTGGAGAATGTGTACAAACTCTTAGGCTATAAATAGAATAACCATCAGGTACTGGTTTCCTTTACAAAGAATTGATGATCTTATGGATTTTTTGAGTGGATATTAGTACTTCACAAAGATCTCAAGAGTGGCTATCACTAGATATAGATACAAGAGGGAGATTAGTGAAAGACTACATTCAAGACCAAGGATGATCTATATGAGTGGTTAGTCATGCCCTTTAGACTGAAAAATGCACCAAGCACCTTCATGCAGCTTATGAATGAGGTACTAAAGAATTTTTTTGGAAAATTTGTCATTTTCTATCCGGATGATATTTGATTTTCAATAAATCATCAGATGAACATTTATTACACATTCTTAGTATCCTTGAATTGGTTGATGAAAGAGAAACTATTGATTAATTTGAAGAAGTGTAGCTTTATCAAAATGGAGTTAGTCTATTTGGAGTTTTTTGTATCAACTAAAGGTCTCAAAATGGACCTAGAGAAAGTGAATGTCATCTTGGAATGGCCTACTCCAAGTTTTGCTACTGAGGTAGGGTCATTTTATGGTCAGGCTAGTTTCTACAGGAAGTTCTTTAGGAATTTTAGTAGCATATGTGTACCCCTAACTAAAAAATGTTGGGGGATAAAAAGGAGTTCAAGTGGACTATAGGAGCTGCAAGGAGTTTTGAATTACTGAAGAAGAAGGTGAAAAAGCAACCTGTGTTGCAACTTCCTAATTTCAACAAGTTATTCCTAGTGGATTGTGATGCTAGTGGAAGTGCTATTTGGGTTGTATTGAGCCAAGAAGGTAAACCTATTTCCTATTTTAGGCCTTGCAAAAATAGAGAAATTATTTGTTACCAAAAGAATTTGTCTTGTATATTGATCACTAGGCATTGCAATACCTAAATAGCCAAGGTAAATTGAATAAAAGACATTTGAAATTGGTAGAGTTCATGCAAAGCTATACATTTTTATTGAAACATAGAAGTGGAAGGTCTAATAGGGTTGTAGATGCATTAAGTAGGAGACAATTGTTGCTAACAATAATGCAGGTTGAAGTGGTTGGGTTTGATGAACTCAAGAATCTGTACCTTGAGGATGCTAATTTTGTAGAGTCATGGAAGGCTTGTAAAGAACTTGTTACTCTAGATAGGACTAGGTGGCTAGATTACTTGATTTAGGATGGTATGTTATTTAAGGGACATCAATTGTATATTCTGTTGGTCTAAATTTTTGCATAATAGGTTTCTGTTGTCTAGATAAAAATTTTCAGATTGGAATCCATTAATGGAATAGGATTTCTAGCTAAGTCATATTGTTGTTAACCTTTGAAAATTTTGTTAAAACCTTGTGTCCTATTCTTTTTAAATTTTCCTTGGCGCAAAATTTTTAAAAAGTAGGAGGATAAGCGAATATTCTTTTCCCACCCATGTGAGTTCGTTGTTCAATCCTTGTGAAAGAAGTTTTACCCACCGACAGATCCTTTTGAATCTGCGGTCATTGTTAACTCACTATGGAAAAGTGCTCGAAAGATAAGTATAGCAAGTTAACGAGTCGATGACACGTGTCTATGATGCTAAAAGGTGAAATTTGGCATTGAAAATTAATGTTAAGCATAAGGTAAATTTTGGCACTGTAGGACCAAAAAATGGGTTAAAATGCATAACATACTATGAGCAAATCACAAAACTCCATCAACATACGTTAGCACCCACTAGTCTACCATGAAAGCCAAACTAATTAAGAAAGCAATAGAAACCCCCTTTTTCATTTGTAGCTCCCATGTTCTTCTTTTTTCTCCAAATGATTGTAGCTCCAATTTGCCTATAGTGCACACAAGGTTAAAGCCAAAGCCTATGATGTGGATAATGCCATGAGAATACTTGAAGTGTGATTTTATGTGAGAGAGAGAACGCAACATGCAAAGAAGTAGAGACTCAGAGATTCAAAGATTTGTACTTTCAAAACTTAAGCATTTAGATCCGAAATGAGAGGAAGAGTGTCCATTTTATAATTTTCATGGACGTTGAGAGCATTGAATTTGCCACCCATAGATATGTGACGTGGCAAGAGATTCCTATGACGCATATGAAAGAATATGCCAAAAGTAAGATTCTATGACACAAGAGAGTCAAATTTGGAAGAGAATCTATGACGCGTCATAAGATTCTTCAACCCACTTAAAGCCAAGAATCTATGACGAATAAGCCAAATAGGGACATGTGTAAGAAGTAATAATATTTGATTATGAAAAATCTCAGCCAAGTGTCAAAGGAGGATCCACGAGGTGTCACATCCAATTGTCATGATGATGTAATATTTTATGGAATATTTGAATTAAAAATCCTCTTATTCCATAAAATAAGAATTAGCTGAAAATGGATTTAATGATGAAAAATGGAACTTAGGAAATTAAGAATTTCCATGGTTTGTAGATAATGAATCAATTAATTAATAAAATTAATTAATTGAGGATGATAATTGTGAAGAATAATTAGAAAGAATAGGATTAAATTATGGGTTATTTAATCCTATAGAGAAAATTAGCAGATGATTGGCCAAATTGATTAAATGAATGCGACCGTATCCTTTGATGAAAATGTGACGATGATGGATATCAAATAAGATGATGAAAAGATAGAACAAAACCATGGTCAAATTAATTGATAGATTGAAATTGATAACATGCCAAGGACACATGACATGAATAAATTGATATGTAACATTTAACCGACATTGTAAATGCTACAGGATTGAAATTGATTGATAAGGTTTGATCATAATAACATTGACGAACATTGTCAATATTATTAAAATGGTTGATGATGCCATGATCTGACATTGAAAGCCTCAACAATGTCAAAGATTGAATGATATGAATGATGGTTTGACCTAGCACTGAGAGCCATGACAATACTAAGGTCATATTGATAAGATTGATAAGTTGATAGGTTTCCAAGGCACTGTAAGCCACAACAATGCCTAGGAGCAGATAAATGATGATTGATTTGAGATGTTTGATATGTTTTGGGTTGATTAGGACTACTTTTGAGTGATTCTAGGTTGAATTCAGGTGATTTTGAGTTGATTTGATATGATTCTGAGTTGATATGAAATTGATGTGAAAGAGGATACAAATGACAAAATATGGTCAATCTAGCCAAAATATCAGAGTTAGTAAAATGAGAAAATGGGACAAATTAGTATGAAGAAGTGATGAGGTCATAGATGTGAACCATTTTTGAGTGTCTACATTTTCCCCCTCTTTGATACAATGTGATTTAGAGCGTTGTATCAAAGAATAACTGATGAGAAAGCCACAACATGCCCCAATAGGGATGATATATATGTGTGACCCCTAAAGAAATTGAATAAGATAAGCATATGATAATTCAATTTATTGACAACAAGAAGACAAAACCATAGCAACTGACAGAATAAAAATTAGAGCTAAAATGTGAAAGTTATGAGGCCCAGAGTGTAGAACACAATCAATCCGCAGCTCGAGAATAATTGCATGGGTTACCACTCAAGAAAGACAAAAAATGATGAAAATTATAGTTCATATTTTCTGTAATGAAGATATGAATCCAACACAACTGACGGATTACAATTTTGAGTTAAAATGCAAAAGTTATGGGCTCCGGAGTGCAACATAGGGGCTCTGGGAGCAGTTTTGGGTATCCTAGGTCCCCAACTGCACCCAAAACTCAACTAAGTGCGTCATTGACACACTTGGTAAGCCCAAGTACACCATGATAATACCAAGTGCGTCAATGATGCACTTGGGAAGCCCAAGTGGTCTCAAAAAGTGCAAAATGTGCCCAAGAAGGCCCTAGGGGCCAAAATCAACATGACGGGGGGCAACTAGAGACCAAGAATAATTGAAAGGATTAATATGCCATACAGCGAAAAAATAATGAAAATGATAGCTCATTTTTTTCACAAGGAAGATATGAGTCCAACACAACTAACGGTTTGTAAATTAGAGTTGAAATGCAAAAGTTATGGCCTCCAGAGTGCAACCTAGGGGTTCCAGGAGCAATTCTGGATAACCTAGGTCCCCAAGTGCGCCCAAACTCTACCAAGTGTGTCATTGATGCAATTGGCATGACCAAGTGCATTAATGACATAGTTGGGAACCCAAAATATGCCTTGAAAGTGTAGATTGCGCCCTAAAAGGCTTCAGGGCCTAGAATCAGCCCGATTGGACTCAAAATGACTCAAAACTGTGTGTGCATGTCCAAAATGATGGAAAGACGTCATAACATGAGGGAAATCATCAAAAATGGTCGTATTTGGTCAAATATGATGAGAAAAATGTCATACTAAGGTTGAACTAGGTGGAAAGCCATAGAAAGTTGATTGATAGTGTAGGATGATGCAAGAATGCTTGAATGCAAGATGAAGATGATTTGGTGAATCAGAAGACATGATCATGGTGATGGAGAATGAGATGAAGAAGAAAGATGAGATGAGGAGATGTTAGTATGATGGAAAGACTTTTTCTTCTAAAAAGTGCACTATATGTCAAATGGAGCTTTATTTTGATATGGCAAATGGAATACAACACATCATGGCATAAAGGGCCAGAGCGCAAATGAAAGCCTTTTGCGTAAACAAGCACGATGCAGATAGAGAATGACCTTGTCCTTCCTAAAGCATATTTACATGCCCCAAACTCTTAAAGGTACATTATAACAGATAGAAATGGAAAAAGATGACCATGAACCATCCCGACCAGTCTCATAGATTAGTTTTATATCATCGAGTGGCATAGGAACATGATCAAAGAAAAACAAAGCAAAAAATAAATCACTCACTAAACAACGTGAGCCAACAGCTATCCTTGTCCATTATTACTTTCTTTTTATTGTTTTTAGGTGTTTAGATGGTGTTTGACAGGTTGATAATGTGATAGCACTGTTTGTGGATTTAGTTGATAGGTTCGTAGTGACATGTTGGATTGATTGTTGGTTCACATTGGTCAGATAGTGTGATTGTCTTGAAAGTGTAGTGCTTTGAGTTTCAATCTGCAAAGTGCAAGTGTGAACACAAAAGGGATGGTTATCCATAGTGAATATGTACAAGGTTTATAGCAAATTTTTGATGGGTTTTGTGATTTTTAGGGTTTTTTCGGATATTTGATGTTTTTGCGTGACTAGTTTCTTCAGGACATTTTATGATTTTTAGGGTTTTTTTCAGGACATGTTACAATTTTTAGTGATTTTTTTAGGATCGTATGTGAATTTTTAGGATTTTTTCAGGACATTATGTGAACGTTTAGGATTTTTTCAAGATATTATGTGATTTTTAGTGATTTTCTCAAGACATTTTATGATTTTTAGGGATTTTTTCAGGATCGTATAAGCATATACAAGTGTTAGCTCCAATCCATTATGCGATAGGTCCAATGGATAAAAAGCACTTAGGGGTATTCCTCTAGTTCAAATTCAAACTTATGCACCATGTAGGTAATATGCCCCTAGACAAGATGCAAATTATCTACAAAGGCTAATGACAGAGTGTGTGTGAAGACTGGTGATGCTTAGGCAAGGTAACAAAGGACATTAACTAGTTCATGAGCCATGATAAGGGACCAGCCATGATAAGGGACCAAGGATGTCTTGCAATATGAAGGATATGATCAAGGAATGATGGAGGGGGAAAAGACTAGATGGAATCCTGATAGATGGAGGAGCGACACTAATTACACATGGCGCCTGTTTGCCAGGTTTTCACCATGGTACTTGCCCAAAGCGCCTGTTTGCCAGGTTTTCACTTTTGGACAGAATTTTTCTCTTGACTCAAATTTTTGTGCCAAGATGCCTATTTGCCAGGTTTTCATCAAGGCATCCATTTTTCATGACTTTTTTCACTTTTTTCTTTTCTTTTTTCATGACTTTTTACTATATATTTTTTTTTGATATTTTTTCAAGACTTTTAGATGAAATCAAGAATGTCACTAAAAAATGCTAAGAAGATATCTATTGTTGGTGCTGCTAGCTGATGAGCTTTAGATCCATGACTGACCATAACTATGGAGGATTTGTTCTGAGTTTGTAGCTAAAATCAAACCACTAGAAAGGCCTTGAGAGATACCGTCGTGTACTGTATGTAGGAAAATGTCTATCTCATGCAAATCAAGGCATCTAAGGATAATTGGGTCAATAGAAATGTTATGTGGGATGTCACTGATGATGACATAGGTAAAGGCTTGTTGGATAGAGGACTGATTTTGGTTATAGGACAAATTAGGTAGCTGGATTGGGGGATAAACAAAGGGATATAAGGGAGGGTTGGGAGGTTTGAGACCAATGACCTTCCGCATGAATGCTGATTGAGAGAGCTCCAAAAGTCTTTATGGCATGTTGAACACTAGAACACTGATATTCATGGCATCATATTTTTCATTTTGTATCCTTGGGAGCTGCTTAGCTTTTGACTTTTTATGGTCTAATGGTGCTTTTTAGTTTTCACCAAGAGACCTATGCTTGCTATCTTTTTCTCTTTTTTCTTTGTAACTAGAAAGTGGAGTTGGCTCCCCAAAATATGCCAATGTGTTCTCTTTAGGAGAAACTACTTTTTTATGATCTTCAGTCATAATGCCTTCAAATTCTATTATAAGAGTGTCATAATCATCGAATTGATCAAAAATTGGTGGTCCATGTTGGTCCCAATCCAAAGGTTCAGGATAAATTGAGGGGGTGTCATCATCAATGCTGAATGGGCTTTGGTTGAAGGTAGATATATGGGTAACTAATTCAACTGGGTCATTGGGGTTTGCTCAGAGGCTAGGGTATTGTTGGTTTCAAGTGGGATATCCTCAGATGCCTTTTCATCATTTGAAACATCCATAGTCTTACATGTAGGCACCGTGGTACTAGGAGGACCTATTCGTAATGGTTTAAATCCAAGCCCCAAACTAGGAGGTTGTCCTTCTGTAGTGATAGGTTCAATGATTCCTTGTTTATGAGATCCAAGACTACTATAGCCATCATAGCCTTGTTTTTGCATGATGGTAAACCCAAGTCCATACTTTCTAGGAGATATCAAAGTGGGTTCTCATTCTGCAGATGTATTCTCACTGATAGAAGTATAATTCTTTGTACTGATGGGAGAAAGTGGTGACTCCCTAATGTGAGAGACTTGAGAGATAAAGTACTCTCCACATCCATTGTCTTCAATCTTCATCTTTTCCTTAGCTTTACTAAGCAGTATATCGGCATCCACATACTTAGAGGGATTTGTGGGTTGTGCTTCATTGTTTGTTGGGATTTGGAATGTAGCAGCATCTCTTAGATTAGCACAAAACTGGAAAGGATTTGGATCACCAGGGATGGTAACCTCTATGTTGTGATAGGAAAACTTCAAACATTGATGATATGTATAAGGGACTACTTTCATAGCATGAAGCCAAGGGCATCCTAGTATCATGCTGCAATTCATTTTGATGTCTAGGACATGGAACAATGTGTCTTCAATAGCTGGACCAACTCTAATAGGTAATGTGATTATGCCCTTGGAGAAGTGTTCACCATCATCATAAGCTTTTATTATGATTCTTCGAGAGGGATCTACATCATCTTTAGAATAACCCAAATTGTTGAAAACCTTAAGAGTACAGATGTTCAGTCCTGCTCCTCCATCTATTAAGACATGTCTGACTTTGGCATTATGGATGAAGACTTCGAGATAAAGGGGATCATTATGGTTAGGTTTTTCCTTAGGAATATCTCGAGGAGAAAAGGTGATATGCTGTGAGGTGGATAGGTTCCCAATCATGGCTTGGAATTGGGAAACATCCATGTTATCTGGGACTATTGACTCTTTAAGGGCTTGCTCCAAGATCTTCTGGTGTTGGGGAGATGCACGCAGTAGGTCCAAAATGGATATTTGTGTAGGGGTTTTTTCGAGTTGTTCAACAAGGCTATAATCAGATGAAGTAGGAGCAGTAGGTCTTCTTGGGGGTGCAGGTCTAGTAGAAGTAGTAGGTCTAGATGGGGCTCTAGGTAGGGTGATCTTGCTATGGCATGTAGTGACAACACAACAAGGGTCTTCAGCCTTCAATGTGAATATGGATATGCAAAAGTCGGACTCATTAAAGCAATTGATGGTGTAGTCATAGCCAGTGCATTTGTAATTCATATTACCTTGTGAGTTTGAGTTTGAACTTGAGGGTTTCTCTTTGTCATGATTACCCAAAGGATCCTTGAAAATAGTATGATCAGAGTTTGATGCTAACAATGATGGATCAACTGTGATTACACCATCATCAATAAGGTCTTGTATTGCATGTTTCAATTAGAAGCATGATGAAGTCTTGTGTCCTTTGGTGCGATAGTAATCACAATACTTTTTTTCATCCCACCAATCTGCTTTAGTTAATGGTTCATCTTTGATTGGGGGTAGCTATAGGAAGTTATTACTCAGTAACTATTGTAATGCAGTCTCAAGTGGTATTCCCAATAGTGTGAATTTTCTATCCTTGGTTCTAGGATGTCTTTTGTCTTGCATGGAAGTCTCAGTTTTCTGTTGTTGAGGTGTTGTTTGATTAGGATTTTGTGAATTTGTAGGGTTTACACCTTTCAAAGTCAATTAAGGTTGTGCTATGGTAATCATGCAGGCATCCACAATGCCATCATTAGTCACATTCTTGTTTTTGGAGAAATTTTTTTCCTTCTCATTAGATGAGTTGGTGTTTGTGTTTTCTTTGTTTATCTTGAGGATTCCCTTATAGATAAGAGCATCTTCAATACTAGCCCCTTTTTTCATCAGTTTAGAAATGGTGCTTGGACTCTTGATTTTGAGTTCGTATATTAAGTCTGGGACTAAGTTTTCAATGCACAGGTTTAATTGTTGTTCTTCAGGAATGTCTAGTGAGCATTGACTAACTAGGCTTCTCTAACGCAATAAGAATGTGATGAATGATTCTCCTATCTTCTATTTAGTTGAGCACAAATCAGAAAGTGTCACCTCATTTGTAATGTTAAAGGAAAAGTGGGAGATAAACTTGTCTACTAGCTTTGACCAAGATTTGATATTACTAGGAAGTTTGGAGTACCATTCAAGTGAAGGCCCACCTAGAGAATGAGGGAACAATCTCATAAGGTAAGTGGGTTCATCGCTAAGTTTGATACATGAAGCGCAAAATTCTTGGATGTGATCAATAGGGTTTCCTTTTCCTTGATATTTTTCAAACCTTGGAGCCTCAAAGTGTCTTGGGAATGGAGGCATATATAGACTTTTATCGAATGGGTTAGGAAATAGATCCCTTTCTGTATATAGAGCCTGTTTTTGTTGGACTCCCAATGCCTCAACTTGTTTGGAAAGTTGTTTGAATTGTTGTAATAGTTCTTCATTGGGGTTTTGCATGATGGTCTTTTCTTCAAGTCTTTTATGTCTATGAGTAGACCATTTTATATGGCGAGAAGTATGTCTACTTGGTTTTGACATTTCTATGTCTAATGAGTTTGATGAAGTGTCACTAGGTGGTGGAGGTCTGTAAGCACCTCAAAGACAGAAATTTCCTTGTTGTTGGGGAACTTGTTGTGGTATTTGATGTGGCACTTGTTGTTGTTGTAACAAATGTTGCTGGTATGTGATTTGTTGCTCAAGGCATCTTTGGCATTCCAACTGTTGATTGAGTTGCTCTTGTTGTTTAGAAAACATTGCTTGTTGTTGTCAGAATTGCTGCTGAAATTGCAAGTCAAGTGGGTTCTCATGGGACTGTGTATTAGGAACGTTGGATGTTTGCCCCACTTGAGGTTGTTGTCATGGCAGTTGATGTTGTTGTTGATATGTGGGATGTGTGTTAAGTGGATGTATACTTGGTTGCACCTTGGAAGTGTGGAGTCCTTGTACCATTGTAGGTTGTTGTTGTTGTGGGGGTTGATTAAGTACTTGAGAATTGAATGTCATGTTTGGATTGTGGTTTTGGTACCTTTGTGTGTTAGATGTTCCTATTTGTGACATCATATTGACTTGACTATGAGATGTGTCCCTGTTGGGAATGGGCATAATGTCAATAAGACTTTTCCTTTGTGTGTCCATAGGGATGGTTGCACTTGATGTTTCACATGTTGTATTTATGAGAGGCTCCATAGCATTTGATGTCATAGCACTTGGTAAAGTTAGGAGCAAAGGTGTATTTTGTTGATTTGCCTCCAAAGGAGGTATGTTTGGCATCCCTAGAGCACAAGTCCCTTTAGGTGATTCTTTTTTTTGCATCATGTGACTAAAATCAAGTCTTAATGTCCTTTTGGGGTGTTTAGGGATTGGTGGTATTTCATCAAACAAGGGATTAACATTGATGTGTTCAAATGTACTTTGGAGGATTTTGATAGTTGAATTTTGATGGGACCTTATAGGTGCCATTATTATGTTTGAAAACTCCAAAGGTTGTTTTCCCTTGTCTAAGTCCAAATTTATCATGGGTTGGATGTTTTCAATAGTTGTGTTGGTTTGATTTTTGGACTTAGGACCTTCCAAGTTTGGGTTAAATTTGACAATTTCTTGGGCTGCCAAACGTTTGAAGTTCTTGCAAAATTTTTTGTCTTGACATGCCCTAGCCATTTCTTCATCAGTGATGCCATAATCAGTGTCAGAGTCATCACTTAGGTGTACATTACCTTGTTGTATGTTTGATGTGTTAGGCTGGCTGAATTCAAAGGAATGTGATTGTTCATCTTTAGGTGAGGTTGGTACACTTCCTCCTCCTGGTGGCATTGGCACAAACATAGGTTCAAAGTTAGGACTCCATTGAACCATCCCATGTGTGGGGGAAGTGTTTGGAGGAAATCTCATGGTAGGTACATTATTCAAGGTTTGTTGTGCCATAGCTTGATTATGAGGATCTTGCGGATACATGTTCAAGGGGTCTGCTAGTAACGGTTGTGATGCCTCGATTTGGTCTTCGTCAAAGGTTTGTTGGATTTTCTTGCTCTTTCTTTGTCTTGGACAAGGTTTTGGTTGTTCTTGTACCTCAAAAAACAAAGGTTGATAGAGTTCCTTAGGTCTCTGAGATGATTGTGTCCTAGTAAGTGCTGGCATGATACCTAAGAGTGCAAATGCAATGGAATTTTTGAGTGTTTTGGGTGATTTAGAGTGGTGGGTATGAAAGATATGAGTGTTTTTGGGATTTTTAAGTGTTTAGGAATGTTAACCAATGTGAGGAAATGATAAATGAATTATGTTTTTGATGTGCAAAGTGAAAATGTCCTAGGGATGTTATGCAAATGCAAATGCAAGGTGATGTTTTGAAGTTTGACTAGAGGGGATGAAAATGACTCTAAGGTATGCAAAATGACAACTAGGGTTATGTTTTGGACTTCCTAAGGATGCTAAAAGTTGGTGTGTGCAAGGTAGACTATGCAAAGGATGGTGTTCTAGGGTTCGTAATGACGTTTGGGACATGCAAAATGAGGGTAAATGCTCAAGAAGGCAATTTGGTTGATGGACAATTTGATAGGGTTTGGTAGTGAAAATGATGCTAAGGATTTTGATCAATGCAATATGAAGGGGATATACCACTAGGGTAAGTCAAAATGATGTTTGGGGATTCTAGGGATATGATTATGCTATGACAATGGTATATGGAAAGTTTTGAACTTAGGTAACATCTTTTAAAAAGTATTTTGTCTAGGAGTTTAACCTGGTGATAAAGGACTTTGGATCTTGACCAAAAATTGATAAAAGATGAAAAGATCAAATTGATAAAAGATGAAAAGGTCAAATATATCAAGACAAAAATAGATTTTGACCAAAGAAAATGATAAGAAAATATAAAAAGACTAGTCAAGATCCATTATCCATCAACACTAGGAGATACTCTAAGACTCATACTTTGCTTAGATTTTTGACTAAATTCAAAGGTTTTGGGGGTTCAAAATGACATTTCAAGGACTCGAAATGGTGCTAATGCTGAACGGATATGTGCTATGGAAAATTCCTATGATGAAAAAGGGGATTTTGGGTGCAAGATGCAGTTTTGGGTCAAGTGCAGAATAGGGAGGTCTAGAGGCTCCTAGATGCAGTTTTGGGATCCTAAAGTGCAGTTCGAAGGCCCAAAATGGTCTTGCAGGTACCCAAGTGTGCCCTAACAGTGCCAAGTGCACCCTAACAATGCATAAAATGGGTTAAAATGCATTACATACTATGAGAAAATCACAAAACTCAATCAACATACTTTAGCACCCACTAGTCTACCATGAAAGCCAAACTAATTAAGAAAGCAATATAAACCCCCTTTTTCGTTTGTAGCTCCCATGTTCTTCTTTCTTCTCCAAATGATTATAGCTCCAATTCACCTATAGTGCACACAAGGTTGAAGCCAAAGCCTATGATGTGGATAATTCCATGAGAATACTTGAACTATGATTTAATGTGAGAGAGAGAATGCAACATGCAAAGAAGTAGAGACTCAAAGATGCAAAGATTTGGACTTTCAAAACTTAAGCATTCGGATCCGAAATGAGAGGAAGAGTGTCCATTTTATAATTTTCATGGAGGTTGAGAGCATTGAATTTTCCACCCATAGATATGCGATGTGGCAACAGATTCCTATGACGCATATGACAGAATATGCCAAAAGTAAGATTCTATGACACAGGAGAGTCAAATTTGGAAGAGAATCTATGACACGTCATAAGATTCCTCAACCCACTTAAAGCCAAGAATCTATGATGAATAAGCCAAATAGGGACATGCGTAAGAGGTAATAATATTTGATTATGACAAATCTCAACCAAGTGTCAAAGGAGGATCCGTGAGGTGTCACATCCAAGTGTCATGATGATGCAATATTTTATGGAATATTTGAATTAAAAATCCTCTTATTCCACAAAATAAGAATTAGTAGAAAATGGATTTAATGATGAAAAATGGAACTTAGGAAATTAAGAATTTCCATGGTTTGTAGATAATGAATCAATTAATTAATAAAATTAATTAATTGAGGATGATAATTGTGAAGAATAATTAGAAAGAATAGGATTAAATTATGGGTTATTTAATCCTATAGAGAAAATTAGCAGATGATTGGCCAAATTGATTAAATGAATGTGACCATATCCTTTGATGAAAATGTGACGATTATGGATATCGAATAAGATGATGAAAAGGTATACCAAAACCATGGTCAAATTAATTGATAGATCGAAATTGATAACATGCCAAGGACACATGACATGAATAAATTGATATGTAACATTTAACCAACATTGTAAATGCTATAGGATTGAAATTGATTGATAAGGTTTGATCATAATAACACTGACGGACATTGTCAATATTATTAAAATGGTTGATGATGCCATGACCTGAAATTGAAAGCCTCAACAATGTCAAAGATTGAATGATATGAATGATAGTTTTACCTAGCACTGAGAGCCATGACAGTACTAAGGTCAGATTGATAAGATTGATAAGTTGATAGGTTTCCAAGGCACTGAAAGCCACAACAATGCCTAGGAGTGGATAAATGATGATTGATTTGAGATGTTTGATATGTTTCAGGTTGATTAGGACTGATTGTGAGTGATTCTGAGTTGATTTGGGGTGATTCTAAGTTGATTTGATACGATTCCAAGTTGATATGAAATTGATGTGAAAGAGGATACAAATGACAAAATATGGTCAATCTGGCCAAAAGATCAGAGTTAGTAAAATGAGAAAATGGGACAAATTAGTATGAAGAAGTGATGAGGTCATAGATGTGAACCATTTTTGAGTGTCTACAACCGCATACTATATCTCGAGCTTGTTAGTTTTGAGAATAGCTGCACGTGAAGAAAACTGTGAATGGTGTCACTGGCGTCCAAGTTTTTTCACCATTTGCTAAGTCACTATCAAAAAAATTCATGCGACTTGTTCGTGGCGATGTAGCGAATGCATAGATTTTGCAAAAGGGGAGTGTTCTCTCAAAAGACTGATATGACCGCGGAAGTTCCCATGCTGCATTATAAATGTGCATAGCCACCTTCTCTGACACCAACATTTATTGGTGGGATTTTCAGTTAGTGTGTATTTTGTTTTCTATTACTGAAAATGAGAATTCGTCAAAGGTCGCTATAATCGCTAGTTAAAATAAACACCACTTTCTTGGTAGCGACTTAGTGATGACCCGATCATTGGAAAACATAGTGTTCTTTTATAATAGAAAGTGATTTTGAGGATCTCAAAGAAAATCTTGTGCAGACTTTTCTTTTATTTCTACAAGTGGAGCTTTATGTCATGACGTCTGTCTACCGGGAGGTTGCTAGCTGAATTTTTAATGTTTTTTTTCCGTTAGTGATGTGGTGACCTACTTGAAAATCACAAACACAGCAAGGCCAAGAACATGTGATGTCATTAACAGATAAAAAGGAGTACATGTGTGCACTAGTGTGTTCAGCCATCTCAGTGAAAACTATATATGGACCCACTCCCCATGTACGAAGCACACAAAGAATTTTGATTGCCAGATTGAACCAGGATCAAAGGCCATTGTTAGCTCACTAAGGAAAAATGCTTGAAAGTTAGGCATAGTGAGTTAGCGAGTGATGGCCCACCACTATTGAAGCACATTACTGTTTGCAAGATCAAGTATTGATCAACGGTGCTCGTTAACTTGCTATGAATAGATGTGCGATGGATAAGTATAGCGAGTTAACAAGCGAGGGACCCACCATTGTGTTCTTAAAAAATTGCCTCTAGTATCTGCCATATGATCAAAGCAAGATTAATGGCTAATGTTAGCTCACTATGGAAAGGTGCTCAAAAGATAAGTATAGTGAGTTAATGAGTTGATGACTCGTGTCCTTTTCGTCCGTGGGCCCAATTTGAAATGCCAACTTTGAAAGAAAGCTACAGATGGAGGTAGTTTATTGGTTTGACTGCCAATGTGCTAAAAGGAATATTAAATAAGCCTATTTTTCATTCCTTGATCGTATGTTTTCAAAGGATCGACGATGCAGGTTGAAATGCTGAAGGTGGTGGCACTCTGCACATTAATAAGATGTAAAAAGTTTCGCATGTGAAGTTAATAACAAAGTATAACAGGCAAGATTTTCCCAGTTTTACCTTTCACAAATAAAGATTTTGAAATCTTTTTTGAACAAAGATAATTACTACAAGGATTGAGATAAATTTGGCATGAGTGTGAAGTGATTGATTCAAAGATAAATTGCAGAGTTACAAAGAGCAAAAAACTCCAAGTAAGTTCTCATGCCATAGTTTCTAAAATTTTTTCAGTCTTGTATGGTTTAATCAAAGGATGGTTCTAAAGAGCTCATTAGATCCTGGGTTGTGGATAGCAGAGGGATTACTAGGTAAAAATACATGGACTTGGGATTGTAATATCGCAAATACTAGTTCAAATTGGTTTGCACAAAAGAAGTGTTTTGTCCCGTGTAGAAGTATATGGATTTTTGATAGAGGAAAACTAGTAATCCTGAGTATTTTCTTAAAGTTTCATCTCTTTGAAACTATTGTAAGATGTCATAGTCAAATAACCAAGGTTTTGAGAAGGATAATGAATGAACCTGGTAAGATAATAGCCCTCTCAGCAGTAACATTATCCTTTAAACAAATTTTCAAGATATCATAGCATGATGCCAAGGTAACATAAATGTGTGGGATCCTGTGCATTATTTTTGAGGAAGGTGAAGAAGATTTCATACTCAAGGGTATGGTCATTCTTGCTTTTTGTTAGCATGCACCTTTTTTGTGTTAGTGGATGGAAATTTTTTGTCAAAAGGTGGTTAAGAAAGCAGACTTGGCTGGGAATCAAAAGTTACCCATTTTGTTATATTTGGTCCAGCCACATTGTCTCCCTACTCAAGGGTTGTATACTAAGTAATTTTTCCATTATTTCTGAAGCCTGGCATGATCAGTGAAGAGTGGGAAGTAAAGATGAATTTCACAAAGAAGTTATCTTGACAAAACCCACAGGTCGAGGGTAGAATGTAATCATCAAAATAGATTTTGTCAGGGACAAGCTTAGTAGTTACATATACGATAGAATCACCGTTGGAGAAAAATAAAGAAAGGAGGTGATAGAAAGAATCTTGCAAGATAATGTGTGATTGGCATAAATTCCTATTAGTCATCTTATTTTTGATAGATGTATGCATTTTCCTCTTGTAAAGGTACCTGTCAGTCACATTTTCCCTTTGCTTGTTGCAACTCACACCTATATAAGTGAGTTTTCAAGGCAATGTGAGGGTCCGAATTCTATTTTTCTAAGTGATATGCTTAGTCTATTTTTGGTCCATTGTATTGAGTAAAAATTGGTGGTGTATTTTCTTTGTCAGATCTTGAGAATACATGAATATAGATTGATATGTGTTTCTTTCTGAAGGTCATTCTGAGTTTACTGTAAATTGTATTCAATTTTCAATGAAAATGAATACAAATTATGAACTGTCCCCATATATTTTCTTTCTAAACTTTGTCTCCTTTCGATTATTTGGTTATCTTGATGTTGTATAAGTAATGGCTTGTGTAATTGAATGCAATCTAGTTAGGTTGTATATCTATTTATCACTACTATTAATTCAATGGATTAAGTAAAAGCTCTGATGAATATGATAAGATTGCTATAGTAGGGGAAAGGATTTTGAATGATGAGTTCTGATAAGAATTGCTGATGAAATTTGTTGTAAGGCAACAAATTAGATCTAGAAATTTGTAGTAGACTTTGAGCCCCAATGGATGAGGTGCTGATCAAATTTGAAGAAATATGTCACAAATGGTTGTCAAAAATATAGAATTAAATCAATTTTACTTTTATTTCTTGTAGATCTTCAAAGCTGGCCAGTACTTGTCTACGTGGAATATTTTAGCTTCAGTTAGCCACTTTTGCTGAGAACACCTATAGATATATAGAAGAATTTTTTGCCATATCTGTTGTATGGGATGTGTTTATCAAGTTATCAAGAATTGTGTATGTATTTGAGGATTTGAGATGAGAATTAGAATGAAACTAAAAATAATCCTCATACAGTTTTCCCAGTCTTGAATCATCCTCGAGTATACCCACCCTAGTTTTGCAGAGCCAGAAGAGTAGAAAACCACCCTTGGTTTTGTTGAAGTTGGGTCCAAATGCATTGCACATGCAATTGTTAATATGAATTGGCTAGTCTTTAGATTGTGTGAGTACTGTCATCTTGGTATTAAGCATTTTGTTGCTTAGTAGTTTTAAAACACCAACATATTCCAAGAAGTTCTATGAGTGAGAAGTTGATCAAGGAGAAACACAATGGAGGGATGGGAGGACACTTTGGTCAAGATAAGACCATTGGCATTATTATAAAACATTATTTTTGGCCTCAATTGTCATAGGGTGCAAAGAATTTTGTGCACAGTTGTCAAGTATGTAAAACAACCAAAGGATTTAGTCACAATAATGGACTCTATCAGCCATTACCTATTCCATCAAAGTCTTGGGAGGACATAACTATGGGTTTTGTTCTTGGATTGCCAAGGACACAAAGGGGTAATGCCTTAGTATTTGTGGTGGTTGATACTTCTTCCACGATGGAATATTACATTCCATGTCACAAGACCCATGATGCAATACATTTTGCAGATTTTTTTTCTAGAGAGGTGATGATGCTACATGGTCTCCCAAAAAGTATTGTTTCTGATAGAGATACTAAACTTGTTGGGTCTATCTAGAAGAATTTGTGGAAGAAGCTGAAGATAGAATTAAAGTTTAGTTCTACACATCATCTATAGAGTGATGGACAAATAGAAGTAGTGTAACAAGAGTTTGGGAAATTTTCTGAGGTGTTTAGTAGGAGATAACCCAAGGGATGGGATTTTATTCTATGACAAGAAGAATTTTACTATAATAATTCTATGACCAGAAGTACTAGTAGATCACCATTCCAAATTATGTATGAGAGTATTCTAAGGACTACAATAGAGTTGAGGAAGATGGAGGAAAGGGAGAAGACAAGTGCTGAGGTGGAAAATTTGATGAACATGTTAATAACCTACATGAGGAGGTACATGCACATACTAAAAAGATGAACCAATAGTATACGTCTTGGGTGGATCAAAAGAGTAGACATAAGGAGTTCCAAGTTGGGGATTTGGTTATGGTATACTTGAGGAAGGAATGATTTCTAGTGGGTACCTACAACAAGCTAAAGATGAAGAAATTTGGCCCTTGCAAAATTTTGAAGAAACATGATGTTGGAAATGCATATGAGGTGGAGTTGTTAGATGGGATTCACATTTCTCCTATTTTTAATGTTGTAGACTTAAAAGAATATCACGATGATGGTGTAGATGAGGAGTTGATGCTGGAGTAATGTCCAATTCCTACTTCTAAGAAGGAAGAGATAGAAGAAATTCTTGATAGTCGTGTGGGCTAGAGTACCAAAAATAGGCAATATGAAGAATACCTAGTGAAATGGAAAGGATGACCAATAGAAGATTCAACTTGGATATCTATAATGGAGGTTGCCCATTTGGGTTTTCCTCTACAAGTGATAGGGTCACCTTTCAATCTACCTTGGGTGTCTAATGTAGGAGCATCCAAAGGTCTAAGGGCAATACTGTATCACCCAAAAATATACTTAATTTTTTTTAATTTTTTGTTTTTTCAATTATGGATGCCCATTTGGGTCAAATAAAGGCTCCAACTCTCATAGTTCCACTATTGGTTTTTTAGGTTAGAAATTTTGAGTACTTTGGGATACATGCCAATGTAAAAAATAGGTAATTTTGTTATTGAAGCATAATTGTGATGAGTTAGAGGGTGAAATTTTTAAGAATGATAATAATTGTAATTTAAAACACTCCAGAAGAAGAATTAGGTAAAAAGGCTTTATGGTTTGAAAGTTATTATAGTTTTAAGTTTCCTAGAGACATCCTAAGAGCACTTCAAAGTCAGATTTGAAGTAATAAACATCCTTGTATGGGCCCAAAATATAGGGTATGAGTGAAGCTAGTCCATAGGCCTATATAAAGCTTAGAGAGCTTTCTAAAAATGTAAACAATTCACTAATCAGAGTCTTAGATCAAAAGTTATGCCTCTCAGAAGTTGGACTACCAATTTTGGATCTGGGTACTTAAGGACATTCCTGGCATTGTAATGGTAGTCCTTGGTGGAATTTGAGAGAGGGTACTATGAGGAGGATTTTTCTCTAGAATTAGACTATTGTAAGCTCATAGGGCATGTCTTGAGTCTATTTTCATTGTACTGAATGTAGTAGCATGTCACTTATGATAATAAATTTTTCCTTTTCCTACTACAGTCATTTTGGTTGTGGTTTGTGCCCTTATCACCTTGTATCTACCTCAACATTTTGCATTTTTCTCTGGTGTTAGTCTATATGCTGCTTTATCAAGCAATGTGGAACCAATGATTAGGTCAATATAGTGGCCAGTCTCCCTCATATGTGATAAAGAATTAGTCCTTAAATCAACTATTATCCCTTTTTATTGGTCTAATAGATCTACAATTCCTTCAATCCAAGTTTATTAATCATTTCTATATATGCTAAGTTCTATGTTGAATAAAAATCAAAAATCACTTAAAAAACCTTCCCATTTACCTTGCAATATTGTTGAATATAGTTGATCAATTGTGTGTTGTATTTAATGTTACATAAATGTCATATCAGTTATCAGATAGAGTCTACCAATCTCAGTTGGTCAGCAAAGCAAAAGATAGAGTCTACCGAGCTCAGATGGTCAACAAAGTGAGTTACAAAGTCTACCAAGCATTTCTAAATATTACCCTGTGTAGATAGTTTCTATTGAGCTCATTTGGGCATTGAAGGATTCTATGGTTGAATTCAATTTCTATCGAGCTCACAAGTTCAGTGAAGGAAAGTTAGTGTCTACTGAGTTCACTTGATCTCCAAAGAATTTTGCAGAGTTCACAGTGTTTACCAAGCTTCACTTGGTTAACACTAGAAATCATTTTTGGAGCAATGTTTACTGAGCTGGGTTGGCCAATGAAGGATTTCATTGTTTTGGGAAATAACGTTTAATTATTTCATGTAATGTTTGTAGCCGACTGATGTAATGATTATTGGTAAATGTAACTTGTAAATGAGCCAACTTGACAATCTATAATGTATAAATAAAAGGTCAAGTTGTGAATTCAAATGTATGGATGAATGAGCAAGCATACAACTGAGTTAATTGTTTAGGTGTGAGTGAATTTTGAAGAAGGATCAGATATCCTTAAGGAGCAACAAAGTTGTATTCAATTAGAGAGGATCTAGTGAAATAGAATAGAGATCTATATCAGTAAAGATCAGTTGCATCTCATTTAGGTCACTTATTATTACTTTCTCACCATTGTAGTAGTAATTCCTAAATCTCTTAATAGGGTTGGTCTAACAACCATTTCTGTAAATCCTCTAACAAGGTGGATAGTTCTACTAAATTTTCCTAAAGTCCTCTAGCATGGACACACCTAAAAGGGTGATTAAATCCTCTAACAAGGTCACACCTAACAATGTGTTTTTTAACCTTTAACAAGGTTGGCTCCTAACAAGGCTCACTTTAGAAGAGTGAAAATTGGTAGCTAGTTACTCATATTGGGTTTCCATGTTAAATCTAGTGTCTCTTTTGTTCATGTTATTTCCTTTTGCATGCATGTTGATAATTGTAAATGCTTAAAGATTAGTAATAAGTTAATACACAGTACATCTATGGAGTTATAACATTTTTCTATGTGGTGACTGAGTGATAGCAATAACTAGTTATTTAAGAAATCTAAGGGATCTATGGATTTATTTTTGTGATAAATGATTCAACGCCCCCAGTTACTCCATCTATATTTCCAACAATTGGTATCAGAGCTTTTGGTGCTCACAAGAAGGATTTCAAGGATCTAAGCTAAAGATTAGGATGTCTTGCAAGAGGGAAATTCCAAAGCTTAACAGGGATAACCTTTCAGCATGGAAAGGTCTCGTGAGACTCCATCTAGCTTCCATTGGAGATACATGATTGAAATATCTTGATGAAGCATATGTAACTCCTTCTGGTACATTATCTACTAATGACATTGCTAAGAAGAAGACTCATAACACCATGATGATAGACATTGCATCTGCCCTAAGCTATGAAGAATTTGATGATGTCAAGGACTACAAAACTACCTTTTAAATGTGGAACAAGCTAAAAGATATCTATGGAGGTGATGATAATGTAAGAAGAGCTGAAGTAGAAAGTCTAAGAGGATAATTTGATCAAATGAGGATGAGAGAGGATGAAAACATTGCCAAATATGTTAAAAAAGTCAAAGTAGTTGTCAGTTCAATCAAGGCTTCTGGAGGAGACATTGAGGAGGAAATAGTTGTAAGTAAATTTCTTAGAACATTACTTCCCATTTATGCAATTAGAGTTTCTACAAATCATAAGATAAATTTAGAGGCCTTAGTAGGAAGATTGACTACATTTGAGCTAGATAACTATGCTAACTATGTTCTAGCTTCCAAGAACATTGAGTTTGCATTTGAAGCCAAGCTTTCACTCAAAGAAAAAGGAAAGAAGATAAAGAATTCTTAGTCAAAAAGTGAAGAAGAATCAAAATAGAGTTCTGACAATAATCTTGAGGTGGTTGAAGCTCTACTTGTTAGGAAATATTTTAGAGGTAGAGGAAAATATAAAGGTAAGGTTCCTCTAATTTGTTTTTCATGTGAGGAAATTGGACATATTGTTGCTAGGTGCCCAAACAAGAAAAATAAGGATGAGAAGAAAGGTCACAAGTGCAATGGCAAGAAATATTTCAAACCATTCAAGGAAAAAGGTAAGAAAACATGTTTCATGGCTAAAGATTCTAATGATTCTGATGATGAAGAAGATGAAAATGTTTACATTGCTATGAAAGATGAATCTGATAATGATGAGGAAGATAAAATGGCACTTATCTCTCATGTGAGTAAAAGTGATACATGGATCATAGATAGTGGTTTCTCTCATCATATTAGTGGTGATAAAACAAATTTTGAACATTTTGAAGACTATGATGGTGGTAGTGTGAGGTTTGGTAATAATGAACCTTGTTGCATAAAATGAAGAGGAAGAATCTCACTAACCAAAGAACTTATATGTAATAATGCCTATTGGGTTGAAGGACTAAAACACAATCTATTGAGTGTGGCACAACTAATCAATAATGGATTCAAGGTGGAATTTATGCATGGAAAAGCAAGACTATTAGATGTCAAAGAAAAGCTAATTGGATTAGGCATACAGACAAAAGGTAACGTGTTCTACCTTAAACTTAATGAATGTTCATGCTTTATTGCTCAAGTTGAAGAAAGTTGGTTATGGCATAGAAGGTTATGTCATGTGAACTTTGATAACTTGGTAAAAATAAGAAAATTTAGGAAAGTAAGAGGCATTCCTAGTAAAAAGAAACTTGATGTTGGTCTATGCAAGAATTGTCAAATTTGTAAGATGGGAAGACTAGCTTTAAAATTAAGAACTATTAGTCTAAAGAACTTTTAGAAATTGTGCATATTGACTTGTGTGGACTTATTGGAATTGAAAGTTATACAAGAGAATTTTTTTTCATTTTTTTGTTGATGATTACTCAAGAATGATGATTGTCATGTATCTGAGAGAGAAATCAAAAGTATTTGAGAAGTTCAAATGGTATTTGGCCAGAGTAGTGAAGGAAATAAGGAAAAGACTGAAATGTTTGAGGCCAGCCAGAGGTGGTGAATTCATCTGCCATGAGTTCAATAACTTTTCCATTGAAAGGAGAATCAAAAGATAGGTATCATTCCTTGGAACTCCTGAGAAAAATTGAATAGCTGAAATGAGGAACATATCTATCATGGACTATGCAAGAACTTTAATTAATTAAAAGAACATTGCTATCAAATATTTGAAAGAAGCTATTAGCACTATAGTTCATACCTTGAATCGAGTACAACTGATGAAGGACTCATTCAAAACCCCCTATGAGTTATGGTATGGCTATAAATCCAATGCAAGTTACCTAAAAGTATTTGGAAGAAAATGTTACATTTTGAAAGAATCTAGAAAGGGTAAATTTGATGTGAAGGGTGATGAAAGAATATTTTTGGAATATTCTTGCAAGAGTAAAGCATATAGATGTTTGAATTTGTCTACTCACAAAGTCATAGAAAGTGCACATGTGAAAGTTGATGAGTTCGCAGAAAGGACTGAAGAAGAAAACAAAAAGGAACCAAAAGACTATAGGAGATTTGTTTTTATTGAACTTGGTACAGTGCTAGATACATCTATCAATCAAGAATATTCTACTCTTGAGTCTTTAGTAACTAAGTTACAAGAAGTTCAAATTGAGCTATAGGAACCCAAGTCACATTCTAATGCTACCAAGCTAATGCCTACCAAGTTTTAAGGACCCAATCAACAGAAAAAATAGCCAAAAGCTAAAGTTGAAGTGCAAGAGGATGATAGTGCAATTCATTCAAAAGGCAAGGAACTTGTATTAGCAAACAATGTCAGGAGACATCATGCACCAGATCAGATCATTGGAGACAAATCTGAATGTATTATGATAAGAAGTAAGTGAAAAGGTACTTGTTTACTTGCTGATTTTGAACTTAGAAGTGTCAAAGATGCATTACCAAGTTTGAAGGACCCAAGCAATAGACAAAATGGACAGAACCTAAAGTTGAAGTGCAACAGGATGACAGTGCAATTCATTCAAAAGGCAAGGAACTTATATTAGCAAACTATGTCAGGAGACATCATGCACCAGATTAGATCATTGGAGATAAATCTAAAGGTATTATGACAAGAAGTAAGTGAAAAGGTACTTGTTTACTTGCTGATTTTGAACTTAGAAGTGTCAAAGATGCATTAGAAAATGAAAGTTGGATAGAGGCTATGAATGAAGAGATAGAGAAAATAGAGAAAAACAAAACATGGACTCTTGTACCCAGGCTAAAAAATAAAAATGTGATTGCAACTAAGTGAGTATTCATAAATAAGTTGAATGAAATGGTAAGGTGTCAAGGAACAAAGCTAGATTGGTATACAAAGGGTATTGTCAAGAAGAAGGAATAGATTATGGAGAAAATTTTGCTCCTATTGCAAGATTGGAAGGTGTCAGGGCCCTACTTGCATATACTACATACAAAAGATTTAAGATTTATTAGATGGATATCAAATCAACATTTTTCAATGGTATACTGGATGAAGAAGTTTACATTGAGGATTCTAAAGGTTTTGTTGATCTAGAAAAGAAGGACATGGTTTGCAAATTACACAAAGCATTGTATGGTCTGAAACAAGTCCCTAGAGCATGGTATGAAAGATTGCATAGCTATCTTATTTAGATTGGTTTTCAGAGAACTAATGATAATAGTAGCTTGTATATCAAGGAAGGACTAGATAATAAGATTGTTTTGGAAAAAATATTTGTGGATGATACTTTGTTTATAGGAAATAATGATCTATGCAAAGCATTTTCAGAGAAAATGAACAACGAATTTGAGATGTCAATTTTTGGAGAGATTAAATTCTTTGTTGGCCTTCAAATTCAATAGAGTAAGAATAGAATCTATGTCACTCAATCTAAATAATCAAGGAGATACTAAAAGAGTTTGGTATGGAAGACTATAAACTAGTTGGAACTCCTATGTGTACTACTCTAAAGCTTACTAAGGATGATGAATGAAAAGAGGTAGATTAGACATTGTACAGATCTATGATTGAAAACTTGTAGTACATAGTTCATACAAGGCTAGATATTGCTCTTGTAGTGGGTATTGTAGAAATATTTTTAGAAAAACCAAAAGAAAATCACATAATGGCAATCAAAAGGATCATGAGATACTTGAAAGGCACTAAAGATTATGGATTATGGTACAAATTTGGAGGTAATCTAGATTTGAAAGTGTTTACTAATGCAGATTGGCATGAAACATTGATGACAAAAAAAGTACAAGTGGAGGAGCATTCTTTCTTTTAAAGAGGTTGGTTTCTTGGACAAGTACAAAGAAAAATTGTACATCCCAATCTACAACTGAAGTAGAGTATGTTGTAGTAGCACTACACTGTTCTAATATTGTTTGGTTCAAACAATTATTAGAAGGAATGAAGGTGAAAATAAAAGAACCAATTGTTATGTTTTGTAATAATACAAGTGCAATTAACATATCTAAAAATCTAGTGATTCATTTAAAAACCAAGCACATTGTAATAAAGTATCACTTTGTCAAAGAATTGGTGCAAGATAAAGATATCAAATTGGGATATATCCATACAAAGGAAAAAATTGCTGACATATTCACCAAACCATTACCTAAGGATGCATTCTTGTATCTAAGAGGTAAGTTAGGGGTCATTCCCTTATTTGAAGCTCACTAAAATGAAGTTTTAGTGATGCATTAATAAGTATCAAGTTGAAGATCTTTTAGTTAATGTAGCATAGTTATGGAAATATTGCATATGAGTTAGTAGATAAGGTACATTGTTATTCATCTAGTTTGTGTTGTCTTTGGCATGTGTTTTCAAAGAGGGAGAGTATATTATCATATCTTTCTAAAATTTGAATTTGTTTGTGAAGAGTTTGATGTTTGAAAATAAGCTATGTAATTCCTTCATAGAGGGAGATTACTATATTTTTGAAATTTGTGGAATAAAATCTAATAGGGAGAAATATTTTTTCATAAAAATACTTGTTCTCAAATTTCATTCTGCTATGACATGTTGTGTTACCATCAATGCCAAAGAGGGAGATTATTGAATACAATTGATCAATTGTGTGTTGTCTTTGATATTACACAAATATCATATCAATTATTAGATAGAGTCTACCAAGCTCAATTGGCCAGCAAAGCAAAAGATAGAGTGTACTAAGCTCAAATGGTCAACAAAGTGAATTACAAAGTCTATCAAGTATTCCTAAATATTACAATGTGGGGATAGTTCCTACTGAGCTCACTTGGGCATTGAAGGATTCTATGGTAGAAGTCAGTTTCTACCAAGCTCACAAGGTCAGTGAAGGAAAGTTAGTGTCTACCAAATTCACTCAGTCTCCAAAGAACTTTATAGAGTTCATAGTGTTTACCAAGCTTCACTTGGTCAACACTAGAAATTATTTTTGGAGTAGTATTTATTGAGTAGGGTCAGCTAATGAAGGATTTCATTATTTTGAAAAATAAAGTTTAATTGTTTTATGTAAATTTGTAGCCAACTGATGTAATGATTATTGGTAAATGTAAATGGTAAATGAGCTGACTTGACAATATGTAATGTATAAATAAAAGGTCAAGTTGTGAATTCAAATGTACGAATGAATGAGCAAGCATGCAAGCGAGTTAATTGTGTAAGTGTGAAACAACAAAGTTGTATTTGATCAGAGAGGATTTAGTGAAACAGAACAAAGATTTGTATCAGCAAAGATAAATTACATCTCATTTAGGTCACTTATTGTTACTTTCTCATCATTGTAGCAGTAATTCCTAAATCTCTTAATAAAGTTTGTCTAATAGCCATTTTTGTAAATCCTCTAACAAGGTGGATAGTTCTACTAAATTGTTCTAAAGTCCTCTAACAAGGCCACTCCTAGCAGGGTGATTAAATTCTCTAACAAGGTCAAACCTAATAGTCTATTTTGTAACCTTTAACAGGGTTGGCTCCTAATAGGGCTCACTTCAGAAGAGTGAAAATTGGTAGCTAGTTACTTGGTGGTTTTTTCCATATTGGGTTTCCACATTAAATCTAGTGCTTCTTGTGTTCAATTTATTTCCTTTTGCATGCATGTTAATAATTGTGAATGTTTAAAGATTAGTAATAAGTTAATAAATAGTACATCTACTAAGTTACATCATTTTTCTATGTGGCTACTGTGTGACAAGAGTAACTAGTTATTTAAGACATCTAAGGGATTTTTGGATTTGTTTTTGTGATAACTAATTCACCCCTCCCTAGTTACTCCATCTATATTTCCAACAATTATCCTAAAGAAAGTTTTCCTTTGGGGAGGCTCCTTCTACATTGGTGTCTTCAAAAGTGTTCTATTGAACATGATACTTTCTCCTTGCTCTAGTTCAATAGGTCTAGAGACACTTGAATGGTAAGAGGTTACACTCTAATAGTCCTCTCTTGGGAAAGTTGTACTCTTCTATCATTTCCTTGATGACTTGGGCCTTCTCCATTCTTTCTTGGGCATCTAAAGGAATTGTGTTTGAGTTGGTTGCAAGAAAATCATCTACTAGTAAACACATTATTTCCTCTCCCATTTTATCTCCCCCTACTATTTCCTCTACCTCCTCTAAAGTTTCTTCTAGAGCTTGTTCCTTTATCATTCTTCTAATTCCTTTATCCTTCTTAAGGTCTTTGTTTTGAACCTCTTCCTTGGAACCTTCCTCTACCTCTGAAATTAATTCCTTTCCCCTTGTTATGATCATTATTTCTTTTGATTTTATCCTCAATATTAAGAGTAAGTTGATATCATTTGTGTACTGATTCTACTAATTCTAGAGTTAGTTTATCCTATATGTTATTCTTGAGGCCATTAATCTACCTAGTAACATTTTGAGTCTCATTCTCATATGTCTTGGCCCTAAGAGTCAATGTATTGAACTCTTGGGTGTAGGTGATCACATTCATGTCCCTCTATTTAAGGTTCTCAAATTTCTTTTGGATCATGAGTTCATAGTCAGTAGGAGAAAACTATTTTATTATTCCTTCCATCAGCCTCTTCCAAGTGGATATGGTTTTCTTCTCCTCTTCCATCCTCTCATTCTAAAGGAAGTCCCACCAACTCCATGTTGGTCCTTTCATTTGGACTTTGTTGTCTTCACCTTCTAGCTTGTAGGGATTTCTTCATACTCAAAATAGTTCTCAAGGGCTTCAAGACACTCCATGCATGCTTCTAGTTCCATCTCCCCATCAAACATGAGTAAATATCCCTTATCCTTCTTCCCTTCCCTCTATAGGTCTGTCACAATCATTCTTTGATCTTCAAGCACATGAGGCAAGTCTTCCTCCTCCTCTTCTTCCACTTCAAACTCTCCTTGATCTCCTTTGCATAATTACCCCTTCAATTTTTTAGTCTCTCTTCTCATACTACTATTTTCATCTCTCATGGCTCTTCTCTCAGCAATTTTTTCTTTGACAATCTTTGCCAATTCTATATTAGTGATCCTCAAGGGAACATCTTCCTTTGCCATTTCTACTAGATCTTAGTGACTCTAATACTCCTTGGTCTAGAGTGCTCACAAAAAAAGTGTCAATGATTCCAATCCTTTAAGGAAACTCAATACCCTTCAGTGGTCTCTAAGACTGCCTTCTCTCATACTTCAACTAGTCACAAACTTCTAAAACAAATTTTATAATCTTGTTCACAAATTCCACATAATGACTCTAAAAGACTACTTTGGATCCTATAGCTCAAACTTGTAAATGATCATATGCCAACACTCTAACTCCTACCAAGACTTGGAATCCTTCAAGGGATACAAAAAGATCATATTTATACCATATTTTGGACACCCCAATGGTTACAACCACCAAATGTACTAAGAGGCCTTATTGCTCCTAATAGTACTTTTATGGGTTTTAAGGTAGCAAATTCGAAATTCCTCAAAGAACTTGGTAAAAAAATTATAGTTTCAAAACCCTATTGGGCCTTCTATCTACCCCCGAACTTTCAACTTCCTAACCTACTCTAGCACCCCTGAACCCACATAGGCTTATTAGGTCTAATTGGCTAAGAGAGACTTGGAACACTTAGAAAATAAAAATAATGGGTTCCTAGGTTTAGAAATTTATGTGGAAGGTCTTCCTCTAACTTTTCCCACCATGAAACAACCTTATACCAAGTTCTAAACTTCCATCCCTTTGTTTACCCTACAAACCCTAATAAATTTAGTTGAATACATGTGAAAATTCAACCTAGGGCTCACTCAAAGAACCTTAAGATCTCCTAAGGAAAATTTACAATTAAGGGATCTACAAGTGCATGCTCTAACCTTGTGAAACATAGGAGGTTGTTGAATTCTAACCACGGAGTCATAAGTTAGGACCCAAAAGCCATGGAAACCCTTAATTTCAAGGTTTTTTGACCCAATATTAGTAAAAAAAGATATCATCTACCAAACTTAACAAAAATGAATGAAATAAAGTGAAATGGAATCAAGAATCATAGGTCTACCAGCTTACATCTGATCTAGTCAACCAATCCATCCAACTCTGTACACACAATAAATGCTTGAGAAAAACTATTTATTTATCCTCAAATTTGGTTTTTCCATACAATACTTCATACCTCTGGTTATTTCTAGAGTGTGCATGCATAAATACATCATCATCAATGGTTACAATAGAAAATTTAAAGGATGGAATCATTGGGTGAAAAGTTGCACTTTTGACAAAAAATTGTCAACAACAAAATTGCAAATCAACAACTTTTACAATTTTTCCCTTAAGAAAAGATTACTTGTGCATTTGCCTTCCTACAAAACTTATTAAGGTATAATGAATATAAAAACATATTAGAGACTCCTATTTACTCAAAATATTCAATTTTAGGATCTTTTTGGACTAAGTGAACTTAGGTTTATAAGCACACCTAAACTTCCTTGACCAAACATAAGATCATTGCTTATTACATTCAAAGTGAAATTAAAAAACATCTTGTTGTGGATCATTACATATCTTTCATAAGTTCATCCATAAGGTCATCCTATGCCTTGATCCACATTGTGTCCTTGGTGCTTTGTACTACCATCCTTACCTGGACCATATATGCACCCTAAAATGGTTGCCTAGACTATGGGCCCACATTATTCAACTTATCAAATTTGTTGAATCAATGGTTTGAAATATTTTATTAAATCAGTTCAAATCAATTTCTTTGATCAAATTGTAATTAATTTAATTATTTTATAAGGTTTGATAATTTTATCTTAAGTCTTATTTGATTAAAAGAAAAACCTATTTTTTAATTAAATAATTAATCCACATTTAATTAAGTAAGAGAAAAACTCATCTTTTAATTTAATTAAATATTTCCTATTTAATTTAATTAAATATTTCCTATTTAATTAAAATAACTTGCTCCCTTTTAATTAAATAAAATCCCCTTTCAATTAAAAGAAAGTCCCTCTTTTAATTAAATAAATAAAATCCCCACTTAAACTTCTCTTTGTAATAAAAAAGAAAATTAAATAAAAAAAAATTAAACCCACTTAAAAAGGAAATAAAATAAATAAAAATAAATAAATCTCTTTTTTCTCTACACTTAAATGCATGTATCTCTAAGTGGGATTCCTCTTTTTCCTCTTTCCACTTTCTTCTCAAACACTCCTCTTTTATCATTGGTGGAATTTTGTCTCACATGGATCAAACTCTATTATCCCATGTTGGTTCTGAGAAGCCTCACACCTCCACATTTTCATTTATAAGGAGCCCTACTTTTCTCATTTTCATATAGAGAGCAATATAGAGAAAGATATAGAGAAATATAGAGGAAGATTTTATTGTTATGCTACAAGTTTAGAAAGCAATTTTGGAGAAGGAGTTTGGGCCTTAGGATTTGGACATTGGAGCTTCATTGAAACTTCTCTCTTCTTATCTTATTCTCTCTTGCATCCATGGATTCCATCATGAGGTTTCATCCTTACATTTCCATATTATCTTAGAGCCATATTTGGTTTCATAGATTAATGTTGCATTGTTATTTCCTTTCATAGATTAGATTTCCTTTCTTGCATTGCTTTGCATTGTTATCATATAGATTATCTTGCATCTTCATTTGCATTCATATTTTGATCTTTGAATTTCTCATTTTATGGTATACTTGCATTGGCACAAACTAGGTTAAACTGAGGGCCTCTATTACAAACCCTTGCACTCCATGAATAGAGAGCTATGAGCCACCATTCAAGATCTCATTCTTGAAAAATCTTGGATATGATGACTCATAGAAGTGTGTCACATTTTAGCACACAGACCCATTGTAGTGTTACACCACTAGATGATAGATTTTGCATCTATCAATGTTGCTCCATATTTTTACTTTTATTCTTCATGAGATAAGGATCTTTTGATACATTCACCTACACCATCATGCTCTCCCTTTCCATGACCAGCCTCTATGAAATTCCACATATATTGAATTCTAGACAACTTGTGCATCCTACTCAACCAATAGAACATCCATGCATTCTTGAATTGAGATGTGTAATTTTCTAACCAAATAATGTGTTGGTGATATGGTATACCCCTGTTAGCCAAATCTCCATAAAATAGTTGAAAACAACCATGTAAAAACTCCATAGGATGTGATTGATCATCATTGTTGTAAAAATGGTACTCCCTTAATATCTTCTTGTCATCCTCTATACTTATAGGTGAATGCATGAATGTTATGTGAACAAATATCAAAACCTGTTGAGAAGTGTAATACTTTTCTTGCACCTCATTTTGTGGTTGTATTGTGTAGTTCTATATGAATTTTCCAACAAAAATAATGGTATCCAATGTAAATGTATCCTTTCACAACTTGAATTGAAAATCTAGCCATCAAGTTCTATGTGTATGCCTTGTATACTTGTACATAATCTTTTCACAAAAAATCTTCATGAACTCATACTCTAGAATCTTTTCAATGACTAAATCACATCTTTTACCCTATTTCCCATCTTTTAGAGCATATGCCACTGTCTTATATTTTTGATAAACTACTATTTCATTTCCAATTGCATGTGTACTATCTATGTGTTCACAACTTGATAAAAGCTACACATAACTACAAAATAAGCATCTACCATCCAAACATGATGTCTTGTAATTTTTTTGACCATCCTCTATTTCATATAAAATGTTGGATATTAATTCCCTTAAAGATCTAAGTGGCTCATTCATGTCATATTCTTGCAAAACACACTTAGAATGCACACACACACACACACACACACACACACACACACACACACACACACACACACACACACACACACACACACATGCCTAAAAAAATCAAAATGGTTAGAAAATTCAATATGTATCCTACAACAAGAAGTTGTGCATGTGTGATTTATCTTCACATAAATTTTTTTACCCATCTCAAAAAATCTTTGACTTATTCAAATTTATAAATACATACCATAAATTTTGCAAAAATTGTGTCTAAGTTGAGTCCAAAAAATATTCTAGATATGGATCATGATTTTGGCTACCAATCCTTCTTCTTACAAAATCTATTTGATTAGGGAAAACACAAGTGTTATTTGTCTAGAAGTCTTCAATCAATGATTTCATAGCTTCACTAATTTCTTTATCCTTTCATGATAGTCTACTAATAAATGTCTATAACTCATTTTTTGTTGGATCTTCCATGCTCTCACACCTTACCATGGCTCTCCTTAGAGTATCTCTACCAATTTTAAAAATTTTTCTTGTCTTTCTCATGAATTAAGCTTTCTTCATTTGGGTACTTACTATTGTTGATGTAAGTATGCATCTTGTGATATTACTATCTTTGGTGAATGATTTAGAACCCACTTTATCATATGCACTCATTATATTCTTTACAATGCTTTTTTCATTTGAATCATCCATCATTATTAGCCATAAAATCTTTATGATGGGCCTAAATTTACAATTTCTCATCATTAAAAGTAATAATTGGCATTGAACTATAATATTTAATTCTTCAAAGAATAATTTCCACATCTGATTAACTTTTCTTTGACAAGTACACTTGCTAATCTTGCTAGGAATTGATTTTAAAATGTTAGTATTAATATCAACCAAATATTTTGGTTTTATCCAGTGATCATAATCCTCCTTTTAGTTAGTAGCTAGGTCAAAGGAGTTCTTCTTTCCACTCATAGACCCCAAGGTCATAGCCTCATCACAACTCTCCCAGTGGTGGTTTTTGTGGCCATCATTGCTTGACCTAGAAAAATGGGCTTAAGTTGGTCTCTAGTGGCTCCTCCTACTACCACTAATATGGGTTGGTTATTTTCTCACTGTGACCCCAATTGGGACTTTCCTCAACTAGAATTAGCCATTTCTCCTCATAGGACTAAGGAAGATAATGATAAGGATAATGATAAATATGCTACTACTATTAAAAGTTGGGCTCCCCTTGAGCCAACCAATAACCCCAAGGATTTCTAGGGTTTTGATGAAAAAGATCCTCCTTCGGTTGCCATTGCTCTTGCATCTTGAAGGTTTTATGTTTTTTCTTTTATATGTTTTTTGATGAATAATTGATCTCTAGCCTTGGGATCTTTGAACTCGCAGGTGATCTTTAAACCCCTAGCCCCTTTTTGTGAATATGTATCTTTAAATTTTAATTAGTGATAAAGGTATATTCATCAAAAAATATTTTGGTCTTCTAAAATGAATTCTAGAAAGTGTTATAATCTCTTCCATTCCCTCAACATTTTGAACATCAACATAAGGTTGAGTGATTTGTGTACCTTGAACTGAAGATAATATGACGTGCCAATAAGATGAAAAAGATGAAATATCATCTGCTTGATATGTTAATGTTGTGCCTTCAATATGACATGATGATATGACTCCAACATTGGAAGATGGTGTAGTTTCACAATTCAATTGTCTTCTTGAGCAAAACAGAGTCATTTATTTTCTTTGTCTTTCCAATTCTTCCTCTTTTTTCCTTTTTATTGGTGGTTTGTGTTCCTCTTTGAAAACAATTCTTCATTATTGCATTAAAATTTTCTTTTTTCACATAGTAGTTTCATTTTAACTCTTTTAATTTCAAAATCAATCTCCCTCTCTTCTATTGTTTGAGTTTTTGGTTTCTTCCTTGGCATGATGACAGTTTCTATATGTCAAATTTCTCAAACATTTGAATTACTTACAATATGTAAATAAAAATCATTTAAATACATATAAAAATTACAATTATTTCAATGAATCCACATTATATATTAAACAACTTGTCAAATTTCTAACCATTTCCAAATAACAATTCATTCAAACATACAAATTTTAGTGAACTCACCATATATTAAACAAATTTTCAAATTATAATAAAATTTCTCTCCATAGTAACAAAAACTATTTAAAAAAGATTGCACTAACCTTTTCTATAGAAATAATGTTCAAAAAGCCTTCAAATACTATATCTAATGACTGAATTTAGTGTTTTGCAGCTTCCAATAGCATGAAACCCATGTTTTTTGTTGGAGTACCGAAAAAAACAATAGAAAAAAAGACAATATGGGTCATTAGGGACCCAAATGTTCCTTATAACTTTTTTTGACATTTTTATATAGCGTGTATGCCCTATAAAACATGCACACACTATAGTATGTATGCACTATGTGAATAATCTCTCTCCCTATCCCACCCTCTCCCATCCCCTCCTCTCTCTCTCTCTCATATCCTCTACTCTCTCCCCACTATCCCACCCTCTCCCATCAACTACTCTCTCTCTCTCTCCCCTACTCTACCATCACCCTCTATCTCTTCTCTCTCTCCCTCTCCCTCCCTCCATCCCTCTCTCTCTCTCCCTCCCTCTCCCATACCCTAGTCCCTCACCACCTATCCCAACCTCTCCCCTCCCTATCCTACCCCCTCTCTCTTTAGGCCACCCTCTCCCCATCCCCTACTCTCTCTATTTCTATCTATCCCTCTCTCTCTCTCTCTATATATATATATTTTTCATGTATTTATCTTGATCTTCACCGCCATATTTATCTTGGTAAATCTCTCTCCCATTCCACTCTTTTACTGTATATTTCTCACACACACATCTTTGTCTCTATCTCTCTCCCCCCCCTCTCTCCCTCTCTCTATTCCACCATCTCCCATCTCCTTCTCTCTCTCTCTCTCTCTCCCTCTCCACCCTCTCTCTCTCCCTCTCCCTCTCCCACCCTCTCCTATCTCCTTCTCTCTCTTTCCTCTCCACCATCTACTCTCTCTATCCCTCTCTATCTCTCTCCATATCTCTCCTCATCTATCTCTATCCCACCTTGTCCCATCCTTTAATCTTTGTCTCTCTCCTCTTCCAACCCCTACTCTCTCTCCCTCTCTCTCCACTTATGCCACCCCCTACACTATCTCCCCCTCTCCTACTATCTCTCTCCTGCTCTCACTCTTTCTCTCTTTGTCTTCCTCTCTTCATCTCCCACCACTTACTATCTCCTCCCCTACCCTCTCTTTGTGTTCCTATATACCACCCTCTTCCATAACTTACTCTCTCTCTCTCTCTCTCTCTCTCCAACCCTCTCCCATCTCCTACTCTCTCCCATCCCCCTCTCTCTTGCTCCATCTCTCTTCTCTTCTCTCTCTATCATACCCTCTCCCTCTCCCTCCCACCCCCTACTCTTTCTCTCTACCCCTATCCAACCCCACCCCACACCTCTCTATCTATATATCTCTCTCTTGTTCTCCTTCCCTCTCTCCCTACCTCCTCTACCAACCCTGAGTCTCTTTGCCTCCCTATCCCACCCTCTCCCCCCGATCACACCCTCTCTCTCTTTGTCTCTCTCTGCCACCCCCTACTCTTTGTCTCTACCCATATCCCACCCCACCCCCTCTCTCTCTTCATGTGTGTGTATCTTCATCTCCATATTTATCTTGCTAAATATCTCTCTCATTCTACACTTTTACTATATATTTCTCTCTTTCACACACACATCTCTCTCTCTCTCTCTCTACCCATATCCCACTTGCCTCCCTTCCTCCATCCCTCCCTCCCTACCTCCTCTACCATCCCCTAGTCTCTCTGTCTCCCCTTATCCCACCCTTTCCCCCATCTCACCCTCTCTTTCTATCCCACCCTCTCCCATCCCTACTCTCCCTCTCTCTCTCTCTCTCTCTCTCTCTCTCTCTTTCTCTCTCTCTCTCTCCCTCCCTCCCTCTCTCCCTTTCTCCCTCTCCCATATACTACTCTCTCTCTCCCCCTATCCCACCCTCTTCCCTCCTCATCCTCTCTCTCTCTCTACCTTTCCCTTCTATAACCTACTCTCTCTATTTTTATGTCTCCCTCCCTCTCTTTGTATATATATATTTTCATGTATCTATCATGATCTTCATGTCCATATTTATCTTGCTAAATATCTCTCCCATTCCACTCTTTTACCACCTCTCTCTCTCTCTCTCTCTCACACACACACACACACACACACATCTCTCTCCCCCTCTCCCTCTCCCTCCCTCCTTCCCTCCATCTCCCAACCCCTACTTTCTATCTCCCCTATCCAAACCCCCATCCCCCCTCTCTCTATCACTCTCTCTCTCCCACCTTGTACTCTTTCTCTCTACCTGTATACTACCCAAACCCCCTCTCCCTCTCTCTCTTTCTTTCTCTTTCCCCCTCTATCTCTCACTCCCTCTCTCTGCCTCCTCTATAATCCCCTAGTTTCTGTCTTCCCCTATCCCACCCTCTCCCCCATCCCAACCTCTCTCTCCCCCCATATCTCTCTATCCCATCCTCTTCCATCCCCTACTATCTCTCTCCCTCCCTCCCTCTCCATCTTTCTCACAAGCTCTCTCTCTCTCTCTCTCTCTCTCTCTCTCTCTCTCTCTCTCTCTCCCACTCTCCCTCCCTCTCTCTCTCCCACTCTCCCTCCCTCTCTCTCCCCCTTCCTCTCTCATTCACTAGTCTTTCTCTCTCTCTCTCTCTCTCTCTCTCTCTCCCCCTATTGCACCCTCTCCCTTCTTTATCCTCTCTCTCTACCACCCTCTTCCATCCCCTGCTCTCTCTATTTATATCTCTCCCTCCCCCTCTCTCTATATATATTTTCATGTATCTATCATGATCTTCATCTCCATATTTATGTTGCCAATTATCTCTCCCATTCCACTCTTTTACTATATATTTATCACCTCTCTCTCTCTCTCTCTCTCGCTCTCTCTTTTTCTCTCTCTCTCCCTCCCTCTCCCTCCCTCCCTCCCTCCCTCCCTCCATCTCCCAACCCCTACTCTCTCTTCTCTTATCCTAACCCCCACCTTCTCTTTCTCCCTCCTCTCTCCTACTCTCTCTATCTTCTTTTCCCATTCTCTCTCTCCCTCTCCCACCTCTACTCTACCATCTCTCACCATCTCTCTCTCTCTCTCTCTCTCTCTCTCTCTCTCTCTCTCTCTCTCTCTCTCTCTCTCTCTCCTCTCTATCCTGTCCCACCCCCTCCTCTCTCTCTCTCTCTCTCTCTCTCTCTCTCTCTCTCTCTCTCTCTCTCTCTCTCTCTCTCTCTCTCTCTCTCTCCCTCTCCAACCCACTACCATCTCTCTGCCCCTATCCTACCCCCCCTCTCTCTCCCTCCATCCCTCCCTCCCCCCCCTCCTTCTCTCTATATCTCCCTCCCTCTCTCCCCCCTCTCCCATCCCCTAGTCTCTCTCCACCTATCCCACCCTATCCCCTCTTTATCTTAACCTCACTCTCTATATCTCTCTCCCCTCCTCTCTCTCCTTCCATCCCTCTCCCTCACTTCCTCTCTCACTGCTTACTATCTCATCACCTACCCTCTATATGTGTGTGTATCCCACCCTCTCCCATCCCTTATTCTCTCTCTCTCTCTCTCTCTCTCTCTCTCTCTCTCTCTCTCTCTCAGTCTCTTTCTCTTCCTCTCTCTATATGTGTATCCCACCCTCTCTCTCTCTCCCCATCCTCTACTCTCTCTCACTCCCTATGCTCTCTCTATCTTTCCTTCCTTCTCTGCTTTCCTCATCTATTGAAATTTAGGCTTACAAAGTGCATGAAAACTATAGTGCATGCACACTATTTAAGCCTGAATTCAAAAATACTTTAACTAGCATGTACACAATATTTAAAGGTTTGGATTCTACTAATATTAAGGCTTGGATTTTCCTTATGGATCCAACCGAAAGGTTTGGAGTCTCTAAGATGGTCTAAGATGTGTTTTACAATAAGCATACAAAAAATGATTCATTTTTCTTGTGTGTTCTCCTTCAAGATTCGTCATGGTTGAGCATTGATAAAATTAGATTACATGATATTGTAGATCTTTTTGTTAGTTATATAACCATATAATTTCTTTTGAATGTATGTCTATTTTACCTCAAAAACCAACATGTACTAATTGGGGTGTAGATTTTAGCTCATTCATCAAATTTTGCAACAACTTATTTTTTTAGAACTAGACTCCATTCTACACTTAAAAAAAAAAAAAGTTTTGATTTTAGGTTAGTTTTCAATCATTTCTAAGGGGAGCATATAAATTTCTCATGTTTTTGAGATGTGTCCAATTAAAAAATTTGTCAAAAGAATACACATCATAAAATTACCCAAAAAAATCTAGGATAAACTACACAATGTTAGGTAACTTTTGACTAGAGCAATTAAATAATTTCAAAAAAAAAGTTCAAATTTTAGGGGGGCACACTTTGCACTATGTTATTTTTTTTGAAAAAATAGTACTACTTTTTGTGGTCCATTCTTTTATGACCTCATACTAAACCATTTTGAAAAAAAAAAGTAGTTTAGAAACTTAATTCAAAGGACTACTAGTTTTTTTTTGTCATATGTTCAAATTTTGAGTATAACTATCTTAAAATTCTTGTTGAAGTTCATAAATTTTTTATTTTAGAAAGAAAAAAGTGGCCACTTATACCCCTTTTTGACACCACAAATGGTGCACTTACACTACAATAAATAACTTCCAATTCATGCCCCTAAAAATGCTAGGATATTTTCCCATATGAATACTAAGGTAGATATGGTTGGAGAATTAGGGCCAAAGGCACACAAAATATTCCAAACACTTTGTAGAGTTAACACAATGAAAGAAAATAATAGAGAAAAATACCAAGGAGAGAAGAAACAACAATGCCTTTATTGATTCATCATATTATTTAAAAATATGTCCAACTGTGAGGCCTTCTGGGTTGTATCCAATATAAGATGATTACAAATTCTAACTCTAGACTCACTCCTCCATGATAATTCACATTTCTTTTCAAACTCTCTAATCCTTACTTGTCTTAGTCCTAGAAACATCTATTTATGTTAGAAAGTAAAGTCTGCCAAGATAACTAATTGATTGGGGGGTGTAAATTAATTATTAAACTATTAAAACATTTATCAACCTTATTAATCCTTAACCATGTGAATAATATAAACAAAAACCACAAGAAGATACACACAAATAATAACACCAAATTTGTTAAATATAGAAAACCTTAGTGTGGATGGTACCCACAAAATGATGTTCTAATATAAAATTTCCTTTTAAGATGATGGACTCTATTAGGAGCCGATGAAATACATTCAGTACATATCAGTACCTATTAAGAGACATTGAATCCATGTTAGGATATTCCAACCCTATTAGGAGTTGTAGAAGGATCCACCATCCAAAAAAATTAAGGGCAAGACTACTCAACTTACTACCTAACTAATCTTTGTACTATTCATTGCAAAATAATAGAAATGAATAACTTGAACTCCTTTGTCCTCTTGACTATACTGAAACCTCTTCTAATCTCAATAACATATCACTAACTTCATAACGAAATAATCCTTTGGGTGGCTTACACATATTTATCACCTTTGCATATCACTTGCACAATTCACTCTTTTACTCTTGATGAGACACTTCACAATAAGGAAAATGACCCTCCTTTATACCTGTTATCATTTTTTCGCCCCGCCAAGATTCAAATTTCAAATGTCCAGCCCATTCAATGACTAATTCCCAGAGTTAATATTATTTTAATGCCTAAGCGATCAAGCTTTATAACATGGTTTCTGCGGCCCACAGGTTCTCCATCGTCAGATCTGAGGAGATCGACGGTTAGCACTATGTCACTTTTCAAAAGTTGCACAGTGGATAGCATAGTGACATCGCGCCCCGTCGACGCGTGTCCAATGGGTCTAGTTTGTAGGTCATCCAAGGTTCTTTGGCGGGTCAAAAAAGTTTCATGGTGGGCGGTCAGTTTCATGGGCTAGAGACGAGAAATTTCGGTGGGGCGTCATGTCACCATCAAAAAACTCTTGAGTTTTTCGATAGCGACATAGTGCCCCGCCAGCCAAAGACATGGTGGAACCATGGGTGACATGGAGGGGTGGTCGCATTGAAGTTTTGATGCATCACCAGCTTGGTGGACCTTGATGTCAGCAGGGTTGGACCCGCCATCTTCTAATGTTTCACACAACTTTCTTCACCCTTGGATCGATGCAGATCAACGACGGGCGCCATCTCACTATGATGAAGTTGCACGGTCTTTACCATAGCAACATAGTGCCTCAGTGACATGTGTCAAGTTGGGTCGTGTTATCTCGTAAACCTCAAGGGTGATGCCAGGTGTGCTGATAGCATTTTGTAGGCCCAAAAGCAGAGAAGCAAAGTGTGAAGTACAACAAGTCTTCACAATTGTCAGATTAATTCAGATCAACGGATGGCTCCATCTTGCTATGGTGAAGTTGCAAAATCTTTACCATAGCAACATAGCGCCCTTTCGCCAAGTGGATCAGTAGAGCCAGGTCTCACCAAAGTACGTCTGTCAAGTATTGCTAGGTGTCATTCAAGTGTGGTGCAGTTGCTGAGGTGGCACCAAGTATGATGGGCCTGGGGTAAGAACAATATAGTGATATGATGAGTCTTCACGATTGTCATATTTAAGGCCGATCAACGTTTGGTGCTATCTCGCCATTGAAAGTTGCACGGTGGATACCATGGCAACATAGCACCTCAGTGAAACGTGTCTCACTATCTCATCCAAGGTTGATGGTTAGCGGCTGGCAGTTAGTGTCACGATCAGGTTTGTGTGATAATCACAGTTAATGATAACAATTCGAGGGTGGCACGGTTAGTTTGATAAAGGGTGGTCAACTGCAGAGGACTTCCTAGGTGGCAAAATGAAAAGAAGTGATTGGCCCGCATGGCCCAGTTGGCTTGTGAAACTAGGTTGACTTTCTGACCCTACTGATTCATGCACCAAAAAAGGAAAATCAAGGGTTATCTTGCGGATCTGATCTCAACGATCAATCCAAACTACCAGAAATGAATGTGAAACATAGAAAGACACTCCGCCATCCCAGTCGATCCATCTACCTGGTTAGAGTGCAGTTATGGTGCTATTTCTATCTTCTCAGGGCATTATTTGACAGTAGGATTAGATTTTCTTTAGATCCCCATGATTGTCCTCCGTAGGACTTAATGGCAAGTAGCTGCGAAGTTATTTCAGCAGGAAAAGATCTCAGTTATGCCTGAACTATAAAGGTAGATTTTGTAGTTTTTGTAAAAAAAGACCCTCTCTCTAATTTTCCTCTGCTATTGCTCTGAAATTCTAGTGTAAATTCCCCTATGCCTCTAAACTGTCTAATTCTCCACTTATCTCCTTCAGCCATTGGTATTAAAGTGCAAGAATTCTTTGCTTGTGCCATTGCTTTGTAGAAATTTGTAATCTGCATGACTGTATCTCTATTGGCCTATGAATGATATATAAGTGAACTTCTTCCTTGTGTCATTTATCTTGGTTTTATGATCTATATGTGGTTATTTGATTAAAGCAAGTCTGGATATGTATATCCTTAGTTTCATTCTGGTTCAGTAGTGCATGTATGGGCAGAGATTGGTTCGAACACTCTATTTTGGTGCAACACCTCCTTAGATTAGAACTAGGTAGATTTGCTTTCGTGCTCTCCTTATCCCTTTTCCTCTCCAAGAGTATTTAGGTGCACCTTGATAGTAAGAGGAAGCTGGCCTTCTTTGGAGACTCAACCTCACAGTTCAAGTCCCACAGCTTGGAGGTTGTTTCCATGTTTCACTAGGTTGTCCTCGCGCATAGGCCTTGGACAAGGGTGCAAATCTAAGTGACAACAGTTTTTGGCACACCCAGTGGGACTCACCTATTAAAGATTTAAAGTCTACTAGTGTCAAAGAAGAAAGAGTTTCAAGATTAATACTAAAGAGATAGTACTAGCTTCAGTGTTTAAGCCTTCAAGAGGCTGATTCTTCAAAGTACTTGGTGACTCTAAGCTTTGAAAAATCTTGTTCCAGGCCAAAGTTGCAGAAATTCATGCCCAGAGCTGAAACAAGGGCATCTTCTAGAGGTAAATTTCAATATCAAGAGCTTTCTCTTTCAAATCCTAGAAGAAAGAGGACTAGAATTTCATTATCACTAGTTAGGGGTGTAACAACAATCAATATACCTGTAAGATCTATCTCTACTCCTCCTGTTGTTTGAACTCAACCTAGATTGCCATCAACACTCATCAATAGAACACTTGTTTACATGGAACAACCAAGAGTTCATGCTTTTGCCACCTTTAATGGTGGAAGTCCTCTATTGTTAGCCCAAAGACATGATATACCAGTATCTGCACTCAAAAGTATACCTAATTTTACTGGTGAAACTTCCATCTCCCCTTTAGAGCATATCCAAGAAGTAGCAAATGTCTGTAATATTCATGGTATTACAGAGGATGATGTTTCTATCAGACTTCTAGCCTCATCTTTAAAAGGAAAAGCATTATAGTGGTATAGAGGCTTAGCTCATGGTTCTATAACTGATTGGGATGGACTAGGAGCAGGATTATGCAAACATTTTGAGGATAGAAGTGACTATCTGTCACTTTTAGAGTAGTTGAATACTATTAAAAGAGCCCCCCATGAGTGTATGACTGATTTTAACTATAGATTTCAAAAGACATGGGATAGAATACCTACTACAGTGAAACCTACCCCTGGTAATGCCTTCTTGCATTACCTTAGAGCTTTTAACAGTGATATTGCCACTACAATCCAAACTATGGGAGCAGATACCTTGCCTAATGCCTATGAGATAGCCATAAAAGTTGAGAACATCCTAATACAAGGAGGAAAGTTGGCTCCAAGGCCCCCTATGCCTTTCTTTCCTGATGTTCCCAACCACCAACTGACAATGGCCCCTCTTCCTACAACTTCTACATCACAAGCCCTTCTTCTAGTCCCTCAAGCTTCCACATCCTAAAATGGGATAGATGAACTCAAAGAGATGCTCCAAGGTCTAGTGCTAAATATAGATAAAAGAGAGAAGAGACTGGATAAAAAATTGCAAGAGTAGGGGAGGGAGTTGAAAGACCAAGGAAAGAGATTAGAGGGTAGTTTTTTTATGATACAAAAAATGAGTAACAAGGTGGTGGCCTTAGAGAGGCACCAAGCTCAAGATGGCAAGCCTCCCCAATTGCAATATCAAGCTCCAAATGGTGGTAGGCCTCCTAATCAGTGGAATAGCTCTTTTGATCAGGGTAGGCAAAATAGTCATGCTTCTGCTTCAAGCTCAAATCAGAATAGAGCTATAGTCCCTCAAAATAACTTGGCCCAAGTTCAAGATTTCTATCCTTCCTACAACTATTCTTATGCCTATTGCATGTGCCAGAAGTCAGAATCTTATTTGGCCCTAATTGTCCAAGAACCAATAGCAAAGAAATCATCCAAGGAGGCCTCGTATATTCAAGGGAATGATGATTGCTCTTTCATGAATCATTAGATTGGGTAGCATTGTAATGTAAACCAAGATTCCATCACTCATAACACTAGAAGCAAAAAAAGAGCTATGGAAGAAATTGTCCCTCCTCCTCCTAATCAGGCCTCAACTTCAAATGCAGCATCTCACGAGCAAGTAGCAAATGAACGAACAAGTACTTTGCATCAGCAAAGGCAAGATTCTAGAAGGAAAGATGCAAGTGATCCTTATGTTTCCCCATCTCAACCCCTTATACGTGTGACTCCCAAAGTTTCTACCAAAGTTCCTAATGCACCATTTAGTGTGGTAGAGCAAATGAAGAAGACAAATGTGAACATTTCTATGTGGGACGCTATTGCTACCATACCAATGCAGAAAAGGATGCTGCAACAAGAATTAGAGAAGATTGAACCCAAGGATTAGCCATCTACCATGGAGAGTGCCACAAGTCTAGTACAACCAGCAGGGGATGTGGAGACAAATAAAAAGGTTAGACCTCCTCCATTCTATGTTTCTCTGATTATAGGGGGCAAATTAGTCCACAATTGCATGATAGATTCAGGGGCTAGTAGCTCAGTGATGCCTAGGTGTGTTGCTGATGCTTTAGGAATGAAGTATGAGCCCATTGTTAGGGATGTGTTATAGTTGGATGGTAGTACTATCAAAACTATAGGTATCCTTAGGAATGTGGAGATGGCCCTACATGCATGCCCTGGTTGCACTGTGATTCAAGACATATCTATTGCTGAAGTTAAGCCCCACTTTGCTATCTGTCTTTCAAGAGACTTCACTGCTTAAATTGGTGGATTCATATCTGCTGATTGGTCATATATGTCTTTTAAGACCAGATATGGAGCCAATGCTTCAATTAGAGCAGAACCTCAAGCCCTTCATCACACTGAATCCTAAACCCCCAACTTCATCAATATGAATTGTTCCATTTTAGAAATGAATGAAAATGACACAGTAAATGAGCCTACCACTTCCATAGCAGAGATTCTTGATTTCTTCTTGGATGAGTGGGAAAATGCATATCAATTTGAGCCTATGTTAGAGACTCTTGAGACGGGGCTTAGTACATATTACATAATAGAGAAAGATGCTCAAGTTCCTGATCTTGTTGGGACTAATGATGATATAAATGGAACATGGAGTATGTACTTTGATGGCTCAAGGAATAGAAATGGATCAGGGGCTGGTATTATGTTGATCTCTCCTGCACAAATAAGATACTACTTCTCCTTTAGGCTCCAATTTAGTTGCACCAATAATGTGGCTGAGTATGAATCCTTGATTCAAGGCCTCCTACTTACCCAAAAGAGAGGAATTCAAGTTTTGAAAGTATATGGAGATAGTGAGTTGGTAGTCAATTAGTTGAGAAACCAGAACGTCACCAAAAATGGCCTGCTCAAGTCTTACAAACACAAAGTCTTGGATTTGCTTGAGGGCTTCAATGCATTTAATATTCAGAGCATTCCTAGGAAAGAAAATAAACATGCTGATAGACTTGCAACAATAGGTGCATCTTATGATGTACTAGGGAATATTGAGGAGAAGAAGAAGCAACAAATAAAGGTGGTAGTGAGGCCTTCCATCCTTGACAACAACACTCATTGGCAGGTGTCTGATTCTGATGAGCAAATTGTGAGTTTCTTGCAGAATGAGGTAGAATTCTCAGATAGAAACTAGTCAAGACTGTAAGATCAGTATGGTGACCAGATCATTCATCTCAGTTCTAACAAGTTGCCCAAGGGTCTCATTACCTTGGAGAGTGTCTTTAATCCTGATGATCAAACAAGAGGCAAAGGAATGAATCTAGCTGCAAAAAAGGATGATCATGCCCCAGTTACAATTGCTGATGGAAAATCTCTGAATATGGGGAAGGTATGTTCTGAAACTAAGCAAGAAAGCTTCATTCATCTATGTCAATAATTCAATGATGTATTGGCTTGGACATATGATGACTTAAAAGGGTTTGATCCTAGTTTGTTTCAGCATACCATAGACTTAATTGATAAGGCCAAACTAGTAAGGCAACAAAGGCCAGTGAATCCTAAGATTGAACCTCTAATGTGAAAGGAGCTGTCCAAGTTGATTTGGGCTAATATAATTTTTCCCATCAAGCACTCATCATGAGTAGCCAACCTAGTCCCTGTTAGGAAGAAGAATGGAGAAATCAGATGGTGTGTGGACTTTAGGGATCTTAATCAGGCTTCCCTTAAAGATCACCATCCTCTCCCTTCCATGGAGCAAATTCTATCCAAGGTCAGTGGTTCAAGGAGATTCTCTTTTCTTGATGGATTCTCTAGTTATAATCAAGTGCTGGTTAAAGAATCTGACAGACATAAGACAACATTTACTACTAAATGGGGCACCTATGCTTATTGCAAGATGCCATTTGGGCTAACAAATACAGGTGCCACATTTCAAAAGGAAATGGAGATGGCCTTTAAAAAATTAATTGAAAATTTTGTCATAGTATACCTTATTGATATAACTGTATATTAAAAAAATGTAGAAGATCATTTTGATCATCTAAGACAGGTATTTCTAAGATGTAGAGAGTTTGGGGTCTCCCTCAACCTAGCCAAGTATGTCTTTGCTACAAGCCAAGGAAAATTATTGGGACAATTGTATCTAAGGATGGGCTGACCATTGATCCTAGAAGAACAAAGGAAATACTTGCCCTTCCTATTCCTAAACACAAGAAGGGGCTACAAAGTTTCCTTGGTAGGATAAATTTTGTAAGAAGGTTTATTCCTAATCTTGCTACCATGGTGAAACCTCTTACAGCTATGCTTAAGAAAGGTATGATCTTCTCATGGACCAAAGAAGGGAAGGAGAGTTTTGAAGAGATCAAGGCATCCATAGCCTCAACCCCTACTCTCATGAACCCAAAATTTGAGAAAGATTTCATCCTCTACACTTTAGGTGGTGAGTCAAGTATCTCTGCTATCTTGACTCAAACAAATGACAAGGATGAGGAGCAGCCCATAGCTTTCTTCAGTGAAGGGCTTAAGGAATATGAAAATAAGTACAACTTTGTTGAGAAGTAAGCCCTTGCGGTCATCAGAGCCTTGAAGAAGTTCAAGCAACTCTTATCCCATAATAGGATCCATTTGTTGGTGCCCCATGCCAATGTAAAAGACTTCCTGTAGAGCAAAGATATTAGTGAAAAGAGAGCTAGATGGATCACTAAGGTAATGGAGTATGATGTTGATATTCAGATTACCAATCTAGTAAGAGGGAAAGGGTTGTGCAAAGAAATATTATTAGGTCAGGATTTTGATGAAGAGGCTGCTATGGTATTAACATATCAACAGGAGGAAGGAAATGTTAATGGTCCAAGGAGCTGGATAAATGATATGAAGAGATTCTTATCAGGGAATGGATACCCTCAGGGATTGGACAAAGCTAAAAGAAGACACTATAGATTGTAGTCCATTCCCTATGTTGTAATTGATGGTATCCTATTCAGGAGGGATTTTAATGGGACCCTATTGAGATGCATTGAAGAGGATCAGGCTGAGAGGATGATTAAGGAACTTCATGATGGCCCTGATGGTGGTCATTTCTCTGCAAGAACAACTGCCATGAAGATCATGAGGGCTGGTTATTACTAGCCATCCTTGTTTCACGATTGTTATAGATATGTGAGAAAGTGTGAGAAGTGTGCTTTCTTCTTAGGCAAACAGAGGCTTGCAGCTCTCCCCCTTCATCCTATTCAGGTGGATCAGCCCTTTACTCAGTGGGGGTTGGATTTTATAGGCACCATTAATCCTCCATCTAGTGCAAGTCATAAATGGATTTTGGCTACTACTGATTATTTCACTAGGTGGACAGAGGCAGTTGCCTTGAAGGATGCCACAGAACCATCAGTTGTTGAGTTCCTTGATGGGATTGTATCTAGGTTTTGTGCTCCTTCTACTATCATCTCGGACAATGCTAAGTCTTTTGTTGGGACCCAGATTTGTGCATGGGCAATGAACTACAATATCTACTTGAGCACATCATCAAATTACTATCCCCAAGGTAATGGTTTGGCTGAGTCTTCCAACAAGAATTTGATCAGAATCATGAAGAGGACAATAGAGGACAATCAGAGGGCTTGGCATAAGAAATTAAGAACTACTCTATGGGCTGATAGGATAACACCCAAGAGATATATTGGGAATTCACCTTTTGTGCTGGTATATGGTAGGGAGGCCAGACTCCCAATTTCATTGGAATTTCCATCCTTGGAGTTGGCCCGTCAGCTAGAATTGATTGAAGATAGTGCCATGTCAGTAAGAATGGCAGAGCTAATTGAACTAGAAGAGAAGAGAAATAAAGCTATGCAAACCCTAAAGATACATCAACAGTAGAAGAAGAGGAATTTTGACAAGAAGGCTAGGGCCAGAACCTTCAGAGAAGGAGATTTAGTTCTAAAATGGGATTCAGACAGAGAAAAACCAGGAAGACATTCCAAATTTGATGCATTATGGAGTGGCCCCTATCTGATTGCTAGTTGCAAATAGGCTAATGCTTTCCAACTTAGCAGGCCAAACAGTGAAGTTTTTCCCATTCCAGTTAATGGGATTTATCTTAAAGCTTGCTTCTGATGAGGGTCAAGTTCTTGTATATAAGTAGTTTAGTTTCCTTCTGTTGTTTCCTGCTTTCAAGAAGTGCGCGGGCACAACCGTCTTCCTATGAGGTAGCAGATTTTGAGGTGTTTCAGTTTGTAGAGGAAGTTTTGTTTCGATTCTAGTTGCAGTTGCAGAGTTTTAGGGGTTCATTTTTTAATCTCTCACAGGTAGGGTTAGGGTTTCACAGTATGCATAGACCCATTTTTTGACTCCATAGCCCAATGGATACATGAGGCCACTGGTCATACACATAGCAGGCTTGTGTCCCCTATGAGTTCGCAGAAATGTTATCATTTTTTTGCCCCGCCAAGATTCAAATTTCAAATGTCTAGCCCATTCAACGGCTAATTCCTAGAGTTAATATTATTTTAATGCCTAAGTGATCAAGCCTTATAACATGGTTTCTGCAGCCCGCAGGTTCTCCATCATCAGATCTAAGGAGATCGATGGTTAGTGCTATGTCACTTTTTAGAAGTTGCATGATGGATAGCATAGCAACATTGTGCCCTATCGACACATGTCCGGTGGGTCCAGTTTGCAAGTCATCCAAGGTTTTTTGGCAGGTCAAAAAAGTTTCACAGCGGGTGGTCAGTTTCAAGGGCTAGAGATGAGAAATGCCAGTGGGGTGCCATGTTGTCATCAAAAAACTCATGAGTTTTTCGATAGTGACATAGCGCCCAGCTAGCCAAAGACATGGTGGAACCATGGGTGATGTGGAGGGGTGGTCATATTGAAGTTTTGATGCATCGCCAGCTCGGGGACCTTGAAATCAACAGGGTTGGACCTGCCATCTTCTGATGTTTCACACAACTTTCTTCACCCTTGGATCGACGCAGATCAATGATGGGCACCATCTTGCTATGATGAAGTTGTGCGGTCTTTACCATAGCGACATAGCACCTCAATGACATGTGTCAGGTGGGGCCATATTATCTTGTAAACCTTAGGGGTGATGCCAGGTGTGTTGATAGTGTTTCATGGGCCTAGAAGTAGAGAAGCAAAGTGCAAAGTACAATGAGTCTTCACGATCATTAGATTAAGTCGAATTGACAGATGGCGCGATCTCGCTATGGTGAAGTTGTGCGATCTTTACCATAGTGACATAGTGCCCTTTCGCCACGTGGATCAGAGGGGCTAGGTCTCATCAAGGTCATTTGTCAAGTATTATAAGGTGTCATTCAAGTGTGGTGCAGTTGCTAAGGTGGCGCTAGGTATGATGGGCCTGGGGTAAGAATAGTATAGTGGTATGACACATCTTCAAAATCGTCAGATTTAAGGCTAATCAATGGTTGGCGCTATCTCACCATCAAAAGTTGCACAGTGGATACCATGGTGACATAGTGCCTCAGTGACACATGTCTTTCTCGCTTGTCCAAGGTTGATGGTTAGTGACTGGCAGTCAATGTCATGGTTAGGTTTGTGTGATCGTCACAGTTAATGATAGCAGTTTGAGGGTGGCATGGTTAGTTCAATAAAGGGTGGTCAACTACAGAGGACTTCCCAGGTGGTAGAACGGAAAGAAGCAATTGGTCCACATGGCCCAGTTGGCTTGTGAAACTAGGTTGACTTTCTCACCCTGCTGATTCATGCACCAAAAAAGGAAAATTGAGGGTTATCTTGCGGATTTGATCTCGGCGATCAATCCAAACCACCATAAATGAATGTGAAACATAGAAAGGTACTCCACCATCTTAGTCGATCCATCTACTTGGTTAGAGCATAGTTATGGTGCCATTTCTATCTTCTCAGGGCATTATTTGATAGCAGGATCAGATTTTCTTTAGATCCCCATGATTGTCCTCTGCAGGACTTAATGGCAGGTAGCTGCGAAGTCATTTCAGCAGGAAAAGATCTCAGTTATGCTTGAACTATAAAGGAAAATTTTGTAGTTTTTGTAAAAAAAGACCCTCTCTCTGATTTTCCTCTACTATTGCTTTGCAATTCTAGTGTAAATTCCCCTGTGCCTCTAAACTGTTTGATTCTCCACTTATCTCCTTCAGCCATTGGTATTAAAGTGCAAGAATTCTTTGCCTATGCCATTGCTTTGTGGAAATCTATAATCTGCATGATTGTATCTTTGCTGGCCTGTGAATGATATATAAGTGAAGTTCTTCCTTGTGTCATTCATCTTTGTTTTCTGATCTATATGTGGTTATTTGATTAAAGCAAGTTTGGATTTGTATATCCTTAGTTTCATTCTGGTTCAGTAGTGCATGTATGGGTAGAGATTGGTCTGAACACTCTATTTTGGTGCATCACCTTCTTAGATTAGAACTAGGTAGATTTTCTTTCATGCTCTCCTTCTCCATTTTCCTCTCTAAGAGTAGTTAGGTGTGCCTTGATAGTAAGAGGAAGCCAACCTTCTTTGGAGTCTCAACCTCGCAGTTCAAGTCCCACAGCTTGGAGGTTGTTTCCATGTTTCACTAGGTTGTCCTCACGCATAGGCCTTGGACAAGGGTGCAAACCTGAGTGACAACAATACCATTTCCTTAAAATAATTCATTGAGTCATCCTTGAGGCTTTCCTAATTAAATATAGTAGAACCTCTATAAGATATTATAAATATTTTATAATTATACAATATTGTCAACTCATAGTATTTACAACTTCTTATATGTGTGACTACTAAGGTTGTGCACTTGCTAATATCATCACTAGGTTGTCTACTATTACTATATAATTGTGCTAAACATGAATCTATCCCAGTTAAGAGATAAAATCCAATCATCAAAAATTACTCATTAGGTAATTTTTCTACTTACTATATTCTATAATTCATGAATTAATTATGTATGTCTTCAATTCCATGTAGGCACGCTTGTCCACATAACTAGGACATAGTGTAGAATACATTCTCAACTACATTTGACCTGATCATCAATGCACAATCTATATGACTTCATTATTAGTCTACTACTCTTCTAGTCTTCACAAAAATAATTCTATGTTGACATCAATGAAAAATATAGTCATGAATATTGAAGTTGATGAAAGATCAACCCTACAACTCCCAAGAATCACCTGTATGAAAACAACTATCATAGAAAGATAGAAGCAAAATATATGGATGATAGACTTTTGAGATCCATAAATGAGACATTCTTGATGAGAAAAAAGAGAAATTTCTATTATCAAAAGTGAATTAATAAATTACAAAGAGATCAATCCTTATAAAAGGAGATCAAAACCCTAGCAAGTAACTAACCTAGGTTCCATGATAATAATTAAAAAATAATTAATTATTATATGCCCAAAGTTTACCTTAAGTAAACTACAGATAATAAGTGACATAATAATTAAATAAATATGATATAATTAATAAGTAAATGATTTATTACTCTAACACCTCCCCTCCTTAAGATAAACTTAGGGAGTAGTTGAAAACCTAGAAATTGCTATTGAAAGGAAAGTTGTGTCCTGGCAATAAGGTCTGATGAGGTAGCTAAGCATAACCAAATTTTTGAAAAGAGGATAAATAGAGAAAACCACATGGGAAAAACTCTACTCCAAAAAGTGATGGAAATAATGTTCCAAAATATAGGAATAAAATGATGATCATGAAGAACACCACTGAAGCATGAAGCTACAAACATTACCAAACTATTGATCTAAACAACCTCTATTATATAGAACATGACTAGGTATGGAGGACTAAGTCTAAATAGTTTATCAATAAAAGATGTAAGGTATCTTCATGGCCTACAAAATAGAAAAGAAAGAATGTCTATATGGTAAATAATCCATGTCACCAAGATGCATAGAAATCTAGCCATTGCAATTGCCTAGTCTATAGGATCAAATACTAAATACATAGCTCACTCCATAAAAAAGAAGAAGCAATAGAACCAACATAACCCCCCAATAATGCTAAGAGGTAAGACATGAAAACTGAAAATGAATGGAATATTTCCTACACAAAGAACAACTAAGAACATCAAGAGTGCAAAAGAAGTACACACAACTATAATGGCACGTGTCATCAAAACATCATGCGGCTAATATTGTGGAAGAAACACTTACTTGAAAAAAGAAGATTGTGAGTATGGCCAACATGAAACCTAAAAAGGCATATAATATAGTGCGAGTAAAACAAAACAAAAATATATGGAAGATCTTGAAATGCAATAGAGTTGCACTTTATCTCAGTGCATTTGCAAAAATACTACAAAAGGATGTCCACAAAGATCGAAAAGGGATACAACCCATGAAAAATCATCTAAAGAAAAAAATCAATTTCAAGACTTGAAACAACTGAGATATCTACCAAAATTCTTAAAAAACCAAAAACTAAATAGGATGTGCCTGAAGCAAAATCTGGAAAATAGAATGCCTCAAGATATGTCTCCTAGAGTACAAAATAGAATCTCTTACTTTGATTGAAAAAATTAGCAACCAAATATAATCAAAATTCCAAATAAACTACACCATCATGATGTGCTCAAAACTAGCCTTTTGAAGATATCTCATTTACAAAAAATAGCATTTGAATGAGAAAGTTATAGCCAAACATTCATAGGTAGGTCAAAATAGTGCTAGAAAAGAAAAATATTTATAGGGTTGGGATCCATGCTAGAATGCACTAGGAAGAATGCTGACCAATACCATAAATTACCTTAGGATTTGTGACATTTTTAAAAATTATTGTACCAAACTATCTCTATTTGCATGTAAAAATCTCAATTTTTGCACAAAAAATCTTGATTTACGTACCTAAAATTTTTAGGATGTGTGCCAAAAATATTGATTCGTATGACAAAAAACTTAATTTGTGCACCAAATATTTCAATTTGTGTGCAATAATTCTTATTTTTTGGTGCAAAATAATCTTGATTTTCATGCCAAAAATTACAAAATCACTGCCTCAGCAAACGTGCCCAATTTGGGAGCAATAATTTTTGCCTCAAATTTGAATTCTGTTCAAATTAGACAAATTTAATATGAAAATATGGGATATTGGGTGTGCTAAGCTCAAAGGTGATTTTTGTTTTGTCTCAAAGTTACCCCAAAATTAGTAACTCCTAGATCTAATATAAAAACGTTCTAAAAAATGAAACCCTTTGAAAGAAAATATATAGATGTGAAAGCCAAGTCAAACTTCTCATAAATAGAATAGAGGCATGAAGGTTTGGAGCTCTAATACCATGTTGAAGTTGATGAAAGATCAACTCCACAACTCCTAAGAATCACCTACATGCAAACACCTATCATAGAAATAGAGAAGCAAAAGCTATAGAGGTTGGAATTCCTAGATCCATAGATGAGGCATTCTATTATTAAAAGTGAATTAATAAATTAAAAAGAGATCAATCCTTATATAAGGAGATCAAAACCAAAATATACAACTAACCTAGGTTGCATGGTAATAATAAATGAAGAATTAATTCATATATGCCCAAAGTTTAGCTTAAGTAAAATAGAGATAATAAGTGAATTAATAATTAAATCAATATAATTTAATTAATAAGTAAATAATTTATTACTATAATAATGAATGTAACAGTCAATTATGCTATCCTTCTACCCAATGCTTAGGAAACTCCACAAAGGAATACCATCAACATTCATGCTAACAATCTACCCCTTTGGCATTGATGAGAACATATATGAAAAACATCTAAGTTCCAATAATACCAAATCCAACTTTTTTGGTTCTACTCTCTTCTTTTCAAATCCTCTTCATTAATCAATTCCAAAACTCACTAGAATGTTGCTCTTTCTCATTCTAGGATTGACATCATTTGTTGACACTCTAGCTCAAATGAATAACTTACATGGATGAAAATCAAATATTCACAAGTTATCCCCTTTGACATAAAATAATATTTTCTCCTCATTGACATCAATTAATTACATCTCTATCTCCCTCATTATGTTAGAGAGCTTATATTCTCCATCTATAACACATCTCCCCAGTACATAGGAGATGTTTTCATGCAATGTATCCCCCATTGACATTAATGAAAAAGGCTTCATTATGCTAATCGTCTGCTCCAAGTCTTCAAACAACTCAGGTATCCAAAGACACTATTCAATATCAACTACCAAGTGTCCTTGATAACTCTCCTCATCACAGATACTCCCCCATATAGGAAGCATCAACATTTATTCTAGATGAACAATAATGTTATGTACCACTAGACTAATGGACTACTTAAATAATCTACTCAAAAGTAGGTAGGGGTATAACCCCAAGAATATTTTGCAAATACTCAAATGTATCTTTGGATAAAGGCTTCATAAAGATATCTGCAATATGCTCTTTTATACTCATATACACTAATTTGATGTCTTTCACTACAACTTTCTCTCTCAAAACATGATACTTAATAGATATATAATTAGTCTTAGAATGCAACACAAAATTCTTAATAATACTTACTATACTTGTGTTGTGATAATGTATGATAACAAGTTCTCATAAGTCTATCCCAATGTCCTTTAGCATTTTCTTCATCCACATGATTGGATTGCAATTGTTTGTTGTTGCTACATACTCTTCTTATGATGTACTCTATGAGATATAATCATGTTTCTTTCTTAGCCAAGAAACCAATCTTCTTCCAACAAAAAATACTCCACCATTGGTACTTTCTCTATAATCCATATAATTTCTTGCATAATTTGCATCGATATATGCACACAAAGAAAAATCACTTGATCTATCATACCACAGTTCAAAATTAGGTGTACCCTTTGAATATCTAAATACTCTCTTTACTATTGCATTATGTGACTCCTTAGGACCATCTTCAAATCTTGATACTATTCCAACTACATTTTCTATATCCGGTCTAGTGTGAGTGAGATATTGCAAACTTCAAATCATAGATTTATAGTTCTACTACACTGTAGGTGTCTCATCTTTACTAGAAAACTTGTGACCAGTTATCATAGCTATACCAATAGGCTTACAAATTTCTAAGCCAAATCTTTTCATAAGTCATTCTGATACTTAGTTTCTAATAATAAAATAATATCCTTATTCTATACAATCTATAGAACCAACAAAAATTCATCTCACCAATCATAATCATCTCAAATTCATTTTTCATTTCATCAAAAATATTCAGTTGCTTCATCATTACCTCCAAATATTATATCATCCAAAAATATTACAATAATCAATAATTCATTCTCAATTTTTTTCAAATAAAAATTGTTATCTTTCATACCTTTAGTGAATCCCAACCTTTCCAAATACTTGTCCAACCTCACATACCAGGTTGTAGGTGCTTGCTTTAGACCATACAAAACTTTCTCCAATATGCATACCATGTCCTTTTCTTCTATCAAAGGAAATCCTCCAAGATGGTCAATTTAGACTTCTTCAAATTTTCCATTAAGAAATGTTGAATTTAAATCTATCTAATATAACTTAAACTTCTTACTTTTTGCATAAACCAAGAGTATCCTTACTCCTTCAAGTTTGCAACAAGGGAACATATTTCTTCATAATCTATGCCTTCTTTATTTATTCCTCAAAACCTCCCCTTTTTCATTCATATTATTTTTGAATACCCATTTAGTTCCTATAAAATTATTATTTTTAGGTCTAGAAACCAATTCCCATATCTCATTCTTCACTTTGATCTAGTTCTTCCTTCATTGATTGAATCTAATGATTATCCTTACATGCCTCATCTTCACTCTTTGGTTCAACTTGAGAAATCAAACACAATTCTTCATGTACTCTATTTCTTTTAATAACTCCTTTGTCTTTTCTTCTAATAATTTGATGAATGTGGTAATTCTTTTTCAAATTCCTATTTAGTGTTGGTATTTCTATTACAAGTCTTAGTTCTTCTCCAGGTTCATATTTGTTTTCTTCTCTTTATTCAATAATTTGAACATCATTTTGCAAATCACTATCATGTCAAAGAAAACTTCAATATTTTCTCTAATAGGTTTAGGATTATCTTCTTCTTCATCAGAGTTATAATCTAGCATTCTTTCTTTAACACCAAAATTTTCATACTCTTTCATATTTGCACACTCACTAATAGTCTTAGTTCTTTGATTAAAATATCTGCAAGCTTTTCTTTTCAATTAATAACTAAGGAACATACATTGATCACTTCTTGCATCAAACTTACCAATACCATAATCTATCTTTATGTAACACTTACTTCCAAAAAATCTAAAATATTTTACTAAGAGTGTATGTCCAAACCATAATTCATAAGGAGTCTTATTTTTACCTTTTCTAATATTTACCTTATTCATGGTGTATAGTGTTGTATTGACTACTTTTCTCCAAAATATTTTGGATACATCATTCTCAAACATCATGGCTCATGTTGCTTCTAGTAGAGACCTATTATGGCTATCCAACTTGAAGAAAGGTCATCTAACATACAAAAGCTTACAAACACCTAGCTAGACATGGTAAATCAAATAATCCTTACAAATCAAGATTTGAATATGATGCAAGATTATCTTGGGTGTGAAGACAATCTTGCAACACCCAAATTTATTTTTATTTTTAACCTTCTCTACTTTAATCTGGACTAGTAGATAAGGGGGTTACTATTTATGGGAACTTACTATTTTTAGTAAGTTTTTCATAGAAACTTGGAATGTCCTAATTTAAAAGGTAGATATTTATCTTTGATATATCAGCCTACTAGTTGAAACTTAGTGCTATATTTCAAGTATATTCATGGATTTATTATAGAGTTTTGGTTTGTAGTTTTGATATATAAACTTTAGGCTCACTATTGGAGGCCTTAAAGGACTTAGATGAGGTCCAAAAACTCAATAGATGGGCACTTTCACCAATCCAAGCCTATAGATTAGGAACTAGGGTTTTTGAAAAGTGGTTATAATAATCAATCATAACAACAGTTCAAGAGTTATGCTATTTTGAAGTTGGACTGAAAAAAATGTCCAAATTAAATGTCAAAGGTGTATTTGGCTGACATTTTATGTATTGTTAGGGTTTTTCGGCCTTAGGTGTTAAGTTTGAATGTCTAAAACCTTCCTAGGTGGCATAAAATTACCTATTTAAAAAATTCTCAAACATTGTCTATGATAGCTTTGGGTGATAGTTCACATGTTTGTCTTGTAGATTATTATAATGAAGACAACCATTTGGGTTAGCATCTTGTAATTTTGAATTCCATAATTCTACAATTATGGTGATAATAAGAAGCCCATATTTTTATCCGACAATTGTTTTTGTTTCTTTGTTTCTATTATGTGCTTGTAGAATTAAGGGGAGCACCCTTCATCAAGTGGTATCATATCTAGAGTTCCCAAGTGTGTGGATAGATCATTGACTATGAGGTAGTTTGCACTGGGACTAGGGTTTGGGCTGAGTGTGTAGATAGATTGCCAATTGTGGGGCATTTTGACTAGGTTCTAATAGAAGCACACAAATGCCTCCACAAAGAGAGCATGGTGAAAGAATCAAAGGTAATACACCTAAGGATTTTAGAACCCTCCAGAGGAAAATGTAAGAAATGCAAGAAAAAATGTGTAGAGGAATGAATCTTGTTGTAGGAGATGATGAAAGTGAGGATGAAAGAGAAGAAGGAAATACAGACCTAGACATAGTAGAGAAAGTTCTTAACCTAGAGGAGGTGAATCCTTTTAAGGCCATTTCTAATATTGGAAGAAGATGCAAGTTTGACGTTCCCACATTTTTGGGAAATCTCAATCCAGAGGAATTGATCGACTTGGTCAATAAATTGGAAGAATACTTTGAATATAAAGATATTGAAGATCTAAATAGGGTCAAGTTTGCAAAGGCCAAATTAAAGGGTCATGCAAAGATCTAGTGGTAGGAGATCAATTTGGATTAGAATAGAAGAGGAAGGGACACAATCACCAAATGGGATCAGATGGTAGTTAAAATGAATAGACAATACATTCCATTAGACTATAAGCTTGATCAATTTAAGAAAATGAAAAGGTTGAAGTAAGTAGGAAAATCTATTCAAGAGTATATTGGAGAGTTTTACTATGTTCTTATTAGAATCGGCCATGCAAAATATGATAAGGAGAAAGTGGCCCATTATCTTAATGGGTTTAGACCACGCATTCAAGATGAGCTGATTCTGGTTTGAATGACTAGTATTAAGGAGGCATACTAGTTTTCCTTAAGAGTTGAGGAGAAATTAAGAAAAAAGTTTGACAAAAAGAATAGTAGAATAGGTCACAATGGAAGATTTGGTGGATGATATTATGGTGAACAAAATGATGATCACAAGAACAAGGATGAGGTTGGAAGTAGTAGTCAGAACTAGAGAGGAAATAATTTGAATCATTTGTATGATCAGAACAATAGAGATCAAAGAGGAAGAGGTAGAGGATAAGGATCTAAAAGAGGGGGCTTCTGTGGGAAATGTTTTCACTGCAAAGAAGGACATAGAATTTGAATGTTCTTAGCACCAAGGAATGACATATCAAAGAACGAAAGATGATATTAGAGTTGCACATGTTGATGAAGAGGCTAGATCATCACATTCTAAATATGTTGAAAGTGGAGAAGCCCTAGTTAATAGAAGAGTCTTGTTGAGGGGTGAGAATGAACATGATCAAAGAAGGATCTTATTTCACACAAGGTGCATAAATGAAGATAAGTGTTGTAATGTGATCATTGATGGTGGAAGTGCAAACAATATGATGTCAAAAATGATGGTCAAAAAGTTGAAGCTAAAGAGTTAGAAACACCCACATTTGTACCATATTTCTTGGGTGCAAGATGACCACAAGGTCATGGTCAATGAGAAATGCTTGGTGGAGTTTGGGATTGGAAGCTACTAGGATGAGTTACTTTGTGATCATACCTATGGACATATGTCATATGTTGTTGGGTAGGCCATGGAAGTTTGATAGGCATGTTGTACATGATGGGAAAGAAAACACCTAAACTATGACAAAGGATGGTGTGAAACATAAGTTGAAGCCATTGAAGGAGAAATAAGAAAAGGTATGTAGTGCTGCAAGAATATGTTTCATTGATGGAGAGGAGTTTCTCCAAGGTATGAAGTGTGAGCATATGTATTTTTATATAATTTCAAAAGATAGTAGAGAAGAAGTAGAGGAGGTACCTATAAAAGTTCTTGATATTTTAGGAGATTTTTTTGATATTACATTGGATAATGTACTTGATGGATTTGATTCTAGGATCCAATTTTCCAAACAAGGACACACATAGAATGATAGCAATAAAAAGTGAAGTGTTGAATAGACATGTTCATGAGTTGTTGTAGAAGGGGTTGATTTGAGTGAGTCTACATCCATGCATCATACCAACAATATTAGAACCAAAGAAGAATAGAGAATGAAGGATGTGCATCGATTCTTATGCTATCAACAAGATCATAAATAAGTACATATTTTCATTAGTAGGGATGGATGATATTATGTACTATTTGAGTTGGGTTGAGTATTTCACAAAGATAGATATGAAGATTGGGTACCATCAGATTCATATTAGGGAAGGTGATGAGTGGAATATTGCTTTCAAGATAAGGGAAGGACTAGATGAGTGGGTAGTCATGTCTTTTGGGCTAACCAATGCACGAAACACTTTCATGTGGCTTATGAATGAGGCACTGAAGGAGTTTCTAGGTAAGTTTGTTATTGTTTACCTTGATGATGTTTTGATCTTTAGTAAGACATTGGAGGAGTATTTGATGCATATCCAAAAGGTCTTTGATAAGTTGAGGGAAGAGAAGTTGCTGATAAAGCTAAAGAACTACAATTTTGTGAAGGAAGAGTTGGTGTACCTAGGATTTGTAGTCTTAGTGAAAGGTTTAAAAATAGACCTGGAGAAAGTAAAGGCTATCCTTGAATGGCCTACTCTAAAGAGTGCTATAGAGGTAAGATCTTTTCATAGACTAACTAGCTTTTATAGAATGTTCAATAAAGGTTTTAGAAGTATTTATGGACCCTTGATTGAAATATTGAGATGAGATAGGAAAGAATTAAAGTGGATTGTAGGAGTAGATAAGAGTTTTAATCTATTGAAAAAAAAGTTTTAGAGCAACCTATTTTAGCATTTACATATCTTAACAAGGTGTTTCAAGTAGATTATGATGCTATTGGTACTGTAATAGGATTTTTTTTGAGCCAAGGAGGTAGACATGTTGCTTATTTTAGTGAGAAATTGAATGATGCAAAAACAAAATATTTTGTTTATGATCAAAAATTTTATACTCTAGTTTAGGCATGGGTTGAGTTTTTGTAGAGTTATATCTTTGTTTTGAAACATAAGAGTAGGAAGTCTAACAGAGTTGTAGATGCTCTTAGTCAAAGAAAAATTTTGATAACAAAAATGTAGATTGAGGTGGTTGGATTCAAGAAAATCCATAATTTGTACCATGAAGTGTTGAAGGCATCTACAGAGCCTATTACTCTTGATAGGATAAAATGGTTATATTTCATAATCCAAGATGGTATGTTATTCAAAGGAAGTCAATTGTGTATTCCAAGAAGTTCAATAAGAGAGAACCTCCTCAAGGAGAAGCCTAGTGGATGATTGGTTGGACATTTTAGGAGAGATAAGATCATAGACTTGGTTGCTAAAAACTATTACTAGCCATAATTGTAGAAAGATGTGAAGAAGTTTGAAAATAGTTGCAAAGTATGTCAAATGACAAAATAAGTGGAGAAAAATACATGGTTGTATTAACCATTACCTATACTAGAGAAGTCATGGGAGGATGTTAACATGGATTTTTTTCTTGGCTTACCAAGGACTCAATGAGGGCATGATTTAATTTTGTGGTTGTTGATAGGCTTTTAAAGATGACACATTCCATTCCTTGCAAGAAGAGTAATGATGTTGTTGATGTGGCAGAGTTGTTTTTTAGATACATGGTGAGATTACATAGTCTGCAAAAGAGTATAGTTTTAGATCAAGATACCAACTTCATTGGGTATTTGTAGCATACATTGTGTGAGAATTGAAGACATATTTAAAGTTTAGTTCATCACATAATCCATAGCTTGATGGATAGATGAAAGTTGTGAACCAGAGATTGAGAAATTTGGTGAGATGTTTGATTGAAGACAACCTAAAAGGATGGGATTTGATTTTATCGTAGGAATAATTTGCATACAATAATTCTATCATGAGTAATAGTAAATTACTAGTCCAAATTGTATATGGGAGCAATCCTAGAAATTCTTTTGAATTGAGAAAGCTAGATAAAGGAGAGATAAGTAGTGTTGAATACAATTGATTAATTGTGTATTGTCTTTGATGTTACACAAAATGTCATATCATAACTAGTTAGTGTATTCCGTGCTCACTCAAGTAGTGAAGATAGTCGTTTGTGTCTATGGAGCATTCTAGAGTTTGTCTAGTTTAAAAGGCAGTATCTACCAAGTTCACTCCAGTGTCTAAGGAAAGTCTACAAAAGATGAGTGTTAATTGAGCTCACTCAGTTACCAAAGGATCTATGCAAGTATATAGTGTTAACCAAGTTAACTTGGTTACCATGAGAAAATCATTTCTGAGTTAGTGTCTATCGAGCAGGTTTGGCTAACAAAGGATTTTTTGTTTTGGCATATTGAGTTCAATTGATTTGATTATTGGTTCTATCTAACTAAGAAGATGAATATTAGTTATTGCAAGTTGTATTTGAGCTGACTTGATAATATAAAACATATAAATAAAAGTTCAAGTCAAGGATTAGAAGTAAGAAGATGGATATGCAAATGTATTGAAGGTTTTATGATGAAAAGAGGAAGCAAATCAAAAGGATAAGTAAAATATTCTTATGGAGCTAAAAAGATATATTTGATTAGGAAGGATCAAGCATACAAGCTAGAATTGAGATATATAATTAGCAATTCAATAACATCCAAATCAGGTCATGTCATTGTTACTCTCTAACCATTGTAGTTGTGATCTAAATCTCTTAACAGTGTTGGCTTAACAACTATTTTTAAATCCTTTAACAAGTTGGTAATTCTATTTAATTTTCTAAAGACCTCTAACAAGGCCACTCCTAATACAGTGATTAAATCATCTAACAAGGTCACACCTAATAGTGTGTTTTATAACCTTTTATAGTGTTGTCTCCTAATACAGCTAACTTTAGACAAGTGAAAATAATAACTTGTAATTGGTGGTTTTTCCCAAATTGGGTTTCCAAGTTAAATCTTGGTGTCTAATGTGTTCATGCTATTTATTTCATTTGTTTGCAACTAAGTTAAAGTAATGTTAATTTGAAATAACATCTTAATATTCTCATACAATTTAATTACTAAGCAATTATAGTGTTTGTAGAGTTACAACATTTGTTTGTTTGCCAACCATCAATAGAATCAAGTTTTGACAAAATTATTTTGTACTAACATCTAAGGGATCTTTCATTTAGTATTGTAGTAACTAATCCACCTTTCCCCTCTTAGTTACTCTTATATTTCCAAAATTTGATATCAGAGCTTTTAGTTCTTGCAAGGAAGGTTTCAAGGACCTAAGCTAAAGATCAATATGTCTTACAAAAGAGATATTCCCAACTTAAACAAAGGCAATTTTGTAGCATGGCAAGGACTTATGAGGTTAAATTTGGCTACTATTAGTGATTTAGGTTGTAAATTTACAAAAATCCCACTAGAATATTATTAGGAGAAAATATTATTGAATAGAAGAATCCTAACATAATGATGATTGATATTGCATCTACTCACAGTTATGCTAAATTTGATGAAGTAAAAGATTGAAAATCAACATGAAAGGTAGACCAAATTGAAAGAAATCTATGGAGGATATGGAAATGTAAGAAGACCTAAAGAAAAAAGTGTCAGAGGTCATTATGATCAGATGAAAATAAGAGAAGATGAAAACATTGCAAAATATGTGGAAAGAATTGAATCAAGTGTGAACGTAATCAAAGCATCTGAAGGAGACATTAATGACAAAATAGTTGTAAACAAGGTACTTAGAACTCTTCTTCCTATTTATGTAATTAGAGTATTAGCTATTCATTAAATGATATGTGATCCAAATAAAAAAATACATGTGGATGCTCTAGTTGAAAGATTGATAGCTTTTGAGTTAGATAACTATGATAACTATGTTCCTAGTTCCAAAGATATTGTGTCTACATTTGAAGCTAAACTCTCACTTAATAAAATGAGTAAGAAATTAAAGCCTAGTTAATTAGGAAGTGAAGAAGAAGAAATAGAAGAAATTTTACACAATGATCTTGAAGTTGTTAAAACCCTACTTGCATTAAAGTATTCCAAAGGTAGAGGAAAGTACAAAAGTAAGGTTCCTCTAATATATTCTTCTTGTGAAGAAGTTGGTCACATTTCTACAAGATGTCCAAACAAAGAAAACAAGGATGAAAATAAAAGAAATGAGCACAAAGGAAAGAAGGATTTTAAGAACTACAAGAACTACAAGGAAAAAGGTAAGAAATCTTGTTTTATGGCTAAAGATTATAATAATAGTGAAGATGAAATGGTATATATTTTTGTAAAAGATGAGTTTCATGATGAAGGAGATAAAATGGAACTTATCTCTCATATTAGAAAAAATGATACATTGATTATTGACAATGGCTATTCACATCATATAATTGGAGATAAAACAAAATTTGAGCACATGAAATATTATGATGGTGGTAGTGTGAGATTTTTTAACAATGAACCTTGTAATAGAAAAGGAAAAGGATATATTTCTTTGAATAAAGAACTTGTTTTTGATAATGCTTATTGGGTTGAAGGATTAAAGTGTCATCTATGAAGTGTGGCATAGTTGAATAACATTGGATTTAAGATAGAATTCATGAATGGAAAGACCAAACTACTAGATGGAAAAGGAAATCTAGTTGGATCCAACAAGAAAACAAAAGGTAATCTATTTTATCTTCATCTTAGTAAAATTTCATGTTTTATTGCTTAAGTAGAAGAAAGTTGGTTATGGCACAAAAGATTATGTCATGTAAACTTTTATAATTTGATTAAGATTAGAAAACATAAAAGAATGAGAGGTATTCCTAGTTTGAAGAAACCTAATATGGGTCTATGCAAAAATTGCCAAATTGCTAAGATGGGAAAGACTAGTTTCAAAATCAAGAACTATCATTCAAAAGAAGTCTTGGAGCTTGTGCACATAGAATTATGTAGACCTATTGGAATAGAAAGTTATAGTGGAGAAAAGTTTTTCATTCTTTTTGTTGATGATTATTCTAGAAAGATGACTATAATATATCTAAAAGAAAAATCATAAGCTTTTCAAAAATTCAAATGGTACTTGGAAAGAGTAGAAAAGAAACTGGAAAGAAATTAAAATGTTTGAGGTTAGAAAAAGGTGAAAAATTCATCTCCAATGAGTTCAATGAATTTTGCATTGAAAAAGGAATTAAAAGACAAATATAAGCTCCTAGTACACCTCAGTAGAATGACATAGCTGAAAGAAGAAATAGATGCATCATGGATTGTGCAAGAACATTGGTGATAGAAAAGAATGTTGCAATCAAATACTAGAAGGAAGTTATTAGCCTTACAGTTCATACCTTGAACAAAGTACAACTAAAGAAATACTCAAATCAAACTCCTTATCAACTATGGTATGGCTACAATCCGAATGTAAGTTACTTGAAAGTATTTGGTAGAAAATGTTATATCTTTAAAGAATCTAGAAAAGGAAAAAAATTGATGTCAAAGGTGATGAAGGCATATTTTTAGGATACTCCTGCAAAAGTAAAGCATACAAATGTTTGAATTTGTCTACTCATAAAATCATAGAAAATGTATTGACATTATAGTCATGTTTGTTATTAGTGACATACACTTATTGAGATTATAATTACATATCGAGTGTATTTTATAGTTAAGCAAGAATTTTAGTCTCTACTGAGTTCTATAGTTGCTCCAAAATCCAAAGCACATTATTATATATACAAAGAGTAGTTTCTACCATAATGGTGATTAGTAGTGTAAACTTAACTTCATAAGGTTTACCAAGTTCCTTAGTGAAAATTGAGTTACATAGTGCTTACTAAGTTCATTTGTTACAAAAATGTGAATCCAGTGTTGATCGAGCCACTTAGTGTTAACCAAGTGATTTAGTTAATATTAAGCTCATAGTGATAGCATTTACTGAGCTATGTATTATGAATCAAGTGATTCAGTTTATATGTCAAGTTTTATAGTATTCACTGAGTCACCAGTGCAAACCAAGTTCAAACTACTTAGAAAGTGATCAGTATGGACAGAGCTTCTATGTCTACCAAATGCATGATGATGTCGAGCATTAACTATGGATGCCAAGTATCAAAATCTCACCAAGCTATTCTTCAGAACTCAAGTTCTTGTAGTTTGGGATGACTTTGTGTATTTTATGTAAACTTGTATCATAGTCAACTTTGTTGATTTGTAAATTGGATTGTTATATATATAATGTATTTTATCACATCTAAAATATAGTATGGAAGTAATGTAACAAGAAGAGAAGAGTAGAAGTGTGAAATACAAGGCTACAAGTAGTATAAGGAGCAACAAAGATTTATCTATCACAATAAGGTGACCATTATGATAAAAGGAATCTCATTCAAAAATCCAAGTTGCAGATCAAAGATCAGGAACTATTTCATCCTAACAGGTGGATTAGTTAAATCTTTTCACAAGGTAGACTTAATAATCTTTTGTAAATATCTTTATCGAGTGCATACTTTATTGTATGTTTGTAAATATTTTTGCATGGTGGACATAGTGGTCCTTATAGTTCCAAACAGGGCAGATCATCAGAAGTGGTCATTGTAAGCCTTAATAGGAAAACTGTATATTGTATTACTAAAGCTTGTGGGTATCATCCTCACCCTAGTTTTACTTTCTATTTGGAAGGCTTCTGGGTCACCAAATTATGTGTCAAAGTATTATGAATTTTTAATGTTTTTAGTTTCTCATGCATGCAATTAAATTTGAATACACATGAAAGATTAATTGGTAAATAAGGATTCGGTTTTCTTAGCTACTAATTCACACCTCCCCTCTTAGTAACTTAGCCTAAATTATATATATTTCCAAAAATTGGAATCAAAGATTTGTAGTTCTCAAAAAAAATTTAACAACTTGATTAAAGATCAAAGAGTATGGATGTATTCTGACTTGATAAGGCTATTGACAAGGAGAAGCTGAATTTGGAATTGACTATTGCACAACTCAAGAAAGAAAAGGAGCAACTCTCTCAATCTCTAAAAAGAAGAAAAGATCTTGCAATCTAGATTAATGACCATCGCTATATTGAAGAAAGAATTGAAGACATTCATTCAGCAAGCAATTTAGATGAAGTCAATGAAGCAATCAAAGAATTATTAGAAAAGAATGGTTCACTTCAAGAAGAAGTAAGAAAACTAAGAAGAGAGAAACAAATTCAGTTAGTAAGATTATGTGAAGTCATGGAAGAGAAAAATAAGATAAAATAAGTAGAAGGAAAGAACAATGAAATTCAACATCTATTCCTTCAGCAAGTAGACTTCATTAATCTACCCACCAATGCAAATGAAGAAATCGTGAATCTAAGATAAAAAAATGAAAGACTATTGAATGATCTAAACATTGAAAGGAAACCAATGAAAGGAGGATGAAATATCAAGAAAACATGAATTAATTAAATGAAAAAAGTCATTTTAGAAAAAAAGGTAAGAAAGAATTAGATATATAGAAGAAGGTGAATCATCCAAGCAATGAGCTCAAAAGAATCAAAGACTTATTTGTAGTCATTATGGTAAAATTGGGCATACATCAAACAAATATTGGAGTAATGGGAAAGCTAAATTCAATGGGAAATGATATAATTGCAATCAACATGGTCATAGAGCTAATAAATGCAAAGAGAAACCTAGATTTGAAGGCAAATGTCACAAATGCAAGAAATATGGACACAAATCCTTAGAATGCAAAACTAAGATATTGAACCTAATAGAATAGATTGTAAAAGCTATATTTGGTTGGAATTATAACTCTTGGTGTATATGTCATTACTATGGAGAATTTGGACACATTGGAATGAATTGTGTAAAACATCACATGACAGTAAGAGATACCACCAAAAGATGTTTTATCTGTACAGAACTTGGTCATCTTGCCAAGAATTGTATGAATATTGATAGAATTGAAAATGAAAGGAAGGAAAAAGTTGATAACATCAGAAAACAAATGAGACAATAATGGATTCCAAAATCCTCTAAAAATGCAAGTCTAGGCAATAATGACCATGTCACTCAAGAATTGGTGACTCAAGTATTTCTACTTGATCTCTTAGGAGAATTAGACCTAGGATTATAAAGAATAAATCTCACACCAATTCTAGTAAGCAGAATAAAAGATCCATTCTAGCATTCAACATCCAAAGAGATCAACAAATATTCAAAGATGCCAATTATTACTAAGTAAGGTTTGTTATCTATCCTTACCCAGGGAGGTTGGGTCACAAGACTTTGCCAAGCAAGGTTTGAAGTAACTAAGTTTTGTATGGAAACAGGGTCATGGGTGACTTTGCCAAGCATTCAACCTAAGTGAAGTGGATGATAGTCTATCATTTGAGAAAATAATCATACCAGGCATTCATGGTGATTGAAAGGAAAAGTTTTGATAAAAGGGTGAAATTGAAGTCATTTGTCACCAAAATTTTTTTAGAGCTAATTGTGCAAGGCAATTTTTGAGCATTCAAACAATCTGAGAAAATCACTGTTGGAGATTTTCATGTTTTCTCAAAACCCTACTAGGTGAAATGGAATCCACTAGTATAAACTCAAATAAAGGATTTGATATGTTAGTTTGAGGCATGGAATGGAAGGCACCAAACTTTAAGTTGAGTCCTACCATTGCATAAGCCCTAGATATGAGCAGAGCTCAATCACAAATACCACCAAAGCTACTGATGATCAATGACATTCATTCATATTTTTTTTGTGCAATTCAAGATATTGGAACATTGGAAATGGATGAAACCCTTGAGAATATGTGTGTAAATGGTGTGTTAAGACCTTAACATCAACATCTTAAAGTGAAGGGTTTGACTCACATTTCACATATACCACATGATTTCCAAATCAAATGGATAAGATTCATTGTTATTCATGTGCATAATGGTCAGTTATGGTTAGAACAACCTGTTTTGATGACCAAGAAGATGATCCATAGGATCACTTGTCTTCTTATGTTGGAAAATAAAATGACCAAAACCCTAAGTCAGGTTGAACTTGAAAATAAAACACTTGCTGAGTGGGATAAAAGGGGAATGCAGATCATCTATGTTATAGATATGGAAATGAGGTTTAGAATTCATGTAAGTACACATAAAATATATAGCTCAAGCAGACTTAATAGTGTGTTGAATGTGAAGTAGTGGACCTCACATACAAAGTGGTCAAGAATAACATGTCACTTGACCTTGCCAAGTTGATGTTGAACCAGTTCAACAAGAACATGGAGAGTATAAGAACTTCAAAGAACAATCTGTGTAAGTTTGGTTTACTCTTAACTTGTTGATTTTTCTATGTACAAAAGTTCTTCCCATCTAAATGTACAATCATATGGAGGAAGGATGTACCTATTCTTTATCAGATTAATGAATATATAGTTGAAATGGGAGAAAACTATGTGAGTATTACATGAACAATTACATTGATGTATTCAAAGATAAAATGAATAACATATTTAGGATACCCAATAAACTTGTTGATTATTACAAAGATGATATTTGTTTCATGGTTGATAGTGACAAAGTATATATTCAGGTAATTAGAATGAGAATTGTATGGGTTAAGTCTCTAGGTTATGAGGTTAATATTGTTGAAACAAAGGACATTATTGAAGCACTAATTAATGATCTTGTTGACCCTAAAGCTACATACATTGGCACCTATCATGAAGTGAAGGATAGAATAAAACTTGAAATAAACCTCCCACAAGCAGTCAACAAAGGAAAGAAGACAATTACAAAATTGATAACCACCTTCACTCTTTTGTTGACTGAAGGCAATGAAGAAGACATTGGGGAAGGTGAAGTAGAATATGAAGAGAAATTAGAGGAAGAAGACCTAGTAAATAAGAAAGGTAAGGTTATAATAACCAAGCCTACCAAACTATCTACTGCTATGTTCTCAAGTAGAGCATCTAGGAAGAAATTTGATAAAGAAGGATGGGATGTGATATTTAGAAGACCGCCACCCACCTTTTAGGAAAGATTGAAGGAAATGGACACAAGAGCTAACATAACAAATTCTAAATCATTAAAGTATGAGATTAGGACTATAGAAGAATAAAAGAAAATAGAAGACATGATAATGTCTAAAATGGGTAAGTGGAAATATTCCCAAGATAGCTTGTTCAACATATTATGAGTGTTCTAATGGAGAAGATCAAGCCAAGATGAGAGAATACTATGAAAATTGCTAAGGACATATATGAGTAGACTATGAGGCAACTCATGCAAAGTTTGAATGATAAGGAAGTAAAAGAATTATTAAAGAAGAATGAAGAAAATCTTGCCTTAAGATTCTTGACACTTGTCTTATATTGATAAATGGAATTGAGCATGTGGTAAGGAATTCCACCAACACTTGGAATACCATTTTCAATCTTCACAAGCAAAGTGATTTTGTGGTTCATGTTAGTGACAAGGATGAAGATGATGATGAACATGAAAAAGATGAGGAAATTGATAATGAAGAAGTGACACATTACAAAAATATAGATGATGAGGAAGAAGAAAAGGGATAAGAAGCTACTGAGGAAGATTTATTTGATGTTTAGAACATAGAGGAGATTGACCCTGAGAAAATTGTAGCAGCGGTCATAGCCTCACTTCCTCATTCTCTGAGCAAAAAATAAAAAACATCAAGCCCAGAGAAAGCTACTACAAGATTGATTTTGTCAAACACTATAAATACTAACATTCAATTAATTTTTGCACCTATTCAGCTTAGTACTTCATTGATAGAAGTGGCAAGCACTTCATTTACTGAGTAGTCAACACTTCCCTCTATGTCAATTTTGGTTACACTAGATAGTTTAATTGGCATTTCAATAATAAGTGCAGTATTTTTTTTTAGCTAGTCCTACTATCTCTACCATTGTTTCCATTCCTAGCATGTAAATAATAAGTACAAGGATAGTTGAGACCAAGTCTCAACTGAGTAAAAAATTATTGAGTAAAGGAAAATAGAAAGAAAAAGAAATTAATCTTGATGGGGAGATTGTTAGTCCAAATTGGGACATCTCCAATCTTAAACTTGATCAAATGTAAATTTTTGGAGAACTTCCTCAAAAGAAAGCTAAGTAGTAGAGGCTTAGAGAAGAAAGAAATAAAGAGTTTCAAATAATTAAAGATGCAAAGAATATTTTAGTAGAGGTACTAAACATAGAGGTTGACACATCTTAACCAATTTTGATTCAGTTATTAGAGGTAGTCCATAAATTCAATGAAGATTTGAATGGATGGGACAAATTGTTGCAGAGAGATAAAAAAGAAAATTGAGAATAAATTTTTGGAACTTATTACTCAAAAGATTACTATCCATCAAGTAGATCTATCTAATATTCTAGGCTCATTAGAGACCTCTTTCAACAATGTAACTTCATTACTTGGTAAAATCTATGATACATCAAGTTTCACCAAGGAAATGAAAGATAAACTTTCAAAGATTAATGAAGATCTGTAGGCAAGTACACAAAAATTGCAACTTGACCCAAGTTACAACTGTGCCCACTATTCAAAGATCAGATTCTTAACTGATATGAAGGTATAATTGCTAAGAGAAAAAACTAGAATAGGAGCTACATTGGTAGACATTCAGGGCATGATTCTTTGAAACATGGATGCATTGAAAAAACATATTGCACATGCTAAAATGTTCATCCATGATAAAAAATTCTCAATTAAATATGACATAATAGAACTTTTTGCAAAAGTTTAGGTTGCATTGTACACATACAAGGTTGCAAGAAAATTGGGAAAAGACAATGGCACTAATATTAAAGGTACATTCAGATTTCTTGTCACATTTTGGCATCATTTTATAGTATATAGCATACATCTTTGGTATTAATGTCAAAAAGGGGGAGAAGATGTATATTATAAAGGGAAGCATACATAAAGGGGGAGCAAATGTATATATCAGATTAGAAAATATGTAAAGTATATTGTATATATGTATCAGGGAGCATTATATATATAGATACTCATAAATACATCTTATACATAAACAATTTTGAAAAATCTCAAAATGGAGTTAGAGACACAAGGTGATGAATAAATGGTGCTCTTGAAATTTAGTTTTGATTGATAAGTATTTTAGTGATTAATGCCAAAGGGGGAGATTGTTGACATTACACTCATGTTTGTTATTAGTGACACACACTTATTTAGATTGTAAGTATCTACCAAGAATATTGTACAGTTAACCAAGCATTTCGGTCTCTACTGAGTTCTACAGTTGCTACTGAATCTAAAGGACATTATTTAGTTTTTGCCAAGCAGCCTCTACCATAATAGTGATCAGTGGTGTAAACCAAGCTTCATTAGGTTTACCAACTTCCTCCTCAGTGCAAACCAAGTTATGCAGTGCTTACTGAGTTTCCTATTACAATAATGTGAATCTAGTGTTGACCAAGCTACTCAGTGTTAACCAAGTGATTCAATTTATACTGAGCTTGTAGTGATAGAGTCTAATGAGCTATGCAATACAAATCAAATAATTCAGTTTATATGTCAAGTTTGATAGTATTCACCAAGTCACTAGTGCAAATTGAGTTTAGATTACTTGGAAAGTGATGAGCATGGACCAAGCTTCTACGTCTACTGAATGCATGATGATACCAAGAATTGACTATGGATGTCAAGTATTAGAAACTCACCAAGCAAGTCTTCAGAACCTAAGTTCCTACAGTTTGGGCTGACTTTGTTTATTTTGTGTAAACATGTATTGTAGCTACCTTTTTTGATTTGTAAATTGGATTGGTATATATGTAATGTATTGTATCACATCCAACATTTAGTATGGAAGTAATGTAACAAGTAGATCAAAGAGGAAATGAGAAATACAAGGCTACAAGCAATATAAGGAGAAACAAAGATTTATGTATCATAGTAAGGTGATCATTATACTCAAAGGAATCTCATTTAGCAAACCAAGTTGCAAATTAGAGATCAACCACTATTTCATCCTAATAGGCGGATCAATTAAATCCTTTCACAAGGTATACTTAATAGTCTTTTGTAAATCTCTTGACTGAATGCATACTTTATTGTATGTTTTTAAATTGTGTGTCACCAAATTGTTTCCAAATCCTTTCTATTTGGAAAGTTTCTAGGTCACCAATTGCGTGTCAGAGTGTTATGAATGTTTAATATTTTTATTTTCTCATGCATGCAATTAAATTAGAATACACATGAAGGATTAATTTATAAATAAGGATTAAATTTTCTTAGTTATTGATTTACCCCTCCCCTCTTAGTAACTTAGCCTATTATATATATATTTCCAACAAAGTGCACATATGAGAATTTATGAGTTTGTAGGAAAGAGTGAAGAAGAAAGACACAAAGAGCTTGAAGATTACAAAAGATTTGTTCACTATGAACCTAATATCCTACCAAATCTATATGAAAGAAAAGAAGCTTCACCTCTTGAGTCCCCAAAATCTCCAACATTTTTTAAGTTGTAGAAAATGTAACCTGAGTTCATAGTCTAAAGGACCTAAGTTAGAAGGTACTGAGCTAGAGAAAATTGAGTCTAAATGACTCGAGTCATAGATAGTGGGACTTGAGTTTGATACTGATGTTCATGATGAAATCAACAAAACTCATTTCAAATCCAAAGAACCTATGTTATCAAGATATGTTAGAAGGCATCATGCAACTAATCAAATTATTAGAGACAAATCTAATAAAACAATGACAAGAAGAAGATTAAAAGGTATATGTTTACTTGTTGAATTTGAACCTAGAAATGTTAAAGTTGCATTGGAAAATGAAAGTTGGATTGAAGCAATGAATGAACAAATAGAATAAATAGAGAAGAAAAAAAATTAGACTCTTGTTCCTAGACCCAAGGATAAAAATGTAATTGGTATAAAGTGTTGGATACAACTATTCAAATTGTGCATTTTCTTTGATGTCACACAAATGTCATATCATTCATCAGATAGTGTCTATTGAGCTCAGAAGCTTATCTAGAAAAAGGATAGTGTCTACCAAACTCAGAAGGTTAGCTAGACAAAGGATAGTGTCTACCAAGCTTAGAAGGCTAGCAAAGCAAAGAAGCAGTTCTTACTGAATTCACTCGGTCATCAAAGGTAATGTGGAAGAAGTAGTTCTTACCGAGCTCACTCAGTCATCAAAGGAAATGTGGAAAAAGCAGTTCTTACCAAGTTCACTCGCTCATCAAAGGTAATGTGGAAGAAGCAGTTCTTACCAAGCTCATTCAGTCATCAAAGGAAATGTGAAAAAAGCAGTTCTTACTGAGTTCACTCGATCATCAAAGGTAATGTGGAAGAAGCAATTCTTACCAAGCTCACTTGGTCATCAAAGAAAATGTGGAAAAAGTAGTTCTTATCGAGTTCACTCAATCATCAAAGGTAATGTGGAAGAAGCATTCTTACTGAGCTTTCAAGGTAATCAAAGAAATTTAGTTCTTACTGAGTAAACTCGGTAGCCAAAGGAATTTAAGGATATTGCAATGTTAACCGAGTCAAGAAGGTTAACTCAAATTTTTTTTGGAAACAATATTTACCAAGCAGGGTCGGCTAGTAAAGGATTTCATTATTTTATGAAATAACATTTATTTGTTTAGAGTAATATCTATAGCTAACTGATGTATGATTTATTGGTGAATTTAACATGTAAATGGGCTGACTTGACAATTTGAATGGTATAAGTAAGAGGTCAAGTTGCGAATTCTAAGTGTGAGTGTGATGTAAGTGTGGAATTATTGAGATATGAGGACTGATTATTGTGGAAGCAAATTTTGAAGGATTATCAGAGATCATTGAGGAGTAGTAGAGCCATATATGATCAAGGAGGATCTAATAATGTTGAACAAAAACTTGTAGAAAGAAAATTTAGTTGCATCTTGTTCAGGTCAATTCATTATTTCTTTCTAACCATTATAGTAGTGATTTCAAATCTCTTAATAGAGTTGGTTTAACAACCATTTTTTAAATCCTCTAACAAGGTGATAGTTTAGTTGAATTGTTCTAAAGACCTCTATCAAGGCCACTCCTAACAGGGTGATTAAATCCTCTAACAGGGTCACACATAATAGTGTGTATTATAACCTTTAATAGGGTTGGCTCCTAATAGGGCTCACTTTAGAAGAGTGAAAAATTGGTGACTAGTTACTTGGTGGTTTTTCCCATATTGAGTTTCCACGTTAAAACTGGTGTCTCTTTTGTTCACTTTATTTTTAGTTACATGCATGAATGCTTGAAAAGAAAGTAATAGTTTAATTTATTGAGTTACAACATTTTTTTATTGAGTACAACTAGTAACTAGATCTTTAAGACATCTAAGTGATTTGTGGATTAATTTTTGTTAGTAATTGATTCACCCCCCCTCTTAGTTACTTTATCTTTAATCCCAAAAATTGGTATCAAAGCTATTGGTACTTATAGGAAAAGATTTTAGGGATCTAATCTAAAGATCAGGATGTCTTACAAAAGGGAAGTTCCAAGACTTAACAGGGACAACTTCTTAGCATGGAAAGAATTGATGAGGCTTCATCTGGCTTCTATTGGTGATATAGAGCTAAAGTACCTTGATAAAAAATATGAAGAACCTTCTGGTACATTATCTATCAATGATATTGTTGAAAAGAGGATTCACAATAACATGATGATAGATATAGCATCTGCTCTGAGTTATGAAGAATTTGATGACATCAAGGATTGCAAAACTACCTTTGAAATGTCGAACAAGCTGAAAGAAATCTATGGAGGAGATGATAATGTGAGAAGAGCCAAAGAAGAAAGTTTGAGAGGGAAATTTGATCAAATGAGTATGAGAGAGGATGAAAATATTGCAAAGTATGTTGAAAAAGTCAAAGCATGTGTTAGTGCAATCAAAGCATCTGGAGGAGATATTAGTGAGGAGACAGTTATAAGTAAAGTTCTTAGAACTCTAATTCCCATTTATGCAATCAAAGTCTCTACAATTCAAGAAAGGAGATGTGAGGAAAATCATAAAATAAATTTAGAGGCCATAGCTAGAAGATTGACTACATTTGAGCTAGACAACTATGACAATTATGTTCCAGCTACCAAGAAAGTTGAATCAGCATTTGAAGCCAAGCTTTCACTCAAAGAAAAAGGGAAAAAGATGAAGGATCCACAATCAGACAATGATGAAGAATCAAAAAAAAGTTTAGATAGTGATCTTGAAGTGGTTGAAGCTCTACTAGCAAGAAAATATTCAAGAGGCAAAGGGAAATACAAAGGTAAAGTTCCTCTAATCTATTTCTCTTGTGAAAAAATTGGACATATTTCTGCTAGGTGCCCAAATAAGTAGAACAAAGATGAGAAGAAAGGTCACAAGTACAATGGCAAGAAAGATTTCAAATCATTCAAGGATAAAGGTAAGAAAACATGTTTTATGGCAAAATGTTCTAATGATTTTGATGATGAAGAAGACGATCAAATTGTCTACATTGCTATGAAAGATGAGTTTGATAATGATGAGAAAATGGAACTCATTTCTCATATGAGCATAAATGACTGGTGATAAAACTAAGTTTGAATATTTTTGAAGACTATGATGGTGGTAGTGTAAGATTTGGTAACAATGAACCTTGTTTTATAAGAGGAAAATGAAGAATCTCACTAACCAAGGAGCTTGTATGTGATAATGCATATTGGGTAGAAGGACTACATCATAATTTTTTGAGTGTGGTATAGCTACTCAATAATGGATTCAAAGTAGAATTTATGCATGGAAAAGAAAGATTGCTGGATGGCAAAGGAAAGCTGATTGGATCAGGCACTCAAACAAAAGGTAACTTATTTTATTTTGAACTTGGTGAATGTTCATGTTTCATTGCTCAAATTGAAGAAAGTTGGTTATGGTATAGAAGGTTGTGTCATTTAAACTTTGAAAACTTAATAAAGATCAGTAAATTTAGGAAAGTAAGAGGTATTCCTAGCATAAAGAAACTTGAGGTTGGTCTATGCAAGAATTGTCAGATTGGTAAAATGGGAAAGACTAGTTTAAAAAGCAAGAACTATCAGACTGAAGAAGTTCTAGAAATTGTGTATACTGATTTGTGCATACCTATTGGCATTGAAAGTTATATTGGTGAAAAATTTTTCATTCTATTTGTTGATGATTATTCAAGAATGATGGCTGCCATGTACCTTAGAGAGAAATCAAAAGCATTTGAAAAGTTCAAATGGTATTTGGCTAGAGTAGAAAAGGAAACAGGAAAAAGACTGAAAAGCTTAAGGTCTGACAGAGGTGGTGAATTCATTTCACATGAGTTTAATAACTTTTGCATTGAAAGGGGAATCAAAAGATAGGTTCTAGCACCTGAAACTCTTGAACAAAATGGTATAGTAGAAAGAATGAATAGATCTATAATGGATTGTGCAAGAACCTTAATGATTGAGAAAGGCATTGCTATCAAATACTGGAAGGAAGCTATCAGCACTGTAGTTCATACCTTGAACTGAGTATAGCTGAAAAAGGACTCATTTAAAACACCCTATGAGTTGTGGTATGGCTACAAACCCAATGTAAGTTATCTAAAAGTATTTGGAAGCAAGTGTTACATTTTGAAAGAATCTAGAAAAGGTAAATTTGATGTAAAAAGTGATGAAGGAATAGTTTTGGAATACTCTTGCAAAAGCAAAGCATATAGATGTTTAAACTTATCTACTCACAAAGCCATAGAAAGTGCACATGTGAAAGTTGATGAGTTTGTAGAAAGAATAGAAGAAGAAAGAAAAAAGGAACCTGAAGACTATAGAAGATTTGTTTACATTGAACCTGATACAATGACAAGTATACCTATTGTTTAGGAATCCTCAACTCTAGAGTCTTCAGTTACCGAGTCATAGGAAGTTCAAACCAAGCTAATGCCTCCTGAGCTACAAGAACCTGAGTTACAAACATAAGCTACTGAATCAACATCTACCATGCCTAAGTAACCAGATCTAGAATAAGAAGTTGAAACACAAAAGGATAATAGTACAATTCATGCAAAAGGCAAGGAGTCCATTTTAGCCAAGTATGTCAGAAAGCATCATGCACCAGATTAGATCATTGGTGATAAATTAGAAGGAACAATGACAAGAAGTTAGAAGGAACAATGACAAGAAGTAAGTTGAAAGACACTGTTGATTTTAAACCTAGAAATGTCAAATATGCACTAGACAATGAAAGTTGGATTGAAGCTATGAATGAAAAAATAGAATAGATAGAGAAAAAAAAATGGACTCTTGTACCTAGACCCAAAAACAAAAATGTGATTGGAACAAAGTGGGTATTTAGAAACAAACTAAATTAAGATGGTAAGGTATTAAGGAAAAAAGCTAGACTAGTATGTGGTAGTAGTAGTTAATTGTTCTAACATTTTTTGGTTCAAACAATTGATGATAGGTATGAAGGTAGAGATCAAGGATCTAGTAGTCATAGACTGTGATAACACCAGTACAATCAATATATCAAAGAATCTAGTGATGCATACCAAAACTAAACACATTGCTATAAAATATCACTTCTTAAGAGAATTGGTGCAAGATAAAGAAGTTAGATTGAAATATGTGAACACAAAAGAACAAATTACAGACATATTCACCAAGCCATTACCTAAGGATGCATTTTTGTATCTAAGAGGTAAGCTAGAGGTCATTCCCCTATCTAAATCTCACTAAATGAAGTTTAGTGATGCATCAACTAGAGCATGTTGAAAATCAATCAATTGGTGCAGTATTGACAAGGGTATATTGCAAATGAATTAGTACTTAAGGTACATAGATTTTCACCAAGTATTGTCTTTGGAATGTGTTGCCAAAGAGAAGTATACCATCATATCTCATAGAAATTTTGTTGAAAATATGGAGAAGTGTGCTATCATAGTAAAAAGAGATTTCATAGAGGGAGATTCGAAGAGAAGAATTATCAAAAAGGGATAATGAACTTGGCAGAAGTTCTATGTAGACAAAAGTTTTCTAAAAGAGAGAGAAATTGAAGGAAAAAAGAGTTCACACTAATAGAGGGAGTTCTCATGGATAATAATTAGAATGAAACTAAGGATATATTCCTTACTTTATTCTTGCTCCAAAAATTTCATTGTAATATGACATGTTGTGTTACCATCAATGCCAAAGAGGGAGATTGTTGAATATAATTGATTAATTGTGTATTTTCTTTCATGTTACATAACATGTCATATCATTATCAGTGAATATATGTCAAGTTCACTCAGGCAGTGAAGATAGTTTTCTATGTCTACTGAGCATTCTAGAGTTTGTCTAGTTCAAAAGCTAGTGTCTACCAAGTTCACTCAAGTGTCTAAAGAAAGTTTGTGAAAGATGAGTGTTAATTAAGCTCAATAGGTTGATGAAGGAAATATTGGATGGAACTAGTGCTAATTAAGCTCACTTGGTTATCAAAGGATCTATGCAAGTATGTAGTGTTAACCAAGTTAACTTGGTTAACATAGGAAAATCATTTCTAAGTTAGTGTCTATCGATCAAGGTTAGCTAACAAAGGATTTTTCTTGTTTTGGCATATTGAGTTCAATTGATTTGAAGAGAAGATGAATATTAGTTATTATAAGTTGTATTTGAGCCAACCTAATAATAGGAAAGTAAATAAAAGATTAAATTGAGGATTAGAAGTAAAAAGATGAATACTCAAATGTATCGAAGATTTGATGATGAAAAGAGGAAGCATATTAGAAGGATAACCATAATAACCTTGTGGAGCTAAAAAGGTATATTCAATCAGGAAGGATCAAGTATACAAGCCAAAATTGAGATTTATAATGAAAAATTTAGTTGCATCCAAATCATGTCATGTCATTGTTACTCTCTCACCATTGTAGAAGTGATCTAAATCTCTTAATAGAGTTAGCTTAATAGTTATTTCTAAATCTTCTAATAGGGTGGAAATTTTCTTGAATTGTCTAAAGTCATCTAACAAGGCCACTCCTAGTAGAGTGATTAAATCATCTAACAAGGTTACATCGAACAATGTGTTTTGTAATCTTAAATAGGGTTGGCTCCTAATAGGGATCACTTTAGAAGAGTGAAAATAGTAACTAGTTGCTATTGGTGGTTTTTTCAAATTGGGTTTCCACATTAAATCTTGATGTCTGTTATATTCATGCTATTTATTTTTTGTGTTTGCAACTAAGTTAAAGTAAAGGTAATCATAGATAACATCTTAAGATTTTCATGCTAAGCAATTATAGCATTTACTAAGTTACAACATTTCTTTGTTTGTTGAGCATCAATAGAATTAAGTTTTGATCAAATTATTTTGTACTGACATCTAAGGGATCTAAGATTAATTTTTGTAGTAACTGATTCAACCCTCCTCTCTTAGTTACTCCTCCTCTATTTCCAACAAAGTAGTGCTCAAGTAGAAGTATTTTCTAAACACTTGAAGAACATCCATGAGGAGGTGAGGAAACACATTATTAAGATGAATATATAGTAAAAGGATAAGGTAGATGTGAAAAGGAGGTATAATAAATTTCAAATTGGAGATGAAGTCATGATTCATCTGAAAAAGGAGCATTTTCTAGTAGATATATATAATAAGAAGGAGATGAAGAAGTTTGGACCATGCAAGATAGTGAAAAGATAGGATTATGGAAATTCCTTTAAAATGGAGTTGCTTGCTAAATTGAATATTTCATCAATATTTAACATTTTAGATTTGAAAATGTATTATGAAGGAGGTGGTGGAGATGAAGTTGCACAAGTGCAATTGAGTATTCTAGTAACTAGCTTGACTACAAAAGAGATTGAGGAGATACTAAAAATTTGTGTTGGAAAAAGTACAAGGAATAAAACTTATGAAGAAGACCTAGTCAAATGGAAAGGGAGGCCAATAGAGGATTCATCATGGCTAGCAAGGGAGGAGGTTTACCATCTTGGTTTTCCTCTAAACACTTGAGACATGACCAATTCAGTTCTCAAATTACCCTAGGTGTCTAATGCAGGAGCATCATGGATATGAGAGAAATCCTGCATCACCCAAAAATATTTTTATTTTCAAAATTTTCTATTTTAATTTGGACTAGTAGAAAAGGGGGTTACTATTTATAAGAACTTGCTAGTTTTAGTAAATTTTACATACAAGCTTAGAATGTCCTAATTTTAGAAGTGGATATTCATCTTGGATTCATCAACCTACTAGTTGAAGCTTAGTGACATATCATGTGTATTCATGGATTTATTGTGGATTTTTGGTTTGTAATTTTTTTTATATACTACAAGCTCATTGTTGGAGGCCTTAGAGGCCCAAGACGAGGTCTAAAAACTTGACAGATGGGTGCATATGCCATCTAAGCCTATAGATTAGAAGTTGAGGTTTTTGAAAAGTGGTTATAATAGCCAATCAGAGAAATGATACAAGAGTTATGATCTTCAAAATTTGGGCTAACCAAAACATCCAAAATAAATGTCAAAGGTGTATTTCACCGACTTTATATATATGGTTAGGGTCTGTTGGCCCTAGATATTAAGTTTGGATATCTAGAATCTTCTTGGGTGGCATAAAATTGCTTATTTAAGAAATCCTTGAACATTTTTGAGGACAACTTTAGGTGATAGTTCTCAGATTTGTCTTGCAAATTATTGTAATGAAGGCTCTCATGTGAGTTAGCATCTTGTAATTATGAATTCTTTAATTCCAAATTTGTGGGGATAATAAGAAGCCCATTTTTTGTCCCATAATTATTGTTGTTTCTTTGTTTCTATTATGTATTTATAGTAATAAGAGAAGCACCCTTCATTAGAATAGGAAAGACACGGAGATAGAAAATCTAAGATCACAAAGTGACTTACTAAGGAATTAGTTAAGATCTAAGAAAGAGCTTGTAGAAAGGATGAAAAATCTCAGTGAAGCATTAAGATACCTAGGTCATCTAGCTACACCTAGGTCATCTAACTACACTTCTAGACTAGGACATATAAAGAAAAAATTATCTACAGAAAAAGATGAATCATTTAAGAGTGGGGAGCAAAGGAATGAAAAATCAAAAGGAAAACCTAGATGCTATCATTGTGGTAAACTTGGACATATTGCAATCATTTATAGAGGTAAGAATGGTATGCAAAACCCTAAACTTAAGTTTACCAATTATTATTTTTATTGAAAGAAGCAATGGCATCAAATACATGAGTATAAATCAAGGATGACAAGTATACCTATTGCACCTATATTTGAGGGATAATACTATTACTACCTAAAGTTTGGATATAAAGCATATGAATGCAAATGACAAGTAAAACCTAATTGGACAAATAAAAATGCACCCAAGAAAGTTTTTTCCAATTGTCACAAAGTTGGACATGTGAATAAGAACTATAGAACTTGAGCACTAGTACCAAATAATTAACACATCAAGGCTAAAGGAAAAGTAGATGTTGAAAAGATAAAGAAAGAGATGAATCAGACCTAGAAGAAAAAGGTGGAAGTAGAAAGAAGTGGAAAAAATGAAGTTAAGAACACCCAATCCAGTGGAGAATGTGATCACACCATCTCAAGCTTATTAAGAAAGGTATGTAATTAACTACATACTTAATGATTTCTCTTACATCAATTCCTTACATAATATGTGCAAAATTTCATATCTGCATGAGATAAGATGCTTTATAACCTATCTAGAGAAAGAATAGTGCAAGAGAATCATTTACATTTTGAGTGTTGAGCATTAGTAAAATTATCTATATTGATTGAGCATTACAATATGGAATGAGTACCCCAAGCACCTAAATTGATGTGAAGGCCAAGTAATATGGAATTGAGCATGTTGTGTAATGAAGACCAAGTTCAAAATAGTTAGTAACAATGAAGATTAATAGATTCCACCCAAAAAAATACAAAACATTAATGGAGACCCAAACTTGAATGATTGGAGGTATAGATCAAGAATTTAAAGACATTATACACATCTTGCATTTAGATTTCAAGAGAACAAAGCAATTTGAGAAATTTTCAAAGCAATTTTAAGGTAATTAGAACCAAATTAGGAATGAGAAATTAACTGAGTATTGATCATCAGTTGTTCCAAGTTGTTCAAAAAGAAAAGAGTTCAAAACCCTAAACATGAGAAAATGTAATTTTCATCATATGCAGTGAAGAATCAAGGAGTATAGGTAAAAAATATTCAATTGGTGAAGAGAGACACTTTTTCTCCACCAAAGTTTCATATTATTCTTAAAATTTCCATGAAAGGAGATTCAATGGGTGTGGTATATTTGATACCACCTAAAGTTATTACGATTCATGATGTGAGGAGTTGTTACGTTTTTAAAATTGGCAAAGTTAGAGAGACTACAAGATTTATGTAGCTTATAAGTAATTGTGATAAATGAATGTAAAAGGATGAGTTAAAAATTATTGATAGGAAAGGGCTGACTTATGCCCTAGATTTTCTAAGGAATTTCAAAATTGAATGGATTAAAGTTCTGTTGAGAAGAATTGATGATATGAAGTTGTGGTTAGAGAATGGACCAGTTAAGATCACAAAGAAGATAATGTTGGATACAATTGTTAATTGTGTATTGTCTTTGATGTTACACAAATGTCATATTAGTCATCAGACATAGTCTACTGAGCTCAGATGATTAGCAAAGCAATTTATAGTGTCTACCGAATGTTCTTGAACATTACATAGAAAAGTTAATGTTTACTAAGCTCACTCGGGCATCAAAGGATTTTGTAGCAAAAAGTTAATGTTAACTAAGCTCCCAAGGTTAACAAAGAAAAATTAATGTTTACCGAGCTCACTCGAGCATGAAAAGATTTTATAGCAATAAGTTAGTGTTAACCAAGCTCCCAAGGTTAACAAAGAAAAGTTAATGTTTACTGAGCTCACTCGGGCATCAAAGGATTTTGTAGCAAAAAGTTAGTGTTAACCAAGCTCCCAAGGTTAACAAAGAAAAGTTAATGTTTATCGAGCTCACTCGGGCATCAAAATAATTTGTAGCAAAAATTTAGTGTTAACCGAGCTCCCAAGGTTAACAAAGAAAAGTGGAAGAGAGTTCGCTTCTACTGAGCTCACAAGGTCAGCAAAGGAAGGTCAGTGCTAACCGAGTTCACTCAGTCTCCAAAGAATTTTTGTAGGGTTTGTAGTGTTTATCGAGCCCCACTTGGTTAACACTAGAAAACCATTCTAGAGCAATGGTTACCCAAGCTGGGTTGACCAGTGAAGGATTTTATTGTTTTGATATTAAGTTCAATTGTTTCATGCAGTCGACTGATGTAATGATTTTTTTAGTTGTTGTAACTTATATTTGAGCCGACTTGATAATCTGAAAAGTATATATTTAGATGTTCAAGTTATGAATTAAAGGGAGTGAGCGTGAGTATATGGGTGAGGATAGAATAAGCGAATATTGAGTGAATTCTGATGAAGGATTAGATATCCTGCTGAAGCTACAAAGTTGTATTCAATTAGTAAGGATCTAGTATAGCAAAACAGAGATTTGTAATCAGCAAAAGATAAGTTGCATATCATTCAGATCACCTCATTGTTGCTTTCTAAACATTGTAACAGTGAATCTAGAATCTCTTAACAGAGTTGGTTTAACAACCATTTTGTAAATCCTCTAACAAGGTGACAGTTCAGTTGAATTTTTCTAAAGACCTCTAACCAGACCACTCCTAACAAGGTGATTAAATCCTCTAACAAGGTCACACCTAATAGTGTGCATTGTAACCTTTAACAAGGTTGGCTCCTAACAGGGCTCATTTCAGAAGAGTGAAAATTGGTGACTAGTTACTTGGTGGTTTTTCCCATATTGGGTTTCCACGTTAAATCTGGTGTCTCTTGTGTTCATTTATTTAATATTTGCATGCACATTAATAAAAATGAATGATAGATGATCAGTAATTAGTTAACCTACCGAGTTATAGTATTCCTGCACTATTTATCGAGTATCAGTAGTAAGTAAGTATTATAGAAATCTAAGGGATTTTTGGAATTGTTTTTGTGGTAACTAATTCACCCCTCCCCTCTCGGTTACTTCATTTATATTTCCAACAATTAGTATCAGAGCTTTTGATTCTTACAGGACAAGATTTCAAGGATCTAAGTCAAAGATTAGGATGTCTTATAAGAGGGAAATTCCAAAACTTAATAGGGACAACTTCTCAGCATGGCAAAGGTTGATGAGACTTCATCTAGCTTCTATTGGAGATATAGGACTAAAATACCTTGATAAAAAATATGCAGAACCATCTAGTACACTATTTGTCAATGATATTGCTGAAAGGAAGACTCACAACATCATGATGATAGATATAGCATCTGCTTTGAGTTATGAAGAATTTGATGATATCAAGGACTGCAAATTTGCTTTTGAAATGTGGGAAAAGCTAAAAGAAATCTATGGAGGAGATGATAATTTAAGAAGAGCCAAAGAAAAAAGTCTAAGAGGACAATTTGATTAGATGAGGATGAGAGAGGATGAAAACATTGCAAAATATGTTGAAAGAGTCAAAGCATGTGTGAGTGCAATCAAAGCATCTGGAGGAGATATCAAGGAGGAGACAATAATAAGTAAAGTTCTTAGAACTCTACTTCCCATTTATGCAATCAAATTTTTTGCAATTCAAGAAAGAAGATGTGAAGAAAATCACAAGATAAATCTAGAGGCCATAGTTGGAAGATTAACTGCATTTGAACTAGACAACTTTGACAACTATGTTCCAGCTTCCAAAAACATTGAGTTAGAATTTGAAGCTAGGCTTGCACTCAAGGAGAAAAGTAAAAAGAAAAAGGAACCTCAGTTAGGAAGTGAAGATGAATCAGGACACAGTTTAGATAGTGATCTTGAGGTGATTGAAGCTCTACTAGCAAGAAAATATTCTAGAGGCAAAGGAAAATATAAGGGTAAAGTTCTTCTAATCTATTTTTCATGTGAAGAAGTTGGTCATATTGCTGCCAGGTGCCCAAACAAGTAGAACAAAGATGAGAAGAAAGGTTACAAGTATAATGACAAGAAAGACTTCAAATTATTCAAGGATAAAGGTAAGAAAACATGTTTTATGGCTAAAGATTCTAATGATTCTAATGATGAAGAAGAAGATGAAATTGTCTACATTGCTCTAAAAGATGAGTCTGATAATGATGAGGAAATGACACTCATTTCTCATATGAGCAAAAATGATACATGGATCATAGATAGTGGTTGTTCTCATCACATGACTAGTGATAAAACTAAGTTTGAGTACTTTGAAGACTATGATGGTGGCAGTGTAAGATTTGGTAACAATTAACCTTGTCGTATAAAAGGAAGAGGAAGAATCTCTCTAACCAAAGAACTTATATGTAATAATGCCTATTGGGTAGAAGGACTAAAGCATAATCTGTTGAGTGTGGCACAACTACTCAATAATGGATTCAAATTAGAATTCATGCATGGAAAAACAAGACTGCTAGATGGCAAAGGAAAATTGATTGGATCAGGCACTCAAACAAAAGGTAACTTATTTTATCTTAAACTTGGTAAATGTTCATGTTTTATTGCTCAAGTTGAAGAAAGTTGGTTATGGCATAAAAGGTTGTGTCATGTAATTTTTGATAACTTGGTAAAGATAAGAAAATTCAAGAAAGTAAGAGGAATTCCTAATATAAAGAAACCTAAGGTCGGTCTATGCAAGAATTGTTAGATTGGTAAAATGGGAAAGTCTAGTTTTAAAAGTAAAAACTATCAGTCTGAAGATATATTAGAAATTGTTCATATTGATTTATGTGGACCCATTGGAATTGAAAGCTATATTGGAGAAAAGTTCTTCATTATTTTTGTTGATGATTACTCAAGAATGATGACTGTCATGTATCTAAGGAATAAATCAGAAGCATTTGAGAAATTCAAATGGTATTTGGCCAGAGTAGAAAAGGAAACAAGAAAAAGATTGAAATGCTTGAGGTCAAATAGAGGTGGAGAATTTATTTCACATGAGTTCAATAACTTTTTCATTGAGAGAGGAATCAAAAGACAAGTATCAGCCCCTGAAACTCCTGAAAAAAATGGAATTGCTGAAAGGAGGAATAGATCTATCATAGATTGTGCAAGAACCTTAATAATTGAAAAGAACATTGCTATCAAATACTGGAAGGAAGCTATCAACACTGCAGTTCATACCTTGAACTGAGTACAACTTAAAAAGGACTCATTCAAAACTCCCTATGAGCTATGGTATGGCTATAAACCTAATGTAAGTTATCTAAAAGTATTTGGGAGTAAATGTTACATTTTGAAAGAATCTAGAAAAGACAAATTTGATGTAAAAATTGATGAAGGAATATTTTTGGGATACTCTTGCAAAAGTAAAGCATATAGATGTTTGAACTTGTCTACTTACAAAGTCATAGAAAGTGCACATGTGAAAGTTGATGAGTTTGCAGAAAAGATTGAAAAAGGAAGCAAAAGGGAACCAAAGGATTATAGAAGGTTTGTTTTCACTGAACCTAATACAGTACCAGTCAATTAGGAATCTTCTACTCCCAAGTCATTAGTAATCAAGTTACAGGAAGTTCAAACTGAGCTATAGCAACCCGATACACTCTGATGCTACCGAGCAAGTGTCTACCGAGTCTAAAGGACCCGAGCCAATATCTACCAAGCTAGAATAGCTAGAACCTAAAGTACAAGAGGATAACAATGAAATTCTTTTAAGAGGCAAGGAACCTGTATTAGCAAAATATGTCAGGAGGCATCATTCAGCAGATCAAATCATTGGAGACAAATCTGAAGGAACCATGATAAGAAGTAAGTTGAAAGGTACTTGTTTACTTGTTGATTTTGAACCTAGAAATATTAATGATGCATTGGAAAATGATAGTTGGATCGAGGCTATGAATGAAGAGATAGAATAGATAGAGAAAAACAAGATATGTACTCTTGTACCCAGACCTAAAGATAAAAATATGATTGGAACTAAGTGGGTATTCAGAAACAAGTTGGATGAAGATGGTAAGATATCAAGAAACAAAGCTTTACTAGTATGCAAAGGATATACTCAAGAAGAAGGAATAGACTATGGAGAAACTTTTTCTCCTGTTGCAAGATTGGAAGGAGTTAGAACCTTACTAGCATATGCTGCTCACAAACGATTCAAAGTTTATCAAATGGATGTCAAGTCAACATTCCTCAATGGTATACTGGATGAAGAGGTTTACATTGAACAACCTGAAGGTTTTGTTGATCCAGATAAGAAGAACATGGTCTACAAATTACATAAGGCATTGTATGGTCTGAAACAAGCCCCTAGAGCATGGTATGAAAGATTGCATAACTATCTTATTCAGATTGGTTTTCAAAGAACTAATGATAACAATAGCTTGTATATAAAGGAAGGACTAGATAATAAGATTGTTTTGGAAGAAATATTTGTAGATGATACTATCTTCACAGGGAATGATGATCTTTGCAAATTTTTTTTAGAGCAAATGAACAAGGAATTTGAAATGTCTATGTTTGGTGAAATCAAATTCTTTGTTGGTCTTCAAATTCAGCAAAATAAAAAATGGTATCTACATTACTCAATCAAAATATATCAAGGAGATATTGAAAAAGTTTGGTATGGAAGATTTTAAACCAGTTGGGACTCCTATGTGTACTGGATTAAAACTTACCAAGAAAGATGAATCAAACGAAGTAGATCAAATGTTGTATAGATCTATGATTGGAAAGTTGCAGTATGTAGTTCATACTAGGCTAGATATTGCCCTTGCAGTTGGTATTGTAGCAAGATTTTCAGCAAAACCAAGAGAAAATCACATGATGGCAATCAAAAGAATAATGAGATATTTGAAAGGAATTGAAGATTATGGTTTATGGTACAAATTTGGAGGTAATCTAGATTTAAAAGTGTTTACTGATGCTGATTGGGCAGGAAACCTTGATGACAGAAAAAGTACAAGTGGAGGAGCATTCTTTCTTGGAAAAGGTTGGTTTCTTGGACAAGCAAAAAGTAGAATTGTACATCTCAATCTATAATAGAGGTAGAGTATGTTGCTATAGCAGTAAAGTATTCTAATATTGTTTGGTTTAAATAGTTGTTGGAAGGCATGAAGGTGGAGATCAAAGAACCTGTTGTTATGTTCTGTGATAATACAAGTGCAATCAACATATCTAAGAATCCAGTGATACATTCCAAAACCAAGCACATTGCAATAAAATATCATTTTGTCAAAGAATTGGTGCAAAATAAGGAGATCAGATTGGAATATGTCCATACAAAGGAACAAATTGTTGATATATTCACAAAGCCATTACTTAAGGATGCATTCTTGTATCTAAGAGGCAAGTTAGGGGTGACTCCCCATCTGAAGTTCACTAAAATGAAGTTTTAGTGATGCATCAATGCATATCAAGTAAAAGATCTATTAGTTGATGTAGCATAATCAGGAAATATTGCATATGAATCAATACTCAAGGTACATTAAAATTCATTTGAGTTGTGTTGTCTTTAGCATGTGTTGTCAAAGAGGAAGAGTTTTACTGTCATATCTTTCTGAAATTTGTTTGAGAGGAAGAAGTTTTCTATATAATTCCCTCACAGAGGGAGATTACTAAAAGAGGAAGAGTTTTCTACCTAATAGAGAAAGTTGTTCTAATAGAAAAAGGCTTGTTAGACTTGTTTTCAAATTTTATTCTACTATGACATGTTGTGTTGCCATCAATGCCAAAGAGGGAGATTGTTGGATAGAATTGTTAATTGTGTATTGTCTTTGATGTTACACAAATTTCATATCAGTCATCAAATAGAGTCTACCAAGCTTAGATGATCAACAAAGCAATTTACAGTGTCTACTGAACGTTCCTGAACATTACACAGAAAAGTTAATGTTTACCGAGCTCACTCAGGCATCAAAGGATTTTGTAGCAAAAAGTTAGTGTTAATCGAGCTCCCAAGGTTAACAAAGAAAAGCTAATGTTTACCAAGCTCACTCAGGCATAAAAGAATTTTTTAGCAAAAAGTTAGTATTAACCGAGCTTCCAAGGTTAACAAAGAAAAGTTAATGTTTACCGAGCTCACTCGGGCATCAAAAGATTTTGTAGAAAAAAGTTAGTGTTAACCGAGCTCCCAAGGTTAACAAAGAAAAGTTAATGTCTACTGAGCTCACTTGATTATCAAAGAAAATGTGGCAGAGAGTTAGCTTCCATTGAGCTCACAAGGTTAGCAAAGGAAGGTCAGTGCTAACTGAGTTCAGTCGGTCTCCAAAGAATTTTTGTAGGGTTTGCAGTGTTTACCGAGCCTCACTTGGTTAACACTAGAAAACCATTCTGGAGCAATGGTTACCAAGCTGGGTCAGCCGGCGAAGGATTTTATTGTTTTGATATTAAGTTCAATTGTTTCATGCAGCCGACTGATGTAATGATTTTTTTAGTTGTTGTAACTTATATTTGAGCCAACTTGATAATCTAAAAGGTATATATTTAGATGTTCAAGTTGTGAATTAAAGGGAGTGAGTGTGAGTATATGGATGAGGATAGAATAAGTAAATATTGAGCGAATTTTGGTGAAGGATTAGATATCCTACTGGAGCTACAAAGTTGTATTCAATCAGTAAGGATCCAATAAAGTAGAACAGAGATCTGTAATCAGAAAAAGATAAGTTGCATATCATTTAGGTCACCTCATTGCTGCTTTCTAATCATTGTAATAGTGAATCTAGAATCTCTTAATAGAGTAGGTTTAACAACCATTTTGTAAATCCTCTAACAAGGTAACAGTTCAGTTGAATTGTTCTAAAGACCTCTAACCAGGCCACTCCTAACAGGGTGATTAAATCTTCTAACAAGGTCACACCTAACAGTGTGCATTGTAACCTTTAACAAGGTTGGCTCCTAACAGGGCTCACTTCAGAAGAGTGAAAATTGGTGACTAGTTACTTGGTGGTTTTTCCCATATTGGGTTTCCATGTTAAATCTGGTGTCTCTTGTGTTCATTTATTTAACCTTTGCATGTACATTAATAACAATGAATGATAGATGATCAGTAATTAGTTAAACTACTGAGTTATAGTATTCTTGCACTATTTATAGAGTATCAATAGTAAGTAAGTATTATAGACATCTAAGGTATTTTTGGAATTGTTTTTGTTGTAACTGATTCACCCCTCCCCTCTCAGTTACTTCATCTATATTTCCAATAGATAATGCATGCTATTATTGGTTACCCAACATTCAAAAAAAGGAATCTATGAATTTCCAAACCAAAGAAGCCATTGAGGAAAATACCAAAGCTGAGTGGAATGGATGAAAATTATCTATTTCTAGCATCACTTATCCATTAATGAATTTGAAGTGAGAGTGATCTATCATAAGTTTCTTTAGTTGAGCCAATTGAATAGTATGTCATGTAAGGAAGTTGATTATGTGTGGAACATTCTGATAAAGGATCATAAATTCATCTTGTTGAGTTGCAAAAATTACAATTAGAAGAGAGCTTGACATTAATCATAATAGAAAAAAATTTAATGTGTAAGTTTGGATCATTAGTTATATTTCTTTTACACTTAGAATTTTTTTTGACCATTGGGAATATTGTATAGGAATAAGTGAAATCTATTACAAGATAGATTAGTGAGTATATAAAATAGTTGGGAGAAAATATTGAAGATAGTCTAGATGAATATTTTGAAGAATTCAAACTGAATATGAGAATGAGATTGAGGATCCAACATCATTAGCTATGAATCATTATAATGATATATGTTTCTAGTTAATACAACTAACACATTTCTATAGATAGTTAAGCTAACAAAAGTCTAGCATAAACCTTTGGCTATGAAATTGATAGAAACAATGTGAGTGTTGCAATTACTACACTACCTAATGAGGAATTTGATGTAGATTTCGATCCATTTAGAAAGTTTGAAGAATCCAAACCAAGAATAACTATTGATATCAAGATTTCTTCTATTGATAAGAAGATAAATAAGATGATTAAAGACTTAGAAGGAAAACTAGGCACTCATCTAAAAGGAAAAGAATCTTTGATGCTGACACAAGGTCTTGGAGAAGAATAAAAAGTGAAAGTGTTGTTGAGGAAGAGGAAGAGAATGCAGAGAAAGAGGGAAAAGCCCTAGCATTGGTCACCCCACCTATGAAGAAGGAAAAAGTAGTGAAGGCCACTAAGCCTTAGGTGAGGAAGGTTGCAAAGAAGATGAATTCCAAGATACTCTCTCCTCCTACACCACAAAGACGAAGGACTAGGGCAACAATAATAGAAAGTGCTAAGCCACTAGTTAAGAAAGGAGTGGTAAAGACTACAAAACCAACTAGCACAAGTGTAGAGAAGAGAAAAGTGCTATACACTATGGTCCAAATGAAGAGAAGAAGGCTAGTGAAGTTGAAAGATATTGAGGAGAAAAATGTAGAGAGGACCAAGTCTAATGAACTTGGTCATCACTATGTTATTGTGCATACCAAGTCAAGAAATATATATGAGGTGTGGCAACTTCAGAAATTTTGTAGGAATATCAAGATTTAGATTTGTAAAATATGAGACATTGAGTAATGCTAATAAATCCAAGGTAGAGGAGGATATGATAAATATGGTGGCTAACAATAAGTTTACACCTATAGAATTGGAAAAGAAGATTCCAATTGATTTGTTTGGTAGACTTGATAGAAAGTGGCAGTAGGAATCAAAAGTTGAGAAGCAAATTAGAGAAGGCACATTGTCCAATAGTATGCCTAAATTGAAAAATAAGAAAAAGACAAAACTTTTAGAGAAGGATAGGAACTAATTTGTTCTTGGATTCAAAAGATCCATGATTTTACAGAATAAGATTGAGGTTGTTGTATGAAAATGAATTGTTATGGAAGGGTATTTTCAAATTGACTACAAAATGAGTTGAATAGGAGAAGTGGACATAGTAAGTATTGAGGATGATCAAAGTGATGAATAAAGTTTAGGCATGCTGAGAACATAGGGTAATGTATCACCCATTCATGATACTACACTTAACACTCTTATATTATAACAAATAAAAGACTATTTTAAGGAAGGAGAATTACAAGTACAAGTTGTTGACAAAAAAATGAAGAGCTCAAAAGATAAGGAACTAGAAAAGGAAAAAAATGAAGAAGTATCTACTATAGGTCAAATAGGACCATGTGTCTTAGGACCTCAAGATGAGGGAGACAAGGAGACTAGATAGAAAGAAGAAGAAACATAGAAAGGGAATATAGTGTTGAGTTCTACCATTGGTGTTCCAAGTATTGAAGTACAAGAAAGAAAAAGTGGTGATACACCATCTCCTACTCTTACTCTAGTAGTTTCAAGCAAAAAAAACTCCAAAGAAAAGTATAGGAATGAAGAAACATGATAGTTCTCTAGATAATATTGTTACTTTAGATGAAATTATTGAAATAACAAAATGAAATTTGAGAAATCTCACTTTTGAATGAAGTGTCATCTTATAAGATATCTTAGCAAGGAAGAAAGGACAAGATGAGTTGAAAAGAGAACCACAATAGAAATAGGTTTTGCATGATATCAAAGACATATTTGTTGATTCTTTTGATATTAGGAAAATTTATGGAAATGCCCCTATCATATCTCAATTAGTGAAAATTCTTAAAAAGGTAAATTTACTGATGATATTGAGGAAAATGAAAAACTTATAGCCTATTCAAAGAAAAAGTATAAAAAGAGAGTATTGCAGAAAGTTTCTACTACCATTATAGTAAGAAAAGTAGAGTTGTAGGAACTTGTATAGAAATTAGAAGAACTTGTAATGTAAGTAAAAGATTTGTACAATATACTTTGTGATGTGCCAATATTTAGAAATGAATTTTGGGTACACATTCAAAGGATTCAATTTGACATGAAGATATTAGGAAATACTATATCCGAGTCTACTAAATCAAGCTTAATGTATTATAACAAAATTTTAATTGCACAAGGGAGGTTGGTTCAGATAAAAACAAAAAATAAAAAAATGCAAACCAAATTGATCTCCATAAGTCAATGTTGGTATCTCATTCAGAGTTATGGAAAAGGATCTGGATCAATGAGATATTAATCTTTCAATTGCTGACAACTTAATTGATTTAGCAAGGAATCTAGAATTGAAGATTCGTGTTTTGGAATCAATGTGTAGTAAATTGGATTATGCTCTTGACATGATCAATAAAATACATAAACCCTTCATTCATAAATATGGTTTGATTCCACATACTCAGCCACAACAAAAAACACCCCAACAGTAGACATAAGTGTCAAAAACAAGGGGTAATTATAAGATATATGATTGATATATACAAGGGGGGAAAAATGAAATAAAATGATCAAGGGGGATAGAATGGAAAAGATAAAAAAATTCTGAATTCAAAGTGACAAAAGGAAGACATGGGATGACAAAGCTACAATTAGACTCTAAAGTATGTATTGTATATTGTATTGTAATTGCAAGTTTTGAAGTTCTATAAGAACTAAGTTATAGGCTCAAGGGAAGTATTATTATTTTTGTATTGTAAAGATGAAATCATGAAAACCTATTTTTTCAACTAATGTCAAAGGTGGATCTTTTTGGTATGTCTAAGTCTTGTTATCTATTAGTTTCAAACATGTAGTCATATATATATATATGGTAGCATTAGTCTATCATCACTACAACTAACCTACTCTATATAGGCCAAGTCATGTAAAGACTTAGAAATAATCATGTATATATCAAGCTCTATAGGAGTCAAGAAAGTCTTTGGTTGCTAAGTAACTTCAGTACAAGTTGAGTTTTACTGAATGCCAAGAAAATAAGAGCACATAAATGGCAAGTTATACAAAATGAGCCAAGTATAGTTAAGGCTGAGCAATAGAAGGAAGAACAATTATGACCAATCATCATACACAATGAGTGCCAAGTAATAGAGAGAGAGAAAAAATGTTTGGAATGATACAAAATTTGAGGTAAACCATTTTCAGCTAACTTGAACAAAAATTTAATAATCATGGACTTTTTTACATACGAGGTTATGCATTCTAAAATGGATCATAGATCCCTAGAAGGAGAGAAAAGCTAATTAGATGAGAGGAGAAAAAGAAAGTATCTAGAAGACTCTACAAATCTCAAGTTAAATAGGTAGATCCAAACCTTATTTTCTGAGATATAGATGATACAATGTGGATGAGAATGTAAAATATACTAAGTATCATGTGAAGGAGTTAAGTATTGGATGATGCATACAAAAGTTGTGAAGAATAGAGTTAACAACCTAATGAAGTAGTGAATGACAAAGTAAAGATATATAAGATTGGATATTAGGTCAAAGATTGGAAAGAGGAGATCCATGATTAGTAATTATAAGTTCAGATTATAGGAATAAGTACTAAATCAATTTTAATATATTGAATTACAAAAAAATTCTTAACAAATTTATTTTAACAAACCTTTGTAAATCTCCTAAAAATTTATTACTTCATTGTAATTATAAAATCCTTTAATCAAGGTAGGACCTAATGGTCTCAAAATATTTTAATAGAGAAGACCCCTCACAGGGTAGATCATCAAATGTGATCAAAATTGTAACCATAATAGGTCAAATTTGCTACTACAATAATGAGGATGTGTGAGTGTCATCCCCACCCTAGTTTTACCTTCACCTTGTAGGGTTTCTAAGTTACTAGATATTTTGTATTATGTGTTTATATTTCATGGATGTGATGCATAGTTAAATTTATTTCAGCATTTGATATTTCAAGTTACATTATGCATAAGCTAGATATGAGGTGATTAATATGGTTTATATAGTAATATTATTTTGAAGCACAAATTTTTTATAGATCCCAATTCTCTCATCCCCCTCTTAGTATCTTAGTTTTCCAATTGAACTTTTGACAACATTGTAATTAATTAATTAGGTGAATGTGATACAAGTGGTAGTGCAATAGGAGTTGTATTGAGTCAAGAAGGTAAACTTGTCACTTTATTTAGTGAAAAATTAAATGATGCTAAAAGGAAGTATTATGCGTATGATCAAGAGTTTTATGTTATTATTAAAGTATTGAAGAAGTGGAGACATTATTTGATTCCTCAGGAGTTTGTGTTGTCTCTTGATCATAAAGCTCTACAGTACTTGGGAAGTCAACATAAGTTGAATTAGAGACATATGAAGTCGGTTGAGTACTTGCAAAGTTTCACATTTGTGATTAAGCATAAGAGTGGAGTCACTAACTGAGTTTTTGATGCATTAAGTAGAAGACATTCTTTTTTGACTCGGATGAAGATTGAAGTTCTTGATTTTGATGGAATAAATGAGCTGTATGATACTAATCATGATTTTTCTGAGATGTGGAAAGAGTGTAAAACACATTGTTAGACAAAACAACCAAGTAAGTTTGATTAATATTTTACTCAAGAAGGTATGTTATTTAAGAGAATTCAGTTTTGAATTCATGAGAGTTCTATGAGGTTCAATTTTCTTAAGAAGAAATATAGTGGTGGATTGGCTAGACATTTTGGAATTAATAAGACATTAAGTTTGCTAAAGGATAAGTATTATTGGCCACAAATGTGCAAGGATGTTCAAAAGTTTTCTAAAGAGTTGTGGATTTTGTCAATTTGAAAAAGGGGCAAGTCAAAATATTAGTTTGTATATATCTATTTTTATTTCTGAGAAATTGTGAAGTGACATTAGTATGGATTTTGTTCTTAGATTGCTAAGACAACGAATGGGTATGATTCTATATTTGTTATTTTCAATAGATATTCTAAAATGGATCATTTCATAACATGTAAGAAGACATCAAATGCTAAACATGTTGTTGAGATTTTATTCAAAGAGATTGTTAGGTTGTATGGATTACCAAGAAGTATTATTTCTTACAAAGATAGTATGTTTGTTGGTTACTTTTGGAGGACTATGTGCAAGAAGATGGGTACTATGTTGAAGTTTAGTTCTACATTCCATCCATAGAAAGATGGATAGATACAGGTTGTCAATAGAAGCTTGGGTAATTTGTTGAGATGTTTAGTTGGAGCTAAGCCAATTAATTGGGAGCTAGAATTGGTACAAGATGAGTTTGCATATAAAAATTCTATGAATAGAAGTATAGGGAAAAAACCTTTTTGTGATTGTTACTAGAATGTAGCTTAAAAGGATATCATATTTAAGGGATGTTTCTAGTGAAGAGAAGAAAAATGATGTAGGGGAAGAGTTTTCTTATTTTATGAACTCTTTGTATGAGGTAGTGAAGTTAAGGTTGGAACAAAGTAACTTGAAGTATAAGGAGAATGCTAGTAAGTCTAGAAGACATCACGATTTTGAGATTGGTGATGAGGTGATGGTTCATCTAAAGAAAGGGAGATTACCTATTGGAACATAAAATAAGTTGAAGATGAAAAAGTTTGGGCCTTGTAAGATCTTGATAAATTTTGATACTAGTAATGCTTATGAAGTTGAGTTGCTTGATGACATGGATATATCTCCTACATTCAATATTGCTGATTTGTATAAATATCATGAGTTAGATGATGAATTTTCTATATTAGATAATTATCCTAAGAAGGAGATTAAAGAGGTTGAATAGATATTGGATTAGAAATTTGGTAAGAGCACAAGAGGAAAAGATTATTATGAATACTTGGTGAAATGGAAATATAAGCTAGTTGAAGATGTTACATGGATTTTTAAATCTAAGTTGGATTCAAATTAGGTTGCAACATCTCAATGATTCAGGAGAATCATTTCTTTTAACCCTAGTTATCTAATGTAGGAGCATCCTAGGTTGCATTTCTATCCCACATGTTTGCCTTGTTCCTTAGTTGTTGCCAAGTTGCAATGCCTTACATTGCCAAGTAACTAAGGATGCTGAGTTCCTAAGGATGCCAAGTTAATAATGGTTTCCAAGCTTAAAATGATTTCCGAGTTTGTAATGGTTGCTAAGATCTTGCTATTTTTGGAGTTTATAACTTTTGTTGAGTTTGTAATGGTTACTAATTTCCTAGTGTTTTCCAAATTTGTAATGGTTGTTGAGTTCCTAGTGTTTTTTGAGTTCATAATGTTTTTTGAGCTCCTGGTGGTTGTCAAGTTCATAATGGTTGCCAAGTTTTTGGTATTTAATGAGTTCTCAATGTTTGTTGATTTCATATATGAACTAAGCATTGTTGAGTTCCAATATTTTTTTGGGTCTTCTTTGCCTGAGTTTTCTATCTTTGATTCTAATTTGGGATGACCATGCTTATTTAATTGCCTTATGTTTATTTGTTGAGAGTCAAGTTGTGTCTTAGTTTGCATTTAATATAAGGGTTTATTTAGTTGGAAATTTGTAATAGGCCAACTTGTGTCTATGCAAGTCTTTAAAGGGATCTTGGGTAGAGTCTTAGAGAGGAAAGTAGATTAGGAAGAGAAGAAGTAAAGTTGAAATTTGAATTGTAATGTTGGTCATAACCCAGAAGGTCTTACAACTAGGTATGTATGTTGAGGATTTGATGAATCAAAGAAGAAGATTGGCTCTTCTATCTCCTTTGGTTGATGTTTTTTTTGTTGTTTACCACCATGCTTACTATTGTGGGTGGCTTTGATAGCTAAGTGTACCTTTGGCCCTAGTTATCTTATGTCCTCCCCATGGCATCTATGGAGAGAATAGTGCAAAAGAATCACTTACATTTTGGGTGTCGATCATTAGTAAAATTGTCTATATTGACTAAGCATTGCAATATGGACCAAGTACCTTGAACATCTAAAATGATGTGAAGGCCAAGTTATATGGAATTGACTAAGATGTATAATGGAGACCAAGTTCAAAAAGGTTAGTAACAACCAAGACAATTGGATTCCACATAATAGAGAAGAAAACATTAATGGAGACCCTAACTTGAATGAATAGAGCTATATATTGAGAATTGGAAGACATTTTATACACCTTGCATTCACATTTCAAGAGAATAGAGAGATTTGGGAAATTTTCAAAGCAATTTCAAGGAAACTAGAAGAAAATTAGCAGTGGGGGATATATTCAGTATTGATCTTCAGTTGTGCTAAGTTGTTCAAAAAGAAAATAGTTCAAAACCCTAAACATGAGTAAATGACATCTTCATCATTTGTAGCAAAGAATCAAGGAGTAGAGGTAAGAAATATTCAATTGGTGAAGAGTGATACTTGTCCTCCACCTAAGTTTTGTACTATTCTTGAAATTGGCATGAAAGGAGATTCAAAGGGTGACTTATCTTTGATACCACTTAAAGTCATTATGATTCATGATGTGAGGAGTTGTTACATGCACAAAATTGGTGAAGTTGAAGATTATAAGATTTGTGCCCTAGATTTTATGAGGAATTTCAAAATCGAATGGATTGAGGTTGTGTTGAGAAAAATTCATGATATGGAGTTATAGTAGAGAATGGACCAGTTAAGATTACAAAGAAGATAATTCAAGTTGTTATTGATTATCCAAAATTCAAAAAAATGAAGAAAAAAAATTTCCAAACCAGATAATCTATGGAGGAAAATACCAAAGCTAGATGGAATGGGCACAGAGTGTGTATTTCTACCATCAATCATCTATTAATGATTTTTCAGCAAGAGCGATCTCTCATAGCCTTGATCAGTTGAGCCAACTGAATAGTGTGTCATGCATGGTAGTTGATTAGGCATGGAAGATCATGTGAAGGATCATGGATATGATCTTGCTATGTTGCAATAATTAAAATTAGTAGAGTACCTACCATCAATTAGAAAATTGAAGATTTCAATGTGTAAGTTTAGATCATTGATTATGTGAATTTTCTTTTATGCCAAGAATTATTTTCTAGCTATAGGGAATATTGTATGGAAACAAGACATACCTATTACAATATAGATTAGTGAGTACATAACATAGTTGGGAGATAATATTGAAGATATTCTAGATGGATATTTTGAAGAATTCAAACAAAATATGAGAAACAGATTAAGGATCCCAACATCATTATTTATGAAGTATTATGATGATATATGTTTTCTATTTGATATAGATAACATATTTGTACATGAAATTAAGGAAAGAAAATCTTGGTTCAAACCTTTTGGCTATAAAATTGATAGAAACAATGTGAGTACAAGAATTATTGCACTTCTTAATGAGGAAGTTGAAGTAGGGGTTGAGCCCTTAGGAAATCTTGAAGAAGCCAAAGAAACAATAACTATTAATATCAAGATTTCTTCTATTGATAAGAAGAGAAAGAAGATGATTGAATACTTAGAAGGTAAACTAGGCACTTAAGTAAAAGGAAAAGAACCTTTGATGATGACACAAGGTCTTAGAGAAGATGAGTAAATCATAGTGATGCTAAGGAAGAAGAAGAGAATGTAGAGAAATAGGGAAAAGCCATAGCACTAGTCACCCTACTTGTGTATAAGGAAAAATTAGTTAAGACCACTAAGCCTTAGGTGAGGAAGGTTGCAAAGTATGTGATTTCAAAGAAACTCTCTCCTCCTACACCACAAAGACCAAGGACTAGGGTAGTAGTGACAACAAGTGTTGAGCCACTAGTTAAGAAAGTGTTGATCTCAAATTGGTTTTGAAAAGTTAGTGTGAGCACACTTAAGTTATTTACCTAGTTTATTCCAAACAAGTAGTACATGTTGATCACAACATGTATAGTATAGAGCATGTTGAGTCCATAATGAGTGTTGAGCCACTCATGTGCCAAGTCACTCAAGTGCAGAGTAGAAAAGGTATGCTGAGTAACATAAGAACCAATTAAATAGTGCATGATGAGTGATATAGATGTTGAATCACAATAGAAATATTAGAATATGTCAAGCATCAGAGACTTTAGATGCCGAGGGACATAGTTTTGACATATTTATTTGTAATGGCACAAAAAATTATGTAAAATATTTTTGAGCTAACTAAAAGATAAATTATGATATTTTGGAGATAAGGATGAATATCAAATTGGATTCCCTATGCAATTACATGTAGCCAATTAGAAAACAAGAAGGTTTAAGTAGAAAAATGGATGAATCATAGTTGTTGATTCATACTTAACCCTAAGTCACCAAATTATTTTTAAGGAGGAAAAACCCTAAACTATTTATGATGCAAAGAGAGTAGTTTGCATGTGAAAACAATGCATTCATGGTGGCTAAGGAGTTATGAAGTGAGATTGCATTACTAAATCAATTAGAGGAAATCAAAGGAAAGGAGAAGGATAAAACAAAGCAACATATGATCAAGAAGGATCAAGAATACATCAGTTTAGAGGTGATCTATCATCAAGCAATAAAGTGATGACTGAATAATCAATGCTAAGACATTTTAACAGGTGAATTTAGTCAAAATCTCTTAACAAAGTAGTCCTAAAAGGTTGTATTGAAATCTTTTACAAGGTGCTTACTTGGTTGTGAGCTAAAGTCCATTAACTAGGCACAGTTCTAATAGGGTGTTGAAAAACTTTGACAAGGTAAGCCCTAACAATCTTCATAAGTCTTTAAGAGGGCAAACTTTCACAAGGTAGATCATGTTTCATGGTCAAAATATTATAACCTTCATTGGATACACTTTATTACTACAGTAATGAACAATTGTGGGTGTCATCCCCAACCTAGTTATACCTTCTCATTAGAGGGTTTCTGGGTGATCATATCTGGTGTCATATATGTGTGTGAATGTTTACTTGAATACATGTTTTAGATGTACATACTATTTTAGTTTACTTTTTGAATGCATGAGATGGATGTGTGGTGAAAGTTTTATGGATCCTCCTGTAAACTATTGATTCACCCCCCTGCTCAAAAGTTTACCTTTCCTTTTGCAATTATAACAATTAGTATCATAGCCTTGTCCTTTGAAAGAGAAGCTTTGCAGCTTAGAGGAAAGATCTTGAAATAGAAGTCTAAAAGTTGGGAATGATTATTAAGAATCAAGGAATTGAAATAAAACTCATTCTACATCAACTGGATGAAGTAAGCGAAGAACTAAAGAAATATTTGAAGAGAAGGAAAGAAATTGCTATTGTAGAGAATGATACATAATACAAAGAGATTGACACTACTAAGCTATTTGCAAATGGAGACTCTAACAAATTTGATGCAGGAATTGCAAATCTTATGGAAAGGAATAGAGTCCATGTTGAGGAAATTAGAAATCTCAAGTTAGAGAAAGAATCACAAGCCATACTGCTATGTGAGGTGACTGAACAAAAGAAGAAAGCTATGGAAGACAAAGCCATGATTGAAGAAGACAAATGAATTTTATGAAACAAACTAGTAGAGAAGTCAACACAACTAACCAAGATATTCAACATGCAATTAGATACTCTAAGTGAAATGATGAATGCCAACTATGAATTGAATGTCAAAGACATTGAGATAACAACATTGAAACTACAGAATGAGCAATTGTAGAATGATCTAAGAAGGGAAAAAGAATCTACTAAAACTTTCAACAAACCAAATGTAGCCATCAAATAATTTGAACAATTATTGAGATCTCCTAGATCTAATAATGATACATCTTGATTTGGATACACAAGTACTAAAGAAGGAGAGTAATCCAAAAATGTTGAAGAAAGGAACAACAAAGGTAAGAACTCTAAACCTACTTGTCATAATTGTGATAAAAAGGACATACTACTAATGTGTGTAGGAGCAAGACTATAAACAATAATGTCAAATATAGGAACATGGTAAACTACCAAAAGTGTAGTAAACAAGGTCATCAGACACATTAATGCAACTAGGACCATGCAGACACAAAAAATTGTGTTAGTTTGTGGTGACTGATTAGGAAAGTGCAGTATATACTTCATAAATTTTGAACTAAAATGTAATTATTAATCATAACCAAAAAGAGGTAGAAATACTTGTATAAAAGGGCTTAGGGTTAGGGATTGTTTCATAAGATCATGCAAAAATTGGTTCTTGCAGTGGTATTGAGCTATAAGGGATTATAGATTGTAATCAAGTTGTAATCATTGGATCATAATAAGAATAGACTTTCTATTTAGTGGATGTAGCCTAGAGATTGGGTGAACCACGTTAAATCTTGGTGTCTTGTGTTCTTTTCTATGTGATCTATTATTTTATAATATTGTTTATATTTACATGTAATTGTTATTTCTGTCTGTGGTTTAATACTAACAAGTGGTATCAGAGTGAGGTTGTTTTTTAGTTATCCATTGTAGGAAAGTTTCATGGTTAAGTGGGAGTCTCATAGTTGAGTGGGAGTGATTGTAGATGAGGGTAAGCTAAGGGTTGACAAGTTTAATGGGCAAAGCATCTAGCTATGGAAGATACAAATGTAAGACTATCTTTATTAGAAGGATTTATGGTAGCCGTTAGAAGGAAAGGCCAAGAATTAGGGATCTATGTCAAATGATAAATGAGATCTTTTGGATAGAAAGGAAATTAAAAGCATTTGATTATTCTCAACACCATTAGTGACATTTAATATTACAAAAGCAAAGATAACAGAAGAGTTGATGAAAACCCTAGTGACACTATATGAAAAACTCTCCACTTCAAACAAGGTATTTCCCATGAAGCATTTATTTAATATGGAAATGGCATAAGGTGGACCTATTGTAGATCATTTAAATCAGTTTAATACTATTACTAGTTAGTTATCTTCTATGGGTATCAATTTTGATGAAGAAATTAGGGCTCTCTTGATTTTGTGTTCTTTGCCTGAAAGCTAGAATGGCTTGGTAATGGTTGTGAGTAATTTTGTTCTTGGATCTAGTACCCTAAAATATGATGATGTGATCAGTGTTATTTTGAGTGAGGAAACTTGTAGAAAATCCTTAGGTGGATCTACAGCAGGAACTTCTTTGAACACACAAAGTCAAGGCATAATGACTAAGAGAGGATGTAATTCCAGAAATCATCAAAAATCAAGAGGAAAGTCAAAGGGGAGGAGGTCTCAATCAAGAGGACCAAATGACTGGTAGTATTATGGGAAACCAGGGCATAAAAAAAAAAGATTGTTAGAATTGAAAGAAAAATGAAGGAGATAAACCAGATGGAGACAAGGAGAGAAATGTGGTAAGTAACAAATCTGAAGAGGATGCTTTGCTTCTATCTTTAGAAAGTGTTGATGACTCATGGAATTTAGATTCTACTGCTTCATTTCATGCTACACTTCATAGAGGTTATTTCATTGATTATGTCCAAGGGGATTTTGGGCTTGTTTATTTGGGGGATAATGAACTCTGTTAAATTGTTGAAAAGGGAAAAGTTAAGATTAAGTTGTAGAATGGGAATCATTGGCTACTACATGAGGTGAGACATGTTCTAAGGCTAAGTAGGAATTTAATTTCAACAGGGTAACTCGGTGATGAGGGTTATGTAGTTACTTTTAATGATAAAAATTGGAAGGTTACAAAAGGTTCCCTTGTAGTAGAAAAAGGTGTGAAAGTAGGCACCTTATATCTTTGTACAAGTCATATTGTTCCTTCTACCTTAATTATTTCAAAAAAAATGAACATTTGGGAATAATTGATGCTACTAAATAGGGAGAACAAATAGCTATTGTAAATTCTGATACATCACTATGGCACAATAGACTTAGGCACATGAGTGAGAAAGGTATGAAAGTACTTCATTCAAAGAAATTTTTACCAAGTCTGAAATTTGTTAATATGGATTTTTGTGAAAGTTGTGTGTATGGAAAACAAAAGAGAATGAGTTTTGTAAATATTGGGAAGGTAAACAAAAAGGATAAATTAGAGCTTGTGCATATGAATGTATGGGGGCTAGCTCAAGTATCTTCTCTTGGTGGCTCTTATTATTATGTTACATTTATTGATGAAGCAACTAGAAATGTATGGGTTTATTTCCTTAGTCAAAAATCTAATGTATTTCTAACTTTTAAAAAATGGAAATACTTGGTTGAAAATGAGACTGGTAAGAAATTAAAATGTCTCAGATCTAATAATGGTGGTGAGTATTACAGTCATGAATTTGAATATTATTGCTCCACTAATGGTATTTGCAGAAAAAAAACTATTCCAAGGACTCCATAGAAAAATGGAGTGGCTGAACGCATGAATAGGACAATAATGGAGCATGCAAGGAGCATGAGATTGCATGTTGGGTTGCCCTTACACATGCAGGTAGAGGCTATTAATATTTTTGTATATTTGATTAATAAAGGTCCCTCTACTCCTTTGAGTTGTGGTATTCCAAAGGCAGTATGGACTGGTAAGAAGTTGAGTTATTCTTTTCTCAAAACCTTCGGTTGTGAAGCTTTTGCTCACACAGATTCTAAAAATAGTACCAAGCTGAAAATTAAGTCAAAGAAATGTATATTTTTTGGATATGGCATCAATGAATTTGGTTATAGGATTTGGGATTTTGAAAATTTGAAAATTGTAAGAAGCAGGGATGTCATATTCAATGAGAAAGTGTTGTACAAAGATCTATTGCAGCAACATGAGAAGAAAGAAGATGGTTATGTAGTTTTGGATGATACTACAAAAGTTGATGTTCCAACCATTCCTCATGATGTGCAACAACTACAACAATACTAACCACACACACCGATGAATGTTAGATGATCAATAAGGAAAATTAAACCTCTAGAAAGATTATCTCCCTCTTTATATTCAATTTTACTTACCGATGCTAGTGAACCTAAATGTTATGATGAAGCTATGTAGGTGGCTACTAAGATTCAATGAGAGTCTGCAATGAAAGAAGAAATGACCTCTTTGCTGAAAAATAAGACTTGGGATTTATACAAATTGCCTGTAGGTAAAAAGGCTTTACAGAATAAGTGGGTGTATAGGTTGAAAGATGAGGAAGGAGGTAAGAAAATATTTAAAGCTAGGTTAGTTATAAAAGGATTTGCATAGAAAAAAAATATTGATTTTGATGAGATATTTTCTCCTGTTGTTAAACTATTGAAGATTTGCATTTAGACTAGCTTAATGATAAAACAACCTTTCTTCATGGAGATTTGGATAAAGAGATATAAATAGCTCAACCACAGGGATTTGTGGTCAAAGGTAAGGAGAAATTAGTGTGCAAAGTGAGGAAAAGTTAATATGGCTTGAAGCAAGCACCTCAGAAATGGTACCTAAGATTTGACAATTTTATGCATGAGTGTGGATATAATAGGACTCATTTAGATCATTGTGTTTATTTTAAGAGGTTTGATGATGATAGCTACATTATTTTATGTTTATATGTTGATGATATTCTTGTAGCTAAGTCTAACATGGATCATATTAAGGGGCTGAAATGCCAATTACCACATGCATTTGCTATGAAGGATTTGGGGGCAGCAAAAAAAATCCTTGGTAGGAAGATTTAAAAAGATAGGAAGAAAGAGAAATTGACACTATCTCAAGCTAATTATGTAAAAAAGGTGTTGCAATGTTTCTCTATGGAGAACGCTAAAGCTATCAGCACACCTTTACCTGGTCATTTGAAGTTGACTAAGGAGATGTGTCCCAAGACATAAGAAGAGGAGGATAAGATGTCCAAGGTACCCTATGCTTCAGTTGTAGGAAGCTTGATGTATGCCATGGTATGTATTATGCCAGATATTGCATATGCAATGGGAGTCATTAGCAGGTATATGAGTCATCTAATAATTGAGCATTGGAATGTAGTCAAATGGATTCTCAAATATCTAAGAGGAACATGCAATAAGTGTTTACACTTTGGGGGCTCTACTACTAAATTACAAGGCTATGTTGACTTATATTTGGTAGGGGATATTGATACTAGATGGAGTATTACAGGTTATGTCTTTACTATTGGTGGGATAGTTGTGAACTAGGTTTCTAGGTTATAGAAGGTTAATGTTTTATCCACTATAGAGGCAGAGTATGTAGCTACTATAGAGGTAGCCAAGGAGATCATATGGCTTTGGTTCTTCTTAGAAATTTTGGGACACCCTCAAAGGGATAATTATTTTTTATAGATAGTCAGAGTGTCATTCATCTTGCAAAGAATCTAGCTGTACATTTAAATACCAAACACATATAGTTATGGTATGATTTCATTCAATCAATTTTGGAGGATGAATAGTTAAAGCTAGACAAAATACATATAGATGATAATCCAATAGATATGTTTACAAAGGTAGTAACAAGGGAGAATTTGAACTCCTCTTTAGCTTTGGTTGGTCTTCTACACTAAACGTGACTAAAAGAATAGTAGAGTCCAGGGTGGTTTGATCCAGTGGGAGCCTCATGGAGTAGCGACATAGCTACAAGATTAGTCTCCAAGTAGGAGATTTTTGTTTAGTGTGGAGCTTGATCAATCCCCAAGTGGGAGATTTTTAGTTTGTGGTGATTAATCAAGAAACTACTATACATACTTCATAAATTCTTTGGTTCTCAACAAAATAAAATTGGGCCCTATTTTATCAGGATTTTGGGCCAACATGTAATTATTAATTATAACCCTAAAGTAGTAAAACTAATTGTATAAAAGGGCTTATGGTTATGGATTGTTTCATAAGGTGATACAAAAATTGGTTCTTGCAACCATATTGAGCTGGAAGGGATTATGGATTGTAATCAAGTTGTAATCACTAGATCATAATAATATTGGACTTGTTGTTTGGTGGTCATAGCCCAAGGATTTGGTGAACCATGTTAAATCTTGGTGTCTTGTGTTCTTTTCTATATGATATATTATTTTTTGATATTTTTTATATTTGCATGTAATTGTTATTTCTATCTGTGGTTTAATCTTAACAAAGTGAAGGATATTGATATAACTTTCAAAAGTATGGACATAGAGCTTTTGAATGCAAATGCACGTGGTTATCAACCAAGCAAACAAAGGTAAGGAACAATGCAAGATCTTATAGCTAGGATTATAATACAAGATACAACTATCATTATTGTCAAGAATACGTGCATGTCCTTTAAAATTGTATTAGGACATAGAACAGAGGTGACTACTAAAGGTGGTTAATTCAAATCACATGTTTTAACTACTTGAAGACTGGTGACATTAGTAGATATTGTCCAACAAGCTCAAAGGTGCATGGTTGTGAGTTTGACAAAGGCAAAGGAAAGGAAAATGTTGAACACATCAGAGATGAGATGAACAAGACATGGAAGAAAAAGGATGGTTGCAACACATCAAATGGAGAAGGAATCACTTCACCTAAAGGGTCAGGTGATTACACCTCATCAAACTAGGCAATCAAGAGGTATGTGAGACTAATATATAAATGCTATATCATACATCAGTTCCAAATGAATTAAATGTTAAGAGATCATATAAGCATGAACAAAGATTCAAGATGTTTTTAGGGATTCAAGAAAATTCTTTATGTTATTCATGTTATTTTCGAGTATGAAACACTTCCTATGTGTGCCAAGTAAAATGATAGAAGATGCCGAGCTAATAGAGTAGATAGTCAATGCCAAGCTATTAGTGGTTGATGAGTGGTTGAAATATCAATGGAAGTCAAGTAAGCCTGAAACTAGTTTGTACCAAGCTTACAATTGTGTAAGCACTCAACATTTATTACAATGTTTCAAGGGGTATTTTATCAAATTTTAGCTCATTTTTCATCATTTCAAAATTGAGAAAGAGTAAGGAGAGTAGAAGGTGATTTGGAAAACTATTTAAAGTGATTGAAAAAGGTTTGAGCAATGATTCATCACTCGTTTGCTAGATTTATAAGGTATTTATCAAGAGCCAAGCTATGTAGTTTATATTTTCATAAACCCTAGTTTCACAAAATGGCATCTAGTTCAAATAACATAGAAGTTAATGAGGTTTTAAACATTGAGTTAGTCAGTAATGAAGTTAAACAAACCATTTTCAAAGCTGTTCTTGACATTGCCTATAAGCAAGACCCCTCTAGTGCATTGTCCATGATACCACTAAATTTTTTAATGGTACAAGATGTTATAAAATGCTATAACTAAAAAATTGGTAGTATTGGTGATATGGAGATTAGGGAAGCATACAATAGACTTTGTAATAATAGTGTTTTGAAAGAGGAGTTCAAAATTATTGAAAAGAAAGGTTTGACATGAGCCCTAAATTTGCCAAATGTCTTCAAAATTGAATGGATAAGGATAGTTCTTAGCCAAATTCATGATAGTTCATTATGGATGGATAATAGACCTATCAAAATAACCAAGAGGATAATTCATAGGGTTACTGGTTATCCAACCCTAGATTGGTCTAAGACACTAAGAAGTGATTCAAAAGGGGTCATTGAGAAGAGTACTTTAGTCGTATGGAACAAGAGAGGAATGACTATTGTTACAATTACTAATCCATTGATAGAACTTGCTGTCAAGGTTATTTTACATAAGTTTTACCAATCTAGTAGATTAAACAGTGTACCCTATATAGCTATAGATGTGGGATATAATATTGTAAACTAGCAGAACTCTAACTAAAACAACTAGTTGAAAACCATGGAGCAATTTGAAAGAAAAAATGTGCACAATGTAAATTTGGTTCTATATTGATATGTATATTCTTTTATATACAAAAAACTTTTCCTACTTTTGGAATAGTTGCATGGAAAACCAATAGGTTAGTGGTAGTGCAAATTGGTGAGTATATTGAGCAATTAGGAGAAAATTTTGAATCTGTGATGACTAGCTATTTTGAGGGTCCTTCAAACAATCAATCAAGAAGAAAATGTTAGTACCAATATCTCTAGTAGAAAACACTATAATGATGTCCATTTTCTAGTAGATGCTGACTAGACATATTCCCAAGCTGCTACACCAAGGGTAAGATGGTTGAGACCCTTAGGATATGAAATCAATGTGGATGAAGCTTCTATAGCTATAATAGCTTTACTAGTAGAAGAGGTGGATAAAAATGCCAAGGCATTTGGAAACTATGAGATGGAAACATCCAAAATCTCAATAGAACTAAAAACTAATTCTACAATTAAGAAGAAAGATAAATTGGTAAAGAAGTTGAAAGACAAACTTGGAGAGGTTGTTGAGTAGAAGGAAGAAGAAGAAGAGGAAGAAGATTCTTAAACAAAAGCACCACTAGCTTTGACACAAGGTATGGGAGAAGACCATTAGGAAGAGGAAAGTGAAGTTGGTGAAGGTGCTGAGGAAGAAGAATATGAGGAAGCACCTACTCTAACACAAAAAAAGAAAAGAAAGGCCAAGGCACAACCTATAGCAAGGGAAAAGAAGACTATAAAACCAAGCCAAGCCAACTACATAAAAGGCTAAGAAGGAAATATGTGGCACAGGAAAATTCTAATGAGGAGAAAATAGATTTAGATGACAATAGCCAATTTAAGGTGGTGAGTCACAATCCTCTTTTAGATCTTGAAAACCTTTGTGAAAAGAAAAGAAACATCCAAAATCTCAATAGAACTAAAAACTAATTCTACAATTAAGAAGAAAGATAAATTGGTAAAGAAGTTGAAAGACAAACTTGGAGAGGTTGTTGAGCAGAAGGAAGAAGAATAAGAGGAAGAAGATTCTTAAACAAAAGCATCACTAGCTTTGACACAAGGTATGGGAGAAGACCATTAGGAAGAGGAAAGTGAAGTTGGTGAAGGTGTTGAGGAAGAAGAATATGAGGAAGCACCTACTCTAACACAAAAAAAGAAAAGAAAGGCCAAGGCACAACCTATAGCAAGGGAAAAGAAGACTATAAAACCAAGCCAAGCCAACTACATAAAAGGCTAAGAAGGAAATATGTGGCACAGGAAAATTCTAATGAGGAGAAAATAGAGTTAGATGACAATAGCCAATTTAAGGTGGTGAGTCACAATCCTCTTTTAGATCTTGAAAACCTTTGTGAAAAGAAAAGAAACATCCAAAATCTCAATAGAACTAAAAACTAATTCTACAATTAAGAAGAAAGATAAATTGGTAAAGAAGTTGAAAGACAAACTTGGAGAGGTTGTTGAGAAGAAGGAAGAAGAAGAAGAGGAAGAAGATTCTTAAACAAAAGCACCACTAGCTTTGACACAAGGTATGGGAGAAGACCATTAGGAAGAGGAAAGTAAAGTTGGTGAAGGTGCTGAGGAAGAAGAATATGATGAAGCACCTACTCTAACACAAAAAAAGAAAAGAAAGGCCAAGGCACAACCTATAGCAAGGGAAAAGAAGACTATAAAACCAAGCCAAGCCAACAACATAAAAGGCTAAGAAGGAAATATGTGGCACAGGAAAATTCTAATGAGGAGAAAATAGAGTTAGATGACAATAGCCAATTTAAGGTGGTGAGTCACAATCCTCTTTTAGATCTTGAAAACCTTTGTGAAAATATTAAGAATAGTGTATACTTATAAGAAATTTCAGATATAGACTTTGACAATCTTGGTAAAGTGGAGAAAAACCAAGTAGAGGAGGCCATATATGCCATGATAAAAAAATTCAAGATTACTCCACTAGAGATTTCCAACTCAATGTCCAAAACCCTATATGACAGAGTTAAGTAGAAACAAAATCATTGTCTAAATTTGGAGAGACTGATTAGAGAGATATCTCTTGCACAAATAATGTCTAAATTGAGTAAGGGTCAAAGTACTAAGGCTATAAAGAAATATGTAGTTATGTTTGTACCCAAATATATATACTTTATCATTTTACAAAATAACATTGAGGATGTAGTTAAGAAGACCACTCAAATGTGGAAACTTTCATATGGGTTAGCTATAGTAAAGGAAGGCGAGGAAGAGCCCATAGAAGGAAAGGATGACGATGAAGAAGATGTTCATGATGATACTACTAAAATGAAAATAGATGACAAGGTAATAGCTGAGGAAGAGAAACATGAAGAATAGAGTGTGCAAGACACACAAATTGCCAAATGTCAACCCTTAATATGTGACAAGTGAAAACACTAAAACAATCATAGGTAAGGATGTTTCTGATGTCACAAGTTAGAAAATCAATACTCTCATAGAGGAAGACCTTAAGAAGATACTCGATCAGTCTACTCTATAGGTGCAATTATGTGCTAATCCTATATTGGTAAGTATGAATGAACTATAGAAGATGGTAATTAATACTAAAGGGGAGAAGGTGAATGCACAAGAACCATCTACAATACCACCTCAAGTCACTCATGTACAACCTCTAAAAGAAGTACTTGATGCAACATCAAAAAAGGTTGATACAAAAACTACAAGGGATATAGTGGAAACACAAACCACTACTAAAGAACAACAAGGAATAGGTAAGATAGACTTATCTACACCTACAACAAAAGATCAAGGTGCAAGTCAAGGCATTATGACAGAACAAGGAAAGTCTAAATAGATAGACTAAAAACCTAGAATGAAGGAACAAGTAGTTATACAAGTCTTGGTAACCTTACCTACATTTGGCACTCCTTCCACTTAAACTCTTTAGAAATTGAGCACACATGCAACTCCATTGTAGATCTTAGTATTGAGCCTGAGTACATCAAAGGAAGAGGAAGTAATCAAATATGGAGATGTGATCCTTGTTGAAGGAATTGTTCTTCCAAAGTATGATTATGATGAAATGACTTTAGAATAAATGGGCATACTTCAAATGGCCCTAGAAAGGAAGAAGCATCAAGAAATGCTTAGAAGGGAGCACAGGTAGAAGTTTTCATTGCAAGATATTAATGACATCCTTTTAGACGCATTTAGTCTACTAACTCTAGATGAGACCAAGCCACTAATTGAATAATTGAAAAAAATAGTGGAAAAGCTCAGTGATGCCAACCTAGATACAAATGCAAAATTGTTAGAATGGTCAGAAAATAAATTCTAGAGCAAGGTGAATGAAAAGATATAAGGTGACATAGCACTAACACAAGTTTCATTGGTAACTAAGGTTGAGGATATGAAGAAGATACTTGAGAATATCTTCCCACTATACACTAAATTTTGTAATCCAACACACTTCACCCAAGAGACCAGAAGTAACATTTTGAACTTGGAAAGTCAGATAAGTTCACTAGGTACACAACTACCAATGACACTAGCTCAGAGTGAAAGGCACTTCAGAACACTACTCCAAACCCAAAGCCAATTAGTTGCATTAATAGAAGATGAAGCCAACATAATGGCCAAATTTTTTAGCATTCAAATAACTTTAACTCCCATATGGAAATCTTGCACAAGGAACTAGGTTATGTTGAAACTCTATTGAAGAAAGACCCCAATATTTCAACATTTGATGGTCTAGTCCACCTTGCACTATCCAAATAAAGTTTTTGGATGTTACATGTGAGAATTGGGATGCCACTCTCAAGATAATTCTAGATGTACACAAATCCTTTTTAGACAAACACACTATAAGTGTATAACCCATTGACATAAGTGTCAAAAAAGGGGGAGAATAAGCTAAAAAGGGGAGAATATCAAGGAGAAATAATACAAGGGGGAGAACAAGAAAAAGGAAAAGATATCAATTTTGGAAGAGATATAACAAAGAAACAGGAGGAAAGTAAGATAAGGGATAGAGAAAAGACAAAATAAGCTAAGGGGAAGCAAGCACAAAATTGGATGAAGTCAAAGAGTATTAGTTGAGGCATATTTACTTAGCAGGAGTACATAATTTTGGATACAAAACATACCTATCAACTAAGGGGGAGCTATCATATTTTGAGGTATCAAAGTTATTGACAATATTTTGAAATTTTGTAGTTTTGTATATAAGCTGAGTTCAAGATATGTTATGCTCGTAAGGAGGAGAATATTAATGTATACTTAAGTGTTTTTCACACTCATGGCAAAGGGGGAGATTGTTAACCTCAAATTGGTTTTGAGAAGTGAGTGTCAACGCACTTAAGTTATTTACTTAGTTTATGCCAAACAAGTAGTACATGTCAATCATAACATGTATAGTATAGAGCATGTCAATTCCACAATGAGTGTCCAACCACTCATGTGCTAAGTCACTCAAGTGTAGAGTAGATAGTGTATGTTGAGTAACATAGGAGTTGAGTAAACATTGGATGCCAAGTGATACAGGTGTCATAACCCATTGATAAAAGTGTCAAAAAAGGGGGAGAATAAGCTAAAAAGGGGAGAGAATCAAGGATAAATAATACAAGGGGGAGAACAAGAAAAAGGTAGAGCTATGAATTTTGGAAGAGATATAACAGAGAAACAAGAGGAAAGTAAGATAAGGGATAGAGAAAACACAAAATAAGCTAAGGGGAAGCAAGCACAAAATTGGATGAAGTCAAAGAGTATCAGTTGAGGCATATTTACTTAGCAGGAGTACATAATTTTGGATACAGAACATACCTATCAACTAAGGGGGAGCTATCATATTTTGAGGTATCAAAGTTATTGACAATATTTTGAAATTTTGAAGTTTTGTATATAAGCTGAGTTAGAGATATGTTATGCTCATAAGGAGGAGAATATTAATGTATACTTAAGTGTTTTTCACACTCATGTCAAAGGGGGAGATTGTTAATCTCAAATTGGTTTTGAGAAGTGAGTGTCAACACACTTAAGTTATTTACTTAGTTTATACCAAACAAGTAGTACATGTCAAGCATAACATGTATAGTATAGAGCATGTCAATTCCATAATGAGTGTCGAGCCACTCATGTGCTAAGTCACTCAAGTGTAGAGTAGATAGTGTATGTTGAGTAACAGAGGAGCTGAGTAAACAATGGATACCAAGTGATACAGGTGTCGAGTCATAACAAAAAGATTAGTATATGCTAAGTATCATAGACTTTAGATGTCGAGTGACATAGTTTTGACATATTTGTTTGTAATGGCACAAACAACTATGTATACTATTTTTTAGCTGACTTAAAGATGAATTATGATATTTTGGATATAAGGAAAAATCCCAAATTGGATTCCCTATGCAACATGTAGCCAATAAAAAATTAGAAAGGTTTATCTAGCAAAATGGATGAATCACAGCCGTTGATTCATACTACCCTAAGTCACCAAAGTCTTTTTAAGGAGGACAAACTCTAAACTATCTATGATGTGAAGAGAGTAGTTTTCATGTGAAAATAGTGCATTCATGGTGTCTAAGGAGTCATAAAGTGAGTTTTCATTGTTGAATTAGTTAGAGCATAATAGAGCAAAGGAAAAGGATACAACAAAGAGACATTTGATCAAGAAGGATCGAGAATACATCAATTTAGAGGTGATCTGTCATCAAGAAATCAAGTTTTCATAGAGGGATCAATGTTGAGACATTTTAATAGGTGATTTCAATCAAAATATCTTAACAGAGTAGTCCTAACAAGTTGTATTGAAATCCTTTACAAGGTGCTTACTTAATTGTGAGTTAAAGTCCTTTAACTAGACACACTTCTAATAGGGTGTTGAAATCCTCTAACAAGGTAAGACCTAAAATTCTTTATAAGCCTTTAACAAGGCAGAACTTTCATAGCATATATCATGTTTCATGGTAAAAACATTGTAACCTTCATTAGATACACTTTATTACTATAGTAGTGAAGATTTGTGGGTGTCATCCCCACCCTAGTTTTACCTTCTAGTTGGAGTGTTTTTGGGTGATCATATTTGATGTCATATATGTGTGAATGTTTACTTGATTACATCTTTTATATGTACATGCTTTACATACTATTTCAATTTTCTTGTTGAATGCATAGGATGGATGTGTGGTGAAAGTTTTATGGGTCCTAGTGTAAACTACTGATTCATCCCCCCACCCTTCTCAGAAGTTTACCTTCCCTATTGTAATTTCAATAGAAAGGAGTGGTAAAGATTACAAAACCAAGTGGCACAAGTGTAGAGAAGAAAAAAGTTCTAGACAACATGAACTAGACAAAGAGAAGAAGGCTAGTGAAGATGAAAGATATTAAAGAGGAAGATGTAGAGAGGACTGTGTCTAATGAACTTGGTCATCACTGAGTCCTTGTACCTATCAAGATGAGAAATATTGATGGGATATGTGCCAATGTTAGAAAATTTGTAGGCCTATTAGGATTTAGATTTATAAAATATTAGAGATTAAGTAATGTTAATAAATCAAAGGTAAAGGAGGCCATGATTGATATGGTTGCTAACAATAAGTTTTCACCTTCAAAATTGGAAAAGAAGAGTCCAACTAACTTGTATAGTAGACTTGATAGATAGTGGCAATAGGCAAGAAAACTTGAGAAGAAAATTAGAGAAGGAACATTGGCCAATATTATGCTTGAATTGATAAATAAGAAAAAGGCAACATTTTTGGAGACTTGTATAGGAACCAATTTGTTCCTAAATTTAGAACATTCATAATTATACAGAATAAGATTGAGGCTATTGTGTAGAAAAATGAATTGTTATGGAAGAGTATTTTTGGATTAACTAAAAAAATGACTAAGTAGGACAAATAAGAGGACATAGTAACTATTAAGGATGATAAAAGTGATGAAGAAAGTTTAGGTATATGAAGTCCATAGGGAAATGTATCACCCATTCATTATACTACACCTGACACTCCTGTATTGTAACAAATAAAAGACTATTCTAAGGAAGGAGAAGTGCATGTACAAGTTGTTGATGAAAAAATGAAGACCTCAGAAGCTAAGGAACTAGAAAAGGAAAAAAATTGTAGAAGTATCTAGTACAAGTCAAATATGATAACATCTCTTAGGACCTTGAGATGAGGGAGATAAGGAAACTAGATAGAAAAATAAGAAATAGAAAAAAGGAATATAGTATTGAGTGCTACCATTTTTGTTCTAAGGATTGAAGTAAAATAAAGATTGAGTGGTGACATGCCATAACCTACTCTTACTCTAGTAGTGCCAAGAAAAACACTCCAAAGAAAAGAAAAAGAAAGAATAAATGTGATAGTTATATAGATAACACTATTACTCTAGATGAAATTATTAAAATGCCAAAATGGGATTTGAGAAATCTCACTTTTGAAAAAACTACCATCTTACAAGATATCTTAGCAAGGAGGAAAAAACAAGACAAGTTGAAAAGAGAACAATAATAGAAACAAGTGTTGAATGATATCAAACACATATTTGTTGATTCTTTTGATATTGAGAACATTGGTGGACATGCCCCTATCATATATTAGTTAGTGAAAATCATTGAGAAATTTAATAGTGATGATATTGAGGCAAATGTAGAACTTATAACCTAGTCAGAGAAGAAGTTTCAAAAGCGAGTATTGGAGAAATTTTCTACTACCGTTGCAATAAGAAAAGTAGAGTTGCAAGAAATTGTATCGAACTTAGAAGAACTTGTGAAGAAAGTAAAAAATCTTTACAACATACTTTATGATGTGCCAAGATTTACAAATGAATTTTAGGAAAAAAATTTGAGGATTCAAGCTGACATGAAGTTATCAAGAAGTATTATCTCTTAGATAGCTAAATCAAGCTCAATACATTATAACAAATTGTTATTTGTACAAGGGAGGTTGGCCAAGCTACAAAAAAAAGATAGTAGAATGTAGACCAGAGTGATTTGCATACAGTCAATGTTGATACCCCATTTGGAGGTTATGTGGTGAGAGATATCTACAACAAAGGATCTACTTCAATGAGATCATAATCATTCAATTGTTGACAACTTACCTAATTTAGCAACGAATATGGAATTGAAGATTTATGTATTGGAATTAGTAAGTACTACATGGGATTATGCTCTTGAAATGATCAATAAAACTCATAAGCCATTCATTCATAAATATGGTTTCATTTCACCTACATAACCCTAGTAACAAACACCCCGACAATAGACATAAGTGTCAAAAAGAAGGGGGAATGATGAGATATATGATTAATATTTGCAGGGGAAAATAAAATGAAATGAAATAATCAAGGGGGGTAGAATGGAAAAGATACATTGATTAAGAGCTCGAAGTAACAAAAAGAAGACAAGGGATGAAAAAGCTACAATTATAATATTTTTATTCAAGTCATGTAAAGTATGTATTGTATATTGTATTGTAAAAGTTTTGAAGTTCTATAAGAATTGGGTCATGGGATTAGGGTGAGTAATATTATTTTTGTACTATAAAGATTTAATCATAGAAAGGTTTCTTTTCCAATAAGTTCAAAGGGGGAGGTTGTTAATATGTCTAAGTCTTATTGTCTATTAGTGTCAAGAACTTAGTAATATATAAGGCAGCTTCAATGGATCATCACTACAACTGAGCTACTCTATATAGGCTAAGTCATGTAAAGACTTGTAAATAATCATGTATATGCCAACCTCTATAGGAGTCATACAAGTCTTTGTTCATTAAGTACATTCAATACAAGATGAGTTTTAGTGAATGCCAAGAAAATAAGAGCACATTGATGTTGACTTATACAAAAGGAGTTGAATATAGTTAAGGTCAAGCAACAAAAGGAAGATCAATTATGAGTGACCATCAGAGACAGTGAGTGCTAAGTAACATAGGGAGAACAAAAATATTTGGAATGATACAAACTTTGAGATAAACTATTTTGAGCTAACTTAAATAAAATATTTAATAATCATAGAGTTTTTTACAAAGGTTATTATGCATTCTGGTGTGGATCATCAATCCCTACGAGGAGAGAAAAAATAATCATATGAAGAGGAAAAAAGGAAAGCATCTAGAAGACTCTACATATGTCTTTAAATAGGTAGATCCAAACCCTATTTTTTAAGATATAGATGATGTAGTGTGGATGAGAATGCAAAGTATGCTAAGTATTGTGTGAAGGAGTTAAGTGTTGGATGCTACATGCAAAATTTTTGAAGAATAGAGTTAGCAACCTAATGAAGTAGTGAATTACAGAGTAAATATATATGAGATTGGAGATCAAATTAGAGATTGGATAGAGGAGATCCATAATAAAAATTATAATTGAAGAGAAAATGATCAAATTCTAAATTAGTTTTGATAGATTGAATCAGGGAAAGTCTCTTAACAAAGTGGTTTTAGAAGGCCTTTGTAAATCTTCTAATAGAGTCCTTACTTCATTGTAAGTATAAAACTCTTTATTCAAGGTAGGACCTAATAGTCTTAAAAGTTTTTAACTGAGCATACCGCTCATAGGGTGGATCATTAGAAGTGATCAAAATTTTAACCCCAATAGATTAACTTTGTTAGTACAGTAGTGAATATTTGTGGGTGTCATCCCCACTCTAGTTTTACCTTCATCTTGGAGGGTTTCTGGGTTACCAAATCTTTTGTCTTTTGCATGGTCTAATTTATTCTAGCATTTAATATTTCATATATGTTATGCATAATCTAGATATGAGATGGTTAAAATGGTTAATTGAGTAAAGTTGTTTGAAGGATAATTTGTTTATAGATCCCAAATCACCCCCTCTTAGTATCATAGTTTCCTAATTAAACTTCCAACAAAATCTTTTGTAATTCTATCAGTAGGTTGCTTTATGTTTTAGTGGGTAATCAATTCCATGGTACTCTTTTTTGCATTCCACTAATAATTAGGCATTCTAGGGAATTTCTTCATTACTTGAATGATTAGATGTGTCAATAAAGATTTAAATTTGAATGTCAATTCTTAGTTTTCTTAGTCTTGTCAATGTTATCAACTATTTCTTGTCTAATGATCTCACAAATGTTTACCTTTTCATTTTGTATATAGTCATCATATAGGCTACATGGATGGATCTAGTAGGTACAAATTTTACTCTAGAACTGTAGTTCATCTTAGAACCAATTATCTTATGGATCAATCTAACATCAACTTTCTTGATTTTAACCAATTTCATGTTCATTCCATTAGACATAGGTCCAATGTTAATCTCAACTAATTTCTTAACATTCTTCTCATTCATAGGTTTACCTCCTTCATTACTTAATCCAATAAATTTATGGATCATGTTATTACCATTTGTTATATGTATATTAGATAACTTTACCATTGAGTATAGAGTATCACTAGTAACCTCCTCCTTAAGTTTATTCTACCCTTGAACCATAGATGGAAATTAATAGTATACATAGTCTAATTATTCTTTAAAGGTTATTATCTCAATGGACAAGCACCTTCTTTACAATTAGGAAGATGATAGCTCGATTCTATCATTCCTTGATATGATTAAATATATGATTAAATTTAAGGATTACAAATGTGATTAAATTAAGGACTAAATATATGGCTAAAGTAATGATAAATATAGAACTTAAATAATCACTAAATATATGATTAAATTAATAGATAAATATATGAATAAATTAAAAACTCAATTAATGACCAACAATAAACTACAAATGACCATGCAACTGAAATCAATTAATTTTTAATAATTTATTTAGTCACAAGTTTTTGTGATAGTATATATATATATATATATATATATATATACATATACCTCATATGTATGTGAGAAATAGATCATATTTACTTCTCTATACTAGATCTAAATTTATGATGTTCATGGTTCTTTTTGTATCTCATGTTTCCTATTCCTAATATCTAATTATATACTTCATTTAATTTATGAAATATTTGAATCACCACAACTAATTGTTGGTAAACAGATTTGTCCTTCTCTTGTTTCTTGTGAAGATATAACTCTTAATGCCTGAATGATGAATAATATCTATTTACAATAGTTGAAAAGCCATTCTTAGATTATTGGCTTCTCTTTGAATTGGTAGGTATAGCTCCCTGTGTGAATGATGTTCAAGGAATTGTGTTTTATTCCTAAAACTAATTCGGGGTATGCTCTTAACCCAAGAGCAGAAGAGGCAAACCAAATTAAGCCTAACTAGAGCTTAATTCAGGCAAGAAAGACTTCTAAATACTGAAACAAATTCACGTATCCACACCTCTTATGAATCCATAAATCTATTCGCATAAGACTAGAATAAGATGAAATTCAAATCTAAACTATGACTGATAAATCGAGAAAAAGTAACAGAATCCTTTCATCAAATGAATTATAACAATACTTATTACATTCATTTGCATTCTAGAAAATAGGGGAAATGAAACTCTGTTCTTCCTTAGTTCTCTGTAAAATAGAAAGGAAATACTAACTAATCACACTACATACTAGAGTGAAAAATGATTGAAATAAAATACCATTCAATTGTCTCAGCAACAAATAGTACTTCACACCAAAATTTTGCCGACCTTTCATTAATCATTCAAATTCATACATATAGAGTTGAGAGATGACCGTTACAATAGGAATTTTAATTGGTTCATCTTCTGAGGATGACAAATGGCAAGATGCTAGTTTGTCATTTTATAAAATTTACAAAATTTGCAAAATTTACATCAGAGGACGAAAAGGGGGTGTTAAATGAATTACTTAGACTTCTTCCCCTTTTCAGTTTTTGTCCTATATATTTTGGTAGCCACTATAATTGGGATCATTTCTTCATGACTAGGCACATGTACATTAGTGAATCTTAAGAGCCACTTTGAATGTTCTCGAGCCAACTCCTTTACTACATTTAGATGACTTGTCAATTCTCCAGCCACCACATGTACATATCCACCAAGTGTTTGCAACTCTACCACTCTATTTTGACTGCTTGAAGTCATTCTAGATATATTAATGAAGTATGTGGAGAAGTTATTTTTCATTACTTCTATCCCAATGAGAGCTTTTCCTTGCCCACTATTTTGTGGGTCAATGTGTAATCCTTGCATGAGTTCAAAAGCTCTGTCTTGGATCTTCTTCACCTTTTCCTTTGTTTCTGTGAGTCCTTATTCAACCTCTTGAATAATCTCCTGCTTGAATTGCATGTTTTGAAGCCATTCAAATAGAGGCTCAGTCCCCTTCTTTAGAATATTCGCTTCAATTGTCTCTTTTGCCTTCATTTGGATGACCATATTCAGGGGAGAAATACATTCATCACACCTTGCCTTTTTTGCAGCCAAAGTGTTGTGACTAGAAGTGATATTATCCTTCTCAATTTCTAACCGAAGGATAACATTCCCAATTTGATCAATCAGAATAGCTCCATTTGCATTGAGTTTCTCAATCCATTGTTTTTTGATCTAGCCAAAATGCCTATCCTTTTGAAGCTGTGAAATGAAGGCTTGCACTTCTTCTGCAGTAGGGTTCTTAGTAGTAGGCACACCAGTAATGGTTGCCAATGGAGCAACTAGTTACCTGATAAATCTTTTCAGTTCTTCAATCTCAGCTTTCATTCTGATTTTTGACAATTTAAGGTTCTCCAATTGTTCTTCTATCACCTCGTTACTTGATCTCCATAGGCCCACATTTGTATCATGCCTAGCTTCTCCAAGATCAATCGAATGCAGAGTGAAATCTTTAGGTGTCATGTCCTCAATTCCCCTTGCTTTATTTGGCTTTGCTACCTCCATTGTTAAGTGTCCTATTTCTGGATCTTACCCACGTATTGATAAAGTCTTCTTCTTCTTAGCTTTTGCTACTGTAGATCTAGGGTGAACTACTTGAGACACAGTATCCTTTGTAGGGATACTCTCCTCTTTCCTCTTTCTCTTCCTTTCTAGAGTATCTTCTAGCTAGGATTCTGTGCTGATTACTTTAGAAGCAGCTCCAAGTGATTTTATACTGAACATCTTCTTCCTCACTAGAGTTACTGGTGCTGAAGTAGCAAAAAATGGATTCTTAGGATACTAAAATAGAAGCCTAGAAGAACTTGAGACTTTCTCTTTCTCTTGAGTTTTCCTTGTGGCTAAATCAGATTCAGTGGATTTGCTACTACTACTCTATTCATCCCCAATCTCTACTATCTGAATGGGGGAACCAGTCAGCTTCAAAAGGTGAGCGCTTATAGATCGAGCAAGGCTATGATGAGGAGATGGAGTAGTAGCCACATGAGGAGGTGAAACTGGAGTAGCCACATGGGGAGGTGAAACTGGAGTAGTAACACCATCTTTTGGCTCTTGAGTCTTCTTTTCTTTGGTGCTAGCTTGGGCTCCAATAATTGGTAGTGGACCACCTTGGCAAGTGGGAGCTATTGGAATATTCTCCAGGGGTTGGTCACCTCCTCCTGTAGATTGAGTAGGTCCTGGAGCAGCTGAAGTTGTAGTACTAGGCATGACACTTTGAGAAGAAGTGGGAGTAGCAATGGCTGGTGAAGCTTGAGTAGTCTTACTCCTACTGTGGCCCTTTTTTTCTGTCCACTCAACCTATTTCCCAATTCTTTTGATAATCCGAGCCATCATAGCATCAAGGTTTTCCTCCACATTGACATATGGCTTAGAACTGATTGGACTATTTCTCAATTTGGTCAAGTATGTATTACTATACATATTTTTCCCATCATCCTCTAGGCCTTCCACCTCTAAGTTAATGCCATATGTCTTTATTTGTTCTATTGTGAGTCTATCAAAGGCACGGTCTCGGCTCTCTAGCTCATCTTTGCAATTAGCCCAGTAATCTTCTATAGTAGTTACATGTTTGATGATGCTTCCAATTTAAAGCACATCTCTAGTATACCCATTTGGATCAAACATGGGCCTTATCACTTCATACTCCTCCAGTCTATATTTGCTCTCGAATGCTTTGAGCATGTTCTCCACATCTGATCGAGATTCACAACTGTATGCTCCAACTTTTATGGGAAATTTATATCCCTTTTTCTTCAAACTGGTGCTCAACACATTTACTTGAATTGCTTGCTTGACAACCTTGATGAGCATGATCATATCGTTCAGATATCTAGGTAGCTTTAGAGGAATCCATCAAACATTGCAAGATGCAAATAAGAAAAGGATGAGAATTGAATAAAATAATAGCCAAATTGGCTAATGATCGCCATTGCTTCTAGGCTGAACCTCTACTCTAGAAACCCTTGAAGTTCCCTACAGATTCTCATAGTAAATGTATCATTAACCTAGATATACTTCGCATAGCTATTATGTAACTGCAAGCATGGATTAAACTCATAACTTTTCACATTTTCGAGAAAATTCTCTATTCTGGGGAGTCCTGGCCACACTTGTAGGGAAGCCAACATATATATCAAGAAAGATGACATATAAAATGAATTGTAAACTTAGCTGCACTAAGAGCCCTGTAAAGATATTCACTAACTTCATATGCCCAGTCAACATACTACGAGTTTGAGTAGATAATTTGCATCATAAAGAAGTATTGTTCTATAAAATTGAATGCTTCTACCTCACCTTTTAGTCGATGCAAGAGGACCAAAATATCTACAATTTCAGGCTTAAGATCCGTGCCAAACAAAGTTTTAGGGACCTTACTCTTTGCCCCTTTGCGCTTTTGGAACCAGGAACTCATGATCTCCTACCACTACACCATCTTCTTTAGGAAGAATTTAGACATAGCTACACTAATTTTTAATTCAAAGAACTCCTCTCTTTCTGGAATTCATAGGCAATTGATTACTGCTTTCCTATCAATTGAGATTAACACTGTTTGATCAGGTAGTAAGATTTGCTTCGTATTTGGGTTATAATGATTAATACATTCAATAATCAGGTCTGGGGCTTGCACTACTATGGGAAATCCTGCTGCTTCTACCAACCCACTTCTTCGAAGTTTCTCTGTTATGGGATGAACTGGTTCTACCCTCAACCTTCTTTGAAAATCTTGCATGTCAAAGAAACAGAGTGAAGTGTCTGTGATATTCTGCCATGTGGACTTGATTCCACCCAATCCATCAAATCCAGCAAACCTTGTTGCAATTTAGATTGAGATAGAGATAATTGAAAATCTTAAAACTCAAAATAAGATAGAGAGAAGAAATTTGTAATTGTGGGGATTTCAATAATCAATTTAATAGCGTAACAGGTCAAATGAGTAAGCAGTAGTTTTAAAATCCATTATGTTCATCTCTATATAGAAACTCCAATCCACCTATTAATCTTTAAAATCTGCACCACACAAATGACTTAAATGATAAATCCATTAGATTAGTAAATGTGGAGGTTGCAATGGATTCTTTCTTGTCTTTTCACTGTTTCCATTGGCCCAACAGTTATTTTCCTTTATTACATCTTACTTTCCCATTTTCCATAAAGCTATGGAAAAACAAGAATGGAGTACTTCTTGGGGAAAAATTTGCTTGACTAGATTCCGCTCAAGACATCCTTGCAAATTTAACTAATTTACTTCCATTTCTGTCCCAACACATCTTGTGCTCAATTCAAACACTTACCATGCTTGCAGCAGTGATTTTAATCAGATGCAGAATATTAGTTTCGAGGGTAGAAAGCCTACAAGGGAGAAGGCAATTTCCATTTTTTTGCTTAAGCTTTCACTTTACCTTTTCTATCCTAAGCACTTTACTACAAGCCCTTGAAAAACATAAAAGAGGCTTCAAAAGCGAAAAATGGGGCCCGCTAGAACTTTACCCTTCTATTTAGGCTTTTGCAAAAAATTTACTTCTTGGTTCGAGGCCTGCCAAAGGAGAAGCTATTTCTGCATTTTTTGTCGATGCTTATCCTGATCATCTTGATGAGTTCTGAGTAATTTGCACTATGAAAACATGATAATATTTGAATGATTCATCCATAATATGGCTTACCTTTCCTTGTTTCAGCCTACAAATAGCATTTATGGATCCCTGCAGAGTTTCACCTTCTGGGTTCAAAAACTCTCTATGGAGAAGAAGAAACTTGATTTTTTGCCAATGCCCATTTTTTTACTTTCTCTGCTCTATTCACTTTAATTTAAGCCTTTGAAAAATATAAAACCAACTTCGCAAGTGAGAGGTGGGACCCACTGGTTCACTTTATTCTTTTACATACACCTTTTTGGAAAGCTTACTTCTTGGTTCGAAAGCCGCAGAGGAGAAGCTATTTCTAAGTTTTGCATTGTTCCCCTTTTTAATCATCTTAGTGAGTTTTGAAAGGTTCCTGTAGCAAAAACATGGCAACAATTGAGTGATTTATCCATAACATAATTTTCTTCTCTTCATTTAAGCTCAAGAATCACATTTAGGAATCTCAGCGGAGTTTCATCTCCGGGGTGCAAAAACTGCCAAGCAGAAGATGGAACTGGATTTTTTGCTAGTCCAACTTTCTATAAGTTTGGAACAAAATGACTTGCAAGTAAATTTATTTGATGTAGAATTCCTCAAGAATCTCTATCGAGTAAGGATCTAGACTACCTGTATGACTCATGACAATAAGGAATACCCACCCAACTATATAATGCAGGAATACCCACCCAACTATATAATGCAGGAAAAGACAAAAGATGAAACCCGATGGAGAAACTTAACACTTGGAGAAACTTAACACTTGGAGAAAAGAAGAAACAACTAACTCGACCGGTTTATACACAATACGAGTTAAATCCTCCACTTTGCAAAATTGGACTATGGTAAAAAGTGGGGCAACATTAATGTACTTTAAATTAATATTACATTCTTTTAATTATATTTATATTTCATATTCTAGTTTTATCTATTTTTCAATAGTTTTTATCCTATGGATGTAACAAGTTGTAAGGGGTATATTATGTTCCTAATACTCCCATATCCACCTTACAAATAATTGCATGTATCTATATAGCTACTCACCACTATGTCTAAATTGAGTTTAAACACATAATCTTGTAGAATCTGACATGACACATATCAACATAGATCATATCACTTTGTATGTAGGTACAAATTCTAAACCTATTTCTTATTCAATGATTGTTTTTTTTTTATAAATAATTTAAAAAACTATATTTTTAATTTGTGATACTAAATTGGCACCCCATGTGTACATTCTAATGATTTATAGGATCTAATGGAGTCTTCAAATAGAGAGGACAAAGAGTATACTTATTAAAATGTACATATTCCAAGATCTATTTTCTTTATGAACCTAGAATCATTTTTATCTTTAGATGTTTACTTTAGATGTATATTTGTGAGGATTCACATACTTTCATATATATTATCATTCTAGACTTCACATGCAACTTAAATTAGAATACAAATAGAATTATCAAATTGTGTATACATGTTTAATTTCATTTAGTTTTGTATTCATTTTGTAAAAGCACATTTAATATATATACATATTGATAAATCCACACCTTGTATGATGTAAAATAATTTGTAAATCCTTCACCTCTCTACATTTAACACATTTCTAAATATCCAATAAATCCTTATTTTTACCATATATTTATCTAATTTTTAAATATCTATTCCAAGCAGTTATTCCTTAATTTCAATAATTAATATTACAATCATTATTCTCAAAACTAAATGTTTTATTCTTCTTATTTATTTTGTTTAAAATATTATTAACTGTTAAGTGTTCAAGTTCACAACTATTAGTAATCAATCTAGATTAATTTATAATTCTTCGTATAAATTTTTAAATTAAAAAAAAATAAAAAAATTCATTGACAAGATTGTAATATAACTAATTAATAACTCGCTAATTATATGTATACTTTTGACCGATCAATAAAGCTACGCTGTACCAGACAAACGCAGACCATACTTAAAAAATTCACTTCCAAGATTGCGTCCATAAGATTCATACTATAATATCTGTGATGGTAAAATGTATTCAGCTATTCTTCCATTCGATTACATAATTAGAGGTGGTTTATGCTTTAAAAGAATCTTGAAAGTTTGAAAAATTGTTAACAGAAAAAAAGACCTAATTTTCCACTTAAGCCAATATGATTGTACACAAATTGTGAAAATCCAACTTACAAATCCCAACCCAACCAGTGATCATCTGCTACATCCAAATCCAGGTCCAAGGTATCAACATATTTGTCCTTGAGAATGGATACTGCAGGAGGCAATCCTAGGTCATCATCAGATGCCTGCGAAAGATAATTAAAAACGCTCAGGTTAGGAGCGGACATGTATAAGGATGATGAAGTATCACTATTATCAGCATTCCCCCCTCCTTCATCATCACAAGTGTGGCAGCAGCAGCAGCAGGAGGAGGAACTGTCACTTGTGGAAGACTGAGCATCATCTGGGCCATGTGATCCAAGTATTGAATCAGAAATATTGATTCTGAAAAATGGGTGCAAGAAAAACTGTGTGTCAATGTAAGCCACAGAAGAAGAGGATTCTGAGTCAGCAGTTTTTTCTCTCAGAGTATCCCCATTGGAATTAAAAACCACGACTTCTTGATCTTGTTCATAATTCAATGAAAGAATCACAGATCCTCTATTATTGCTAGTGCATAATCTCTTGAATCCATATTCAAATTGGGCCCCAAGAAGCTGCCTCTCTAGGCTATCAATGTCATTGTTATCATCATTTCTTAGTCGTTTCACCATGTTGGCATTTCTGATTGTTGAAGACAATGCCATTTTATCACTTTAATTGAAGAAACACTGGTATGTGTGGAGCTCAATACATCAAATGCCGCTGGAATTTATATATGATAGAAGCATGGCATAGGTTTAGCGAAGGAATATTGTTTAAGAAATTTATTTGGTGGTAGGGTTGAAATATTTGATCGACTGGAGAGACACGTTTGGAACGAGAGAATAATTTTAGTGAAAGCCGCTGATTGCTATAGTGAGTGTCTTTTGGTGGTTCTATCAACTTATGTCTTAGTTTGTTAATTTCTCCTACTATTTTGCTTAATTAAGATTTAGAGAAGCAAAAGATTAGTTCAACTGCCTTAATGATTTATTGTGATTAATTGTGGTTATTTGTGGTTGCCTAGGCCGCTTATACGAAATAGCTTTTAGATATAACACGCTATATCGAAGATAATATCAGTTGGTTGTGCACATGATCTAGCAAATGAAATTACGTATCTTGATAGATGTGAGATATCAGTATACCAATATTTGCAATCCAGAGCAGCCTTAATTAGTAAAGGGATTGGTACGAATAAATACTGTGCAAGCTATCGATTTGTCACAATTATAATTCTAGACGCTTTTAAACTAACAAGTCGTTTGAGGGGTGTTTGTTAACCTAATCCCTGATCGTCAACGTTGAACAATGAAATGTCATTTTGTTTTCTGCTCCATTCACGCCTCAACAATTTCAAAGGTAGATTGCTTTAGTGTGTAGATTTGAACATGCTTTACTCGGCCCATCATTGTCTGTCCAACTCTTTAAAGGTACGGCATAATACATGTTTGCATGTAAGTTATCGCCATGTCTTTGTATTTAAAGGTATTGAACTTTTATTTAAGGTTTCAAATGTATTTAAATAACTATTTTGGTATTAGACGTACTCAAATAAATTTAGATTTGGACAAACATTTGTAGATAATGGTTTTTTTTTTTTTTTTTGGGTGGTGGTGGTGGGGGGATTTGTCCTTAGATGCGTAAATAAAATGAGGGATAAAAGTATTTAGATTTAATAATAGTTCTGTTGATTTGTCAAATGGGTCAAACAACTTCCTATGATAAATGTAATACAATCATAATGGTGCATAAATGTTTGATGGTGGTTACAAATGATTCTAGCATAATATTCCATTTAATATCTACTATAGTGAGATGTATTATCTTATTTTGCATGTCAAAGCATGTTTCTATTTCATTTGCATATTCTTTTAGGTGTGACATTCAAGTGTACCTCTAGTTACATGTTTTGTTTGTTGAGTTGCAAGAGTTATTTGAAATTAATGAGAATCTAAGATTCACCATTTGTCATTAGATATGGATTGGGCATTCATGTTAAGCTCATAAGAAAATTAAATTAATTTTAATGTGTTTATACAACATCTAATAAGAGAAACATGGATTTTTCTAAAGGTGATTTTAGCTGCTTGTCTTGAAATTCCAGAATGATTTTAACTCTTGCATATATTTATAAACTAGAACATTGAGATACTAGTTTAATGTTACGAAACAAGTATGTAGATGCTACTAGATTTCTTATATAATTATAGTGAAGAAAATATTTATACAAATATCTTTAAAGCTAATAATATTATTTCAATATTTTTCATGGAGTATTTTTTTCCAAAGAGTTTCTCCATGTAAACATAGCATTTCTTGGACTTATTTTTTCAAAAACATAAGCACATGAATCACCTACTAAATAAAACACCTATCACATGGATATTGGTGAACAAGTGAGATATATTTAGTCAACATGTGAATTCTATTGATACGTGAAATATTATTAATACAAAATTAGTATAAAGAATCCTGATACAAAGGATTAGAAACCCTAGATGTTCAACCTAGAGGGAGATTGAAAGAGAGATAGAAAAATATTCATATCATAATGAATAAGATAACATAATCTATGTAAAGCTCATTATAATTAAGAAAAAACTATATTTAAGATTATATTAACTGAATAAGGAAATAAAGAACATGGTTTTTAATAACTATAGCATCCCCTTCAAAGAAACTTAAGAAGAATCAAAGAATGAAAATATGAATGCATGAATTGACAAGTCCCCAAAAAAAGGCCCAATGAGGTACACATAGACTAGAAAAAAATATTGCATGAATTGATAGGTCCCAAAAAGAAGTCCCAATGAGATATCCATGGACTAGAAAATATATAATCTATCAATAAGAGAAAACCACAAATCAAAATCTCCCCTCTAAAAGAGTCAAAATGAAATAAATGCACTAGTGAAAGAAGGAAAGAACTCATAGTGATATTTCAGGGACTAATTGTATCATACAAGTACAATGAATATCTCCCCCCGTAGATGACAAAAAATTAGGATATAAACACCCTTGAAGAATTAGATAATATATCAATGAAGAAAGTATAAAGACATAACCCAATTCATTAACTGTGAACAATATTTCTTCCAAAATGAAGAATCAAATCTATTAGATATTAGAGAAGCTAGGTCCATTAATTAGAAAAAATAGGAATCTAAATACAAAGAGTGTGTGCCTTTGCAGATTTCTCAAAATATTACATGTATACGAGGGGTGATGATTCTAAAAAACCAAACATGTGCATACTTAATCAATCTAGAGGGTAAGAGTCCAGAAATGTTAAAATCTCCTCTCTCAAAGAAACAAAATAAAATAGATGTACTAGGGAAAGAATAAAAGAACTCATTTCAATATTTTAAGGACTAATTCTATCATAAAAATACAATGAATGTTTCTCCACAAAGAAGAGATAAAATGAGGATATTTAATCCCTCTTGAAGAAGTAGATCCTATACAAATGGTGAAAGTATAAATAGAGAACCCAATCCATTATCTATGAACAAAATTTCTTCCAAATTAAAGAATCAAATCTATTAGATATTAGGGAAGCCATATACATTAATTAGAAAATCTAGGAATCTACAAAGAGTATGCTCCTTTCTAAACTTATCAAAATATTACATGTACACGAGGGGTGATGATTTAAAAAAAAATCATGTACATACTTAATCAATATAGATGGTAATAATATAGGATTTTAAAAAAATATTACAAAATATCTCTAAGGGTTATAAATTTTTGGAATAATTTAGAATAATTGAGAGGGGTATGGGGGTGTGAATCAATTATCCAAGGTCCAGATGTATAAATAAAACTTTTCACAGCTTAGTGAACCCATAAAACATTTATACTTATGCATGCATCCATAATATTATGCAATCACTAAAACTTGTAGGTTACTGTCAAATCAACTTGTATAAATGTAAAACATGAAACATAACAAATTCATCAACACACTTGACATAATGATTTGTGTGGAAACTCAATTTGGAAAAAACACCAGTAACATGCTACTCTTTTTCACTCTTCTAAAGTGATGCCCTATGAAAGGCCAACCCTATTAAAGGTTACAATACACACTGTTAAATGCGACCCTATTAAAAGATTTTAATCACCCTATTAGAAGTGAGCCATGTTAGAGGACTTTAGGTCATTCACATGGAATGCCACCCAGTTAAAGGATTTAAAAATTACTATTAGGTCAACCTTAAGCCAAAGGATTTACCCTAGATAGATACAATTATTAAAGAGTAATAGTAAGGCTTTGATCTGATACAACTTACAACTTCTCTTCTAGATTATAGATCCTTATTTAGTTCTCAATTCTGCTTGGCTTTTATACTTTTTAGTACGGATAACTTGTTCACCCTTCAGGAAATCATTTCCTTAAGCCTTCTTGCTTCACATACCATTGCAAACTCTTCTCATAGGTCACTTGATGAAGAAAAACCCTTGACTCATTGTCTCCCTTAGATTCTCATCTTCCATCATCCAAATTTTAGGTTTTGGAAGGATTAGGTAGGATACAATGTATCAACCCCATATCTCATATCTCTTCCATAAACTTCTCCTAGAATCCACTTTGAATTCACCTAAAAATAGTTTACCTCAAATTATGTGCCACCAACTCATCAACGTTATCTTCCACCTAGTTCACAAAATCTAAGAAAATAAACTTGTTGGCTCAGATTCATCAAATTTTCAACCTTTTTAAATAATGTAGTAGCTCAACATTACCAACCTTCTAGTTCTCAACACATATTGTATTGCTCGACACCTACTATGAAATTACTCGGCACCTGCTAAAGTTTACTGGTACTTGACATCAACTAAACTTTACTTAGCATCAACTATTTTTTTTGGCATACACTAGAATAATCTTTTACTCGGTTCCAACTAATTTTTTTGCTTGACTTGCATTGACTTTTCTTGGTACCTACTATCCACTTAGTCAAGCTTGGCAAACAAAGTTTGTGTAACTTGTTCTACTAAAATTTCTTAGTGTAACCAACCTTTGTAATCTTAAGTAGATTATCAATACATCATGTCATCACTATCTTAACTAATCCTTGTACTTCATTACATCATCATAACTCAACCTTTCCTCTAAGTGCTAATAGTACATGAATCTTATAAGTAGTTGTCTTACCAGAAAATAGCAAGTTTGATGTCAGTGACAAAACAACTATCTAAACAGTCTTCTTCAACAATCTCCCTCTTTCAATAATCGCTCTCAACAATGATGTTTTTAATTTTTTTTCAACAATCTCCTTATTTGGTTTTGATGGCAAACCAAGCTGTCAACCAAATCAACAAAATGGTAAAAAACTTTGTTCAATCAAACTAACTAGGTTAAAATAGTAAGACAATACCAAAAAGAAAAACTTGTATTGACATATCTCCCTCTATCAACAACTTCCATCTTCTAATTAGGTTACAAAATTCACTCTTTCTTATAATTCCCTTAGACTAGGTAGATTAGGATTTCTCCCTCTATCTTATATTTTTCTCTATCTCCTTAACAACAATCTCTTGATATCTCTCCTCTTGATATCTCTTCTTTAGCATTTATACCAACTCGATCTATCTCGTTCTTGATCATTAGAATATCTCCCTATATTTTATGGCTTTTGATTAGTAGAATATTTCCCTGTTTGACAAAAATTCCAAAGACATATACCAAACAACTTGTCGTCCTAATCATGTAGATATAGACTTTTATAGTTTCTTTAGTTTCTCCCTCTGTCACCTTGCTTGTGACTATTTTGAATTTCTAGTTTTGTGATTACTTTAGGCAGCTCTGAAACTAAAATCATCTGCATCAATGTGTATCATATGAATATTAACTTTTTCGATGTACGACACTCCTCTTTTCACTTAGACTTTGATAGGGGTATCACCCCTAGCTTACATCTTAGATACTCATAAGTATCCTTAGGTAATGTTTTTGTGAAGATATCAGCAATTTGCTTCTTTGTGTTAACATATTCCATCTTCACCTCTCTATCTTAAACTAACTCTCTCAAATAATGATAATTAATTGTAATATGTTTATCCTTTGTGTGCATCACTAGATTCTTTGATATGTTGATAGCAATTGTATTAGCACAATAAAGTATCACTGGTTCTGGAATTTCTTCCTTCATTCCTTTAAGTAGTTGTTTGATCCATACAATGTTTATACAATATATAGCAGCAACAAAATGTTTAGCTTCACCAGTAGATTATGATGTATAATTTTGTTTCTTACTAGTCCATGTAACTAGTCTCTTTCATAAGAAAAATGCTCCTCCACTGGTGCTATTTCTGTCATCAATGTTTCTAGTCCAATCAACATCAGAATAGGCTCTTAATTCAAACTTTTCATTCTTCTTGTAATATAGACCAAACTCTATGTTCCTTTTAGATATCTCATTATTCTCTTTGTGAGGCCTCACCCCAACCCATCGTAGCATAGTTGATACATTATTATTTTGATACTAATGACTTGATATGTCAAGACACTATCGAATGCACTGAACATATTATGTTATTTCATGTTGTGTGATGTTTTACTTTTAGATATTTTATTTTGTCATTTAATGCTTTATGAATATGTATATTTATCAAGTAAGTGAATGTAGAATTAACACTTTGATTATGCAATTTTAATGATTAAGAATATGACTAGAACTAGATAAACAACTAATTATTTGAAAGATGAATGTTTTAATTTATGTGATTTCCTTGATGCATTATATACATATATGCATGTGATTTTCTTGAGCTACTGATGTGTGCAATAAGTGTGCAGGATATTTTACTTGAGAAATCTAATGAAGAAATGAACTAAACCCTATGTACCATTAATGGAAACCCTGTTGTTCGCATTTTATTTGTATCGTGAGATGTATGAATGTATCATTCTGTAATTAGTAAATGTTAATGTTTTGTAATAGTGTTTTTATAGTGTCGCTTGACACTCATGAATTGTATATGCATTCTAGCATGATAGTTAGGGTTAACTGAGTAACCTAAATATCTAAGTTGGACTAGGTTAGTGGCCCTTTTTGATAATCAATTAGTAATCGAGATTAATTACCCCTAATCTAGATTAGTGTTTGATCTGCATTTTGAAGGTTGTTAGTAAGTCCTAAATTTTTTTTAGCTTTTGATAGGACCCTAATTAATTCTAAAGGCCTAAAATCATGAAATCTAAGTACCCAAGGGGTATGGGTATGGGTTGGGGGCATTTTCCACCTCTCTAGCCCCTTTTGTTGACTTTTATGGTCCTTCAAAAACCCCATTTTTGCTTTATTTAAAAAATTGATAGTTTTCATCATGAGTTGGATGAATTTAACTCCAACTTAAGGTTAGCCTTAGGTCTAGTTGAGTTTAGAAGCCTCTAGAACTTTTGGTCAAGTGGGGGAGTTATTACATTTTAGAGGTGGTTGAGTTTAGGATCTTATTTAGAGGCAATTTTGAAAGGATTTTGAGTGTTCACCCAACCTCTAGTTTTAGAGTGGAAATCAAGATTGAATAAGAAGGAGAAGGAAGGGAATGCTCATCCCAAACTTGTTCTATTGCAATAATCAAATTTTGAAGGTAGGAATACTTAGCTTGTTTTGTTCATGTTGTGCTTCATGTTTCAGTTCTATTGCTTATGTATGTTTGTGTGTGTGTTGAGTATGTTTGGGAGGGATGAAATTTTTTTTTCTTAAATCTCTTTCATTTGTGTTTTGCTTTGAATTTCGAAGGGATTTTTATGGGTGTATTGGCATTACTCACCCTTGGATAGGGCAAAAGTGGCCATGTACAAGAGAAGGTCTTTAGTTGGACTCCAAAAATGTAGAGTCTCTTCTTAGGACAAGAAGAGGGAGAGAGGTTATGGTGTTATGGCCCCTACTCATAACCACAAACCACATATGAGTTTTGAAATGTAAGAATGAAGAAGGGAAGTTCTTGAGTTTATAGCCCCAAAAGGGCACTTGTTTTGGTGTTGTGTCTAACATCTCCTATTGGAAAAATCCACCTTCTCCCTAGTCTAGTTCAATGTCAAACCTATTGTGTAAACTTGGGATGGGAGTGAATGTCTAATTTTATCTTCATGTTATGATTGGTTGTCTCCTGGTCAGTTTTCATTCTCTCCATGATCACTGTGATGTATTGCAGAATTCATAATGGATCCCTTGTTGAGGGCCAAGAAGGAAATTCCAAATGGTTAACGGATTTTAGTTATGTTGGGAGATTTCACCACAGGATTGAAATCCTTTGTAAAATCTATTTAAACTTATTGTTGAACTAGCAACGATGTCGAGTTTTCTTAATTTTTCTTTCCCAATGGAGCCTTTGAAATAGGTGGTTTAATAGAAGAAAACTTAATTGAGTAATGTCATTTCTTATGAGATGCTCATATTTTCAGTTATATGCACATGTGTATTGAAAAATAGATAAAATGGTGATGTTCAATTATGCAAAAAACAAGTTCAAATATGTCAAGGAAAAAAATTATGTTATGTTTGGAACTTTGATTCATTTTTTTGATTATTGGGAAACAAAATAATCTTACATTGTTGTTAAACTGAATTATTCAATCCTTGGGTTTAACTAGGTATTTAGTAAGTTCAATTAGAAAAGAAAAGAAAATACACGCTATAGTAAAAAAAATTACTTGCATAAAAAAAATTACACTTAGAAAAATTATGCACTTTAAAAAAAAGGTGTTTCCAAGAGCAAAAAAGCCTCTAGATTTTGTATGGGCAAAATGTTTTATTCTCATGTAGTAATAGAGAATATTCTCTATGGATACTTTGTGTTTTAAATTTAAAATCAAATAAAACATATGAATTAAATAAATAAAGAAAGAAATTATATTTTCTAATATATTCCTAAATATCCTAGTCTCGACAATAATACTTTTTCATTAACTACCCTAAATCCTATCTCAAACACTCCACTCACATCATGCCTTTACCTAGGCATAGCATTGAGAAGCAAAAGCCATCAATGATATGGCTGATGTCATTCACCCTATCCTCCTACCTTGGACACATCATGCAAGTGGATGGGGGAAAAGTTTGCAAGTCTTAAAGTCAACAGACTTTGCAAAGCTAAAACCTTGCTATCATCACTTGATTTGATAGGGGTCTAATCTTAATTTTCTCCCACTCCCATGCGAATTTTTCTACCCAGCGAACTTTTTGGGGTGGCTTGTGATCACGTGCCTTTGGTTAGTCTATTTTATCCTTGAAAATGTGTTATGGGGGGGGGGGCTAAAGATTTATTAAAGTTTGAAAGTTTAAAACCCTTGTTCCTTGCCCTCCCCTTTTTTGTTTTAGTCACCAGCTTTCTTCTTTACTACACATGGCAGCCTGGGGCAGCGTTGGGGGGGGGCTATGCTCGGCCTTAAGCCATCTGGGTAAAGGTTTTGACATAGGAAAAGGAAGCAAGCTTGTTAGTGGGGTATGGGGTAGATAGGATATGTGGGATTTAATATATTTTTAATAATAGTGTAGAACTTAATGTGTTAGTTTTAGATACTCGTTAGTTTTATTTTGTTTGTAAATTAATTAATATGTTTAGTATTAGTATATTTTTATTATTAAATGATTATAATGTTTTAATATTGTAGTGAGTATAATTTTATTTTAAAGTTGTTTTATTAAATAGTATTAGTTAAAAGTGTGGTTAGGTATTAGTAAAGTTTTAGCTAGTTTAATGTATTATTTATTTAGTTTTATTTAAATTTAGTTTTAGGTGATTTTGATTAAATTGTTATTTCAATAATGTTTTATTTTAGAATAAATTGTAGGTTTAAAAACAACTAGTTTAAAATAAAGTTTACATAAAGCTTAATTAATAATTTTGATAGATGTTGATTTTAGTAGTTAGTTACTTTAAATTTAGGAATGTTTCAATTTATAATGAATTATAGACTTAAATAAAATTTGTGATTAGCATAAAGTTTACTAAATTATATGAGAGACATTATTTCAGTTAGCGAGTTCTTTTAATTAAACATTTCGAATAATTAGTTTTATATCATTTAATTGGACATTCTAATCAATCAGTTCTATTGTTAATTGATATTTGTCTAATAAATTTATTAGTGATCAAAGTTAATAGGACTTAAATTAATTGTAAATTATATTTTGCTATTGTTCTAAGGATGTGATATTTAAAGAGTAATTGAAAATATTAAAGTGTTAGGTCTTTTAATTAATTGAAATTAGTTTGTTTAATTTAATTAATTGATTTAACAATGAACATTTAAGATTAACAATCTATTCCTACATGATGTTTTTTAAAACTAAGTTGTAATCTTAAAGTTTTGTTAGGTGATCCTATATCCACCTTATCGTGCGCCCATACTTTAACTTGTGAAAATTCATATTAAACTTAGTGGAATTTAAATTAAAAAAATTGTGTGTTTTTGCCCTTGTATTTTGGGCATGACACTCTTTACATCCATTAAATGATTCTCCCTATGATTATCAGAGAATATTGCAACTATCCCTATAGATAATGCAATATCAGGTCTACTATGTACTACATATTGCAATTTTCCAATCATAGACCTATACAATGTTTGATTCACCTCCGCTGAATCATCATTCTTTGACAAGTTGTGCCCTATCACCATAGGTGTACTTAATGGTTTGGAATCCTCTAACCCAAAAGTTTTCAATATTTCCTTGACATACTTTGATTGAGTGATGTATATACCATATTTTATTTGATATACTTACAAACCCACAAAAAAAATGATCTCTCCAAACATAGACATTTCAAATTCTTGATTCATCTGATTTGCAAAATCCTTACATAAAGCATCTTGACCTCCAAATATGATATCATCAACAAATATTTCAGATAAAAAAATACCTTTACCTTTCACTTTCTTCATGTAAAAATTGTTATTATCATCATTCCTTTCAAATCCAATTTTCACAAAATAATTATGAAGTCTCTCATACCATGCTCTTGGTGCTTTCTTCAAACCATATAAAGCTCTGTGTAGTTTACATACCATGGTTTTATTGTTAACATCAACAAAACCTTTTGGCTGTTCTATGTAAACTTCATCCTCTAATATGCCATTTAGAAATGCAAGTAGAGTTCTTACTCCTTCCAATCTAGCAATAGGAGAAAATGTCTCTCCATAGTCAATTCCTTCTCATGCATATCCCTTGCAAAATAATCTTGCTTTGTTCCTTGTGACTTTCTCGTATTCATCTAGCTTGTTTCTAAATACCCACTTGGTACCAATCACATTTTTGTCTTCTAGTCTGGGAACTAAATTCCATGTTTTATTCTTCTCTATTTGTTCAATCTCTTCTTCTGTGGCTTTATACCAGTCAACATCTTCTAATGCATCTCTTATTGATTTGGGCTCCTTCATGCTTAGAAAACATGTTTCACTTCTCAGTCTATTTCTTGTTATTGGTCTAGCATCTTTATCTCCAATGATTTGAGCAAAAAAATGATGTCTTTTGACACACTTGGAAAATATTGGTTCAACTCTTGTTTCTTCATTTTGTCTTTCAACTTTAGAATCACTATGTTTGCCTCTATAAGGTATCTCAACTTCTCTTTCATGTGTACTAATCTCATAATTAGAATGTACTCCCACTTCATTCTATAAATCGGCATCTAAATGTAGCTTAGTTCCTGAATGCAACTTGGCATTCATAGGGTGTGACTCAACAGTCACTGTAAGTGTTGTTGATTAGTAACTTGATTTGCAACATCTTCTTCTACTGACATTCCTTCATAAAAGTACACAAATAATTTGTATTCTTCTAGTTCTTTCATAGGTTCAGCCTCATATACTTCTTTATATTTATCAAAGTTCACATATGCACTTTCCACAATTTTGTTAGTGTTAGTATTCAAACACTTATAAGCTTTACTTCTTTTCAAGCAACCTAGGAATATATCTTCTTCATTTTTGCATCAAGCCCGCCATTCCTAACATTTTAAGAATGGAAGACTTACTACCAAATACCTTAAAGTATTTTACATTGGGTGAGTATCAATACCATAATTCAAAATGTGTTGAATGAGTACTTTTCTTGATTTGCACATGGTTCAAGGTATAGAAAATTGTACTTACAAATTCTCTCCACTATTTCAAAACAACATTCTTCTCCATCATGAGTGTTCTAGCATGGTCCATTATAGATCTATTCCTTCTTTTAGCTATTCTATTTTGTAGAGGGGTTATAGGGGCATATGTCTATCTTTCAATTTGTCTATCATTACAGAACATCTCAAATTCATTTGATGTGAATTCTCCTTCTATTATAGATCTCAAGCATTTCAGACTTTTACCTGTTTCTTTTTAAACTCTTGTTAAGTACCACTTAAACATTTGAAAAGCATCAGATTTTTGTTTCAAAAAAATAACTATCATCATCCTATAATTTTCATCAAAAAATAGCATTATGTACTTGTCTCCCTTGTAGCTTTTCACATCAATTGGTCCACACAAGTTAGTATGAACAATCTCTAGTTTTCTTTAGAGGTATGAGTTTTACTCTTAAAACTTGAGTTTTTCATTTTTCCTAACTGACATTGTTTGAACATTACATCATCAGACTTTTTCAACTTAGGAAAACCTCTAACTTTCTTCATGTTATTGATACTAACCAAGTTATCAAAATTAACATGACATAACCTCTTGTGCCATAGACATACATTATCAAATTTTACAACAAGACAAGTAGCATAATCTATATCAAGATGAATAGATTACTTCTAGTTTGACCACCCTTTCCAATTAGTTTCCCATTTGTGTCATATGTCTTGGCAATCTTATTTTCAAATTCAACCTTATATCTCAAATTATTTAGTTGTGACACACTCAACAAACTATAGTTAAGTCCTTCAACATAGGAAGCATTATCACACAAAATCTTCTCTGTAAGTTTTATAGAACCTTTTCCTTTTATCAAACATGGTGCATCATTATCAAATATTACACTATTTCCATCATAAGAATTCAAAGTAATGAACTTACTTTTGTCTCCAATCAGGTAATGTGAACATCTACTATTAATGATCCATCTATCATTCTTGCTCACACAAGTCACAAGTGCAGTTGCGTCATCTTCATCAAAATTTTCCTTCACTGCAACATATACTACCTCATTATCATGTTCATCAGAATCATTTTCTTTAGCAATGTAGTAAGATTTCTTGCCTTTGTATTTGTAATATTTGTTGTCTTCATCTCTTCTACTCTTGTATTTGTCACCACCTTTGTAGTTCTTCTTTTCCAAACATCTAGAAACAATATGACCAACTTCATTGCAAATGAAATGAATGATGGGAAACTTACCTTTGAACTTTCCTTTTCCTTTGTGGAATCTTCTTCCTCATAGTGCTTCAAGCTATTCAACATTCTCCTCATTGGTATCATTGTCACTAGATACATAGTTCTTTTTCTTTTTCTTCTTCTTATCAGGTTCCTTTAATGGCACTTTATCTTTGAAAGCACATTCAATCTTTTAGGTTTGTAATTATCAAAGTTAGATAGCTCAAAAGTAGTGAGTCTACCTACTAGACCTTCTAGTGATAGCTTATTCCCTCGAACACATCTCAGTTCTTCAATTTCAAAATCACTAATAGCATATATAGGTAGAAGTGTTCTCAAAACTTTGCTTAAAATAGTATCATAATCTAGTTTTCCATTTGCTCCTCTTATTTCATTAACCACTTCTTTTATCCTTCCAACATATTGAACAATATTCTCACCTTCTCCCATTCTCATTTCATCAAACTTACCATTAAGGCTTTCGACTTTGGCTCTAAGAACATTGGTGTCTCCTCCATAGATGGTAGCTAGGGCATCCCACGTTTTCTTTGCATTTTCAAGACCTTTGATATCATCAAATTTGTCATAACTTAGGACAGAGGCAATCTCTAGCATTCTTGAGTTGTGTTCTTTCTTCCTCCTCATATATTCAGTAGTTGGAGCATCAGCAAGAACAACCTATTGCACTGAAATGGAAGATTGTGCATGATCTCCAAGTCCTCCAAGGTGCAGCTTCATCAAACTTTTCCATGCAAGAAAGCTATCTCTATTGAGCTCGGGTCCTTCTCTTTTAGACATCTCAATATTTGTGCTTCTAGTACTTTCAAACCAGTTCTCTTAACCAAATAGCCCTGATACCAATTGTTGGAATACTTTAGAATAACTAGAGGGGGAAGGGTGAATCAGTTATCCAAGGTTTAGATGTTCAAATAAAAAATTTCATAGATTAGTGAACCCATAAAATATTTATACTTATGCATGCATCCATAAGATTATGCTATCACTAAAACCTATAGGTTATTGTCAAATCAAAAATGTAAATCATGAAACATAATAAATTCATCAACACACTTGACACAATAATTTAGATGGAAATCCAATTTGGGAAAAACTACTAGTAACATGCTATTGTTTTTCACTCTTATGAAGTGATGCCCTATGAAAGGCCAACCTTGTTAACGGTTACAATACACACTATTAAATGTGACCTTGCTAAAGCACTTCAATCACCCTATTAGAAGTGAGCCTTGTTAGAGGACTTTAGGCAATTCACTTGGAATGCCACCCAATTAAAGGATTTACAAATGACTATTAGGTCAACCTTAGTGCAAATGATTTACCCTAGACTATTACAATTTCTAGAGAGTAATAGCAAGGCATTGATCTAATATAACTTACGACTTCTCTTGCAGATTATAGATCTCTATTCAATCTTCACTTCTACTTGGCCTTAATACTTTGTAACACTTATAACTTGTTCATCCTTCAAGCATTCAACTCCTTAAGCCTTCTTTCTTAACATGCCATTGCAAACTCTTCTCTTAGGTCACTTGATGAAGCAAAACCCTTGACTCCTTGTCTCCCTTAGGTTCTCACACATGACAACTTTTTTTCATGACCAAACATTCCTATAAATAAGAAATTAATATAGTTTGCCGCTCATTTTCCATCATCCAAATTTTAAGGTTTGGATGGATTAGGTAGGATATAATGTATCTACCCCATATCTCATATCATTTCTACAAAATTCTCCCAGAATCCACTTTGAATTCACCTAAAAATGGTTTATCTCAAATTCTGTGCCACCAGCTCATCAACCTAATCTTCCACCTAGTTAACAAAATCTAATAAAATAAACTTGTTGACTCAAATTCATTGAATCTTTGATTTTTTAAAATAATGTGGTAGCCTGGCATTATCAACCTTCTAATGCTTAGCACATACTATGTTGCTTGACATCCACTATGAAATTAGTCGCCACCACTAAATTTTATTGGTGCTCGACATCAACTAAACATTACTCAACATCAACTATTTTTCTTGATATTCACTAGAATGAACTTTTACTCGGCTCCATCTAATTTTTCTGCTTGGCTTGCATTGACTTTGCTCGGCACCTACTCTCTACTCAGTCAAGCTTGGCAGACAAACTTTGTGTAACTTGTTCTTCTAAGTTGTCTAACTATAACTAACCTTTATAACCTTAAGTGGATTATCAATACATCATGTCATCACTATCTTAATCGATCCTTGTACTTCATTACATAATCATAACTCAACCTTTCCTCTAGGTGCTATTGTTACATCTTTTGATCAAATCCTCTTCATCAATCAACTAAGTGATAGTACTTGAATCTTATAAGCAATTGTCTTACTAGGAAATTGTAGGTTTGACATCAGTGACGAAACAATGATTGAAACAAATAGTCTTCTTCAATAATCTCTCTCAACAACGATCTTTTCAATCTATTTTCAACAATAAATATGTCTTGAAAATACTAAAATCTATAAGATGTATCTTATAAGTAATTATGTTTGAAATATTATTCTCTTGTTGCATTGAATTAATAAGAATATGCATGTGCAAGTAGAAATGTGACTAGGAAAACTAAAGATAAAGATTTAGATGGGATCTTAGTGATAGGAAATGCCTTTGATTCATTATAATAATGAGTAAATTAAATATAGTCAATTCTTTGCAAGGTATCCTCATCATATGTATACAATATACATATGTAAGGGGAACAAGTAAAAGCACTTTGAAATTCTTTCGGACCATAGATATGAGTATCCCTCTCAATGAATCTCGTAACGTCTAGTCCAAAGTATTTAGGAACACTCAAGGTCCACTATGGCTCAAATTTTTTATTATTAGAAAAAAATATGTTATATAGCTCGAGTGAATCTACATTCTTATGTAGTTTGTTAAAATATGATTTTATACTTGTCAAAATATGTGAAGATGTTAGTTCATTGAGGCTTATAATTACCTTTCATTAGGATGACTACAATATGATGACAAAAATACTTATGACTAAACTAAAAACCTTCACTATATATAGAAAGAAAAAGAAAAAAATATTCTCACACAACCATACTTTTGAGGTTAAAATTATCTAATCAATTAACTAGTATGTGAAAATACAAAATAAATAAATAAATTCACATAAGTTAGAATCTATAAAAGGTGACTCTACAGATATTAAGATCCTTGGATCACCTTTTCAATACTATAATAACAATGAAAATTAAAGTAGTTGTCAAATTCTACAAGTTCAAAACTAGAAACTAAAAATCTAAGTTTGGATACTTTTTATAATGAAAATATAGAGTTAAACTTGAAGACATGACTGTTACCAATATAAAGTGTTCAAGATCATATTGTCAATGATATATTCTTTACCCAATTTCAAAATTACATGACAAAGACATGGATAAACTTAACAATCGAATCAAATATAGAACATGAAGAAGGGGACTAAGGGAAACTTGGTACTTATTAATCTAAATATTTCCAAAACATGTTAGATGTCAAAAAATTCAATTGACATAGAAATGAGTATTATTTTCCTTGGGGGAGCACACCTCCCAAGAAAGGCTTTTGGACAAGTTATGTCTCTTTTAGAATATCCTTTCCTTAGAAAGGATACATAGAATCCTTGTATGTAATAAAATATCCCTTTTAATCAAAAGAATATTTCCTTGAGTAAAATGTATGTGAATTTTAAGGTAATAAAAGCTTAAAATAAAAGTGTGAAGAGAGTGTATGGATGTATGTGGGAAACTAGGTGGACGTATACAAGATTGGGATACAAAAAAACCAAATCTAAACAAAATGATTACTACATTAAAAACTATGGAGGAATTTGTATCTCTTTCACTGGGGTGCTACTTTTCTTGGTTCTAGTGTTTCAACTTATTCTATGCTTATTTCCTTTTTGCAATATGTTTTTTGTGCTTTAGGTTGCAAGGGGGCTAGGGAGAATGTCATTTATGGAGATGTTGAAGTTGGTGTTAATTATTGTTGATTCAATTGGTCTACCTATAGTAATTATTGGGTTCCCCCATGGTGGTGGGTAGAGTTTGGAAGTTCTAGTACCCCCTTTCTTTTCTAGCTCTTTGTTGTTGTTGTTGTTGTTGTTATTTTTTTCTCTTTCAATTGTTTGTCCCTTTCTCTAGTTGAGCATTAAGTATAGCTAGGTATGTGTCTTTCTTTGTATTGTTTTGGATTCACTTTCTCATTTTATTACTCAAAATCCTCTATGTTTTTCCTTAGTTATTTCTCTAAGCTTGTGGTCATTTCCATCCATATGGATTTTCTCTTGGAGCACTTTAGGTGAATTATTTCCTTGTCTATTCTTTCTTTTGGCCTTTCTTTTGGAGGTTTATTTGGTGCTAGTATTTTTGGTATTTTTGGGGTTTTCTTTGGGGGCTTGTCTTGGGAGTGTTTCTATGTGGATTTGTCTTGGGAGTGTTTCTTTGCGTTGGTACTTATTTTCTTGTTGGTTGTGATGAAAATTCTATTGGATTCTTGTCCTTTTTTCACACCTCTTCCCCTTTTCTTTTTTTGCGGTGGTTTTGATGCTTTACCTTTCCATTTCTTCTTCTATTTTGGGTTTTATTAGTCTTGCTAGATTTTAAAAAAATATTTAAAAAATCTTGTGATTTTTGGTTGTGGGGATTTTAATGTGATATTTCCTTGTCGGGTGTTTCCTTTTGGTACTCTTATTCTTCTGATCAAGTAGTTTCTTTTAGTTTTCAAGTACATCTTGGGTTTTGTCTATTTTTTGTTAGAGGTGAGTTTTTTTAGGGTTGTGCCTTTCCTTGTTGGAACTTGTGGAATTTTTTAGTCATTTGTCTCATAAGTTATTGTTATTCTAGATTATGTTACTTCCTATACAACTTCTATGGATGTGAAGCATGTCCCTAATGGGATGGGTTTTTTTGTGTTGGCTATGATGTGGTATTAGATCCTATAGATCTAGTTATCCCCTTTCCAGTATCCTTCTGAGGTAAAGGAATATCTAATCAAGGTAGAGTACTCCTTGTGAAAAGTTGCTAATTGTGAAACATTGCATATTTTTCTTATTTGTGGCTATTGAAGTGTGATTTTGAACTAGTTATCAATTTTACTCATTGGGATAATTTTCATTTTTTCTCTTATTGAGGTTGGCATCATTTTGATATTGGGGAAGAGGATTTTTTGTGCAGGAAAACTATAGATTAGTGAGTGGGCTTCTTTTGTTTTTGTCTTTAGATTGATTTTGTGAGCCATTTAAAATCCCATCTTGAAAAATGGGGAAGGCATTCAAAATACCAATTACAAAAAGGAAAAATAAAGATTTGGGGTGCCTATTGCATTCTCATAATTTTTTCCTTTGTGTATAAGGATCTTTTTTATCCACAAAACATGATTTTCATATTCTTTTCAGTGGTAGATTTCATGGTTGTGGGAGCTTAGTTACAATCCATTCTTTAGCTTAAGGGATCTTGGAGAAAGCTTTTATCTTTGGATTCAAGGTTATGAAAGATTTCCAAAACCCTTTATCTTGAGATTAAAGGCTTCAACCTCTTATCATTGCAGTCAAGACATACTCTATTATATTTTTGGACTATTATTTCTTTGGCGATTAGTAGCACTAGCATGTAATGACATATCTCTTGTAGCAACATGTTTATGTAAGCTTCCAAAACCTCCTCAAAATATTTTTTTTTTGTAAGTATTGGGCCTTCTATGCCATGTTCACTCGGGCAACCCGGGCATTGCATGATCTATATTTTTTGGCTGTTAATGGCTTGCTACCTATTGATTGCTATTTTTTAAAGACTAATATCTTGCAGCTAATTTGGATGCTAGATTCCCCTCAAAAAAAAATTGTAAAGGGTTTCAAGGCCTCTTCAAAAGATATTATTCCCTTACTGAAAAAAGACATTAATAAAGATCAAATTTTAAGTCAAGATTGGTGGGGAGACATATCTAATGGCTAAAAATGTGTGTTAGGAAAATAAACTATCAAGCAGTATTAAAATATGAGTAAAACCTTAAATGCACAATACTCTACTCAAAACGTTAGAAAATATAACTCTAAACACAAAACTAATTGACTCCTGTATGAAAAATGAAAAATAATATCTTCAAAATATTTAAACATACCAAACAAATGAATGTCTTAATAAGCATGGTTAGAATGTTAGATAAAAGTATTTTACTATAATTTATTAAAAATTGATTTACACCTATGTTAAAATAAATTATAATATATCAAAGTTATAACTTTTGACATGGACTTTAACTTGATTAGATGTTAGGATGAAAAATGATATTTACAACAAAAAGATAGAAAATATGTGAGAGAAGAAAGGGTCGGATTTGATAACATGATCATTTAGAACAAAATAATAGAAGTAATGTTGTGTTTTTTATGATACTAATGTATACAGTTTTTACAATCTTATCATTTTCCTAAAAATGGTCCTTACTAGTGATGCAATTTATCTATTTAAAGACATCCACATTAAGGAAAACAAAAAATGTATTTCCAAATATATTATAATGTACTACAAGATTATTAAAATTCAAATCTCCTTCCCATCTTAATTTTAATCAAATTTTGAAATTGAATGTGAATATACAATATATTAACCAATAAAATAATAATACGTTTAAAAATGCAATAACAGTTCAAAAATAAAAATAAAAATTTATTTACGGATATTTCTCTGTATAACTACATCTATTATTACATAGTATAGATGACATGAACTCCCATTCTCTTTCTTGTGGCAACAGTTGCCACAAATTCTTACCCGTCGGAGCCTACAATGCCTAGCTGTATGATACTTATCGCGTAACATCCATGTAGCGTAAGGGAATCTAATGATAAAATACTCACTAAACAAGAAGAGACTAACTTTTAACATATTTATTAGTTTTGAAATGGTGAACGATACAGTAAGTGTTTCTTGGCCATTGAAAATCTATCTGCAACGAGGAAACTTAAAGAGTAAGCAGTGCTTTTGCTTGTCTCATAATTTTTTTTATAGATGTGACGAATTTGGATGAACAATAATTTAGCTGCACCCTCAAGCTGCAATGTTTGACAATTTTTAGAATAAGCTATGTAGTGTCTTTTTCAGGTGCTGTGGGTTTGCGTTGTGATTTTGCAACATTCCTACCATGCAACACATTTTTTATTACCATTCTTATCTTCTTAGGAAACCCAACACGCAACCCACAATATTAGCCGAGTCTGGTCTATAACAACCAATTGCAGAGCAATTTCAGAGGAAGGTTTATTCGTATCAATATGATAACATTTTTTGAAATTATCAAGATAACGTCTAAATCCATTGTGGGGTGAAAGCAACATTTTAAGGAATCTTATTAATTGGAGGTAAATCATAACGCTACAATTTATTATTAATATTATATAGAAATTTATAGTTCACAATTAATTGGTTCCTTTAAAACATTTTACTTTTCAGAATTCATATATTAATATATTTTTGTATGAACCACTTGACAAGTCAATTTGGAATGTATTATTTAAATCAAAATAAATATAAACTTATATTCAATTGAGAACTTCTATTTAGTTTTTAATTAAATGAATGCATGGATTATTGACCAGTATCAATAGGTTGAAATGAAGATAAAGAATTCACCATGAATACACACTTCTGAATGGACCGATAATATCCAAAGTTCATCACTTTAAATACTATAATATGCAAACAAACATTAACCTTCAATGCTGATGTGTGCAAAGAATGCAGCAATGAAAAAGAAACGAATTTATTCATATGGCATACGATATTCTCCTTCTATAGAAATAAAATTCATAAATTCATACTTAATATGCCTTATGTTACGCAGAAGACACATAGGCAATAAACTCTTATAATCTGATCTTTCGGTCAGTTTGAGGTGGTCTGAACTAAACTTTTGTTGCAATCTATTCCAATTTTTAATAAATCTTCAAGCCAAATTACTTTAATTGAGAAAGACAAAAAGGGGTACAAATGAGTCCATATGAAACCTTATTATTCATATTAAATCTATACGTGAAACAGTAAGCTATTTATGATTAGCTAAATTGAAGTCCATGACAGAATTCTCAACCAGGTTTAATAAATGATGACTTTTAAAATCTCATCATCTCCACATCATGGTGATTGTTAGTTACCACATGGACAGCATAATGGTTGATGAAGTGGTCAGGAGAAATGTGATGGTTATTAGTGTGGTCATTAGCAATGTGATGGTTATTGGTGTGGGCATTAACTATGTGATGATGATTAATATTGAGTGCATGAGAATTATTATGGGTGATAGCGTTGTCAGTAGCAATGTGGTGGCTATTGGTTTGGGCATAACCCATGTGATGGCCATTGGTGTGGGCATGACCAATGTGATGATTATTGGCATAGGCATCAGCAATGTGATGATTATTGGTATGGGCATTTGCAATGTGGTGATTATTGGCATAGGCATCAACAATGTGATGAGTATTGGTATGGGCATCAGCAATGTGATGATTATTGGCATAGGCATCAGCAATGTGATGATTATTGGTATGGTCATCAGCAATGTGATGATTATTAGTATGGGCATTTGCAATATGATGATTATTGGTGCGGGTATGGACATTATGCTGATTGTTGGTGCCGGCATGAGCATTGTGCTGATTATTGGCGTTGGCATGAGCATTGTGTTGATTATTGGTGTGGCTGATTTGTGATTTTTCATCCTTAGAGAAATTAACTGATTCATATTTTTCTCCATCTCCTATCAATGCATAGGCTTGTTCTCCGTGAGCAGCATTGTCTCCAATTGTTAGGGCCTCCTCTGACATTCTGAGAGGCACAACTACTCGTATAACAAGGCATATAATTGATGTTACTACCACATTCAAGACCATAATAAATATGGCTCCTCCTATTTGAATTCCCATTTGCTTGAGTCCACGATGTGTTTGTCCCTTTCTCACACTGTAAATAAATCCTATCACTTCAGTTTCTTCCCCAAAAAATAGGCTGTTTAAGCGAGGATGAGCAAATAAGCCAGATAAGATGCCTCCAAGAGTGCCTGCCACAGCGTGTGTGTGAACAATCCCCATCGTGTCATCTATCTTCTGTAGTAGTCTCGAGCGTTTCTGAAGAATCATCATTGTGTACCACGGAACGCTGCCCGATATTATTCCCATTACAATTGCTGCCCATCCTTGTACCAAACCTGTTTTCAACGAAAAAAAGAATAAAGAATTTAGATATCCATTAATGGGAAAGATTGAATCTTGTGTCCCCAACATGACTACTGACATACAGACAGGCTGAAAGACATCCATCAATGAAAAATATTGAATATTGTGTCCCCTATCTATCTATCCATCTATGCATGCCTATATATATACACATATGTAATATGCATGTTTATGTGTATATTATGATAAGAGTTTTTAATTTTATTTGTTAACAAATATGTGTGTAAGATGTTCACATTGTTCAAGTTGAATGTTTTGATCAACTTTTAGTTTAATATATATGAAAATATTTACAATAAATATGTGAAATTAGTTTAAATAATAATTCACATTTAGACATTGTATAATTTTTTAATATTTGACATGTTCGTAGGTTATTATTTTATATTTTACATATTTTTAAAATAGATTTTTTTATGCATATATCAAAATAAACAAAGAAAGTTGGAAAAAAATGTTGATACCTGCTCCTGGGGTGATGCATACAAGTCCCGTAATCATTCCTTGAATTGCACCATTTATAGAAGGCTTCCCAAAAATAAGCATGTCGAGACTTAACCATACAAGTAGACTTGTAGCTGCACATACATGGGTGTTAAGTATAGCAAGAGAAGAGACAATGTTTGCATGGTAGGGAGCCCCCCCATTGAATCCACTCCAACCAAGCCATAACAAACCCGCTCCCACCAATGACAAGACAATATTGTTTGGTGGAAATGTTTCTCTATCCTTTACTAGTCTAGGACCAACCTGCAATATATACAAAACATAATGCCTATTTTAGATATGATATTACAAAATTGAGAAAAATATTCATCTTTAAAAGGAATATTGAATACAATGAGACTATTTTAAAAAAAAAACTTTTCTAATATTTTGCATTGACCTTTATGTTTCATTATAGGTGAACCCTAGGATAAGCTTGAGAATAACGACATTAAAAAGCTAACCCAAAATTTACAAGTTCTTCTTTCTTAGTTTTGGTAGCTTGGACAATTGTTCATCTACTTACTGATTTAGAAAATACTTATTTTTTCTAACAAATTTTTTGGGAATGAGGACAATTGGTTAAATTAATTAATTGAGCTCTTTTAGAAACACCTAGAAACTTATTGGTTCATATGTTTTTAGGGTCTTATTAATCTCATAGTTGATTGAGAACAAGGCTCATTGGTGAGCTTTCCAACAACAATAATATAGAAGGTGGTCAATGGATATTTAGAGAACAAAAATTTGTGAAGAATTTGTAGTGTTAGCAAATGAATTTTCTATGTTAGTAAATATTCTTGAATTATTAGCAAGGGCACAATGCTAGCATTGCTAATAACATTGGTGGAATCTCAGTAGGAGAAATTGGGAAATTGTTGAAGCTATGCTAGTAAGACAAAGGATTTTATGTGTCTCTTAATTTGCTAAAGTTTGTATAATTCCTCATTTGTAGCATTGGTTTTCCCTTTGGGAATTTGTCCCAAAGTGTTGCGTTCCTTGTGTTGCATAACCTTTTTCTTATTTTATTTGTGAATTTTCAATTGTCTTGTCATTAATTTTTTTTTTTCGACATTTAAATAATGTATATAAGATAGGAGATTAATAATTAGAAACTACCATAGGATTTTCATATGGTATCATAGTTAAGTTGAGGGAAGAAAAGATTTATCATAGGCATAGGAAAGACGATCAAGGGTTTATGAAACCTAGTTTAACCTCTTTAATATTATTATTTCATTTAATTCATTGATATGGCTTCAATAGTTTCAAAATATTCAGACAAATTGGATGGAGCCTCAAATTTTGATGTCTAGAAAGCCAAAATTTCTTTATTTTTAGAGAGTAATGATTTCAAGAAATATGCGATCAATATTGTAGTTGCACCAACAAATCCAACACAATTCACAACATATAAGAATGATACCAAAGAGAGGAGTCTTGAAGCTATCAAGGACCATATAGTTTTTTATACCATTGAGTTAGATACAAGAAAGAAGATATGAAACATGATTTAGAGTCTTTATTAGAATGCTACCTTTAGCCAAAATATGATTCTCATAAAAAAGATGAAGAATACTATGATGAACAAGGGAGAAGACATAACAAATTATCTCACTTATGATGGTTACATAACTCAGTAGGATTGTTGAAGAAAGTATGTTTCTACTATGGTTCTTAATGACATGGGAGAGAACCCTATAATTAGTCACAACATATTTCTATCCCATAAGATTTATCTTATCTTTTACAATCTATTTTGAATTTTGACAGATATTGACTTGTCAAAGTTCCCCACCTATTAGTTTCAAGTTCACATGGTCAGATATGATGCTAGATAACATGCCTCTTTGGCCAAGGTATCCAAAAATATAAAAGGACAACCCCTTGTTGTGCATTATGTCATATTTATCAAACTGCTAATGTGAAATCACATAATTGATTTATTTTCAAAATCTATTCATATCTTTTTTGAGAATAAGTATTGAAATGAGATTTTTTGTGTTCTATTAAAATAATTGCATCCCATTCAAATACCCACTATTACACATTACTAAACTATTGGTTTCTCTAGCTTAATCAAAATTTTTATGGTATTCCTCTCTTTATATGATTAAATGAAATGTCTTTCCATATGAATATTCTACATAGGAAACTAATTCTTTCATAGCTTGTTAGAAATGGTATAGAAAAGAAAAAAAAACTATTCCAATTAATGGGTCAAGGATTTTTTTGTAATTTGTATTGAAGGATATATGCTAAATTTACTCAAAGGAATATATATACACAAAAAATATGGATAGGTGAGTTATATATCTATTCAAATTCTTGCACAAAACTACCCATATTTGTGATGCATCTCAACTTCCTTCACAATAAAAAATAGATCGAATATGAGATCAAGAAATAATTTGTAAGGTTAAACAATTTGCATGCAAAGTATAGTTTAAATGATCTAGATAATCACATGTAGATCAATAACAATCTTTTTAGCATTATTTTTGTTTGTGTTTCATTCTAATAATAATTATTTCTAGATAAAGTATATAACATAATATTATTTTAGGATTTGACTCAAACATATCCAATCATGGCTCCGCAGGTGGATGCGAGTGATAATTTGTGGTTGCAAGCCGCTCATTCGAGATTTTCTCTACCTCCGTTGGTGTCTCAAAATGTTGCTTCTTTGGGTGGATCTTTGCATGGTGGGCATCAAAATGGTTCGCAACTTGGTGGTCGTTCTTCTTTTGGTGGGCCATAGTTTGGTGGTCATTCTTCTTCTGGCGGGAATGCTCGTAGGTCTAGATCTCAACATAAAAATCTTAATGGACGGTAGGTATCTCAGGGTAAAATGCACTTCTTTCAAACCCACTCTGGTGGTAGGAAATTTTCTCCTACCGCTCCCCTGCCTCCTCGTGTGCCTAATGGCATTTTCCCCAATTCATCCCTTCCACCCTCTTATGTTTCCTGGCCTAAGTCGCTTTCACTTCACCCTTCACCTTTCATTTTTGCACCTAATGATATTCCCATTAGTTCCCATAAGGCCTCCTCTCGTTTGAGCCCTAATTCACAAAAAGGCATTCTAGGTGCTACTCCGGTTCCATCTTCCACTAAACCGAACTTGTAGGCTTCTTCTTCCCCTATACTGGATCCTCTTGATATGGGCCACACAGAACCCCGTGCTGGTCTTGAATGATGGTCTTCTTCACCCTCAAATTTCACTTATGATACATATCGCGTTGATTGGTAAGATCTGGTCATTTCTCCCTATTTTGGAATTTTTTTCATGAGATTCCTCCAATTGGACAGGTTTGTCTAATCTCTTCTACATGGATCATTCATCTAACTTTTTTATTGCAATCTTTCATTCTATGTCGGACAGGGATAGGGTTCTTAATAATGCTTAATGGTTTTGTTCTGGTTTGGGTATTTCAGTTGTTAATTGGACTCCTAATTTTCTTATGAATGACTCTTCTTGTGCTTGGATTCCTTTTTGGTTGGAGCTTCACTGCCTTTCGCTTGAATATAGAGACATGGATATTGTGGAGGCAATTTCTAATAAGCTAGGGTCTTTTGTTCGCCATAATCTTCTTCCATTTGAGCAACCGCATCGATCAATTCAATTTTGTCTCTTGTTGGACACCTCTAAGCCACTTCTTGATTTCATTACCCTTCAGTCTAATTGGGGCTCTTGGAAGCAAAACATTGTTATTCAAGATGCTCATACTATTTCGCTCTATGCCAAGCTCTTAGGCCAATTTACCAACCAATGTAGGGATCCTAGATCCTCCACATTGGTGGTTTATTTGGATCACATTTCTTTCCTTGCATAATGTTCTTTGGCAACTCAAACTAGTCATTCTATTCCTCCACAAATGACTCCCCCTTCATCCCCCCTCCTCCTAAGGTTCCCAGCCCACCTTCCATTTCTTTGCCATCTTGTGATGAGGCATCTCTGATAGTTAGGAACATTCCTTCTGGTATCAACACTCAATTGATCCCTAAGGATCAGAGTCTTCACTTTTCTTTCCCAGCTATTTGCTCTTTTTATTGGCATGCTGAAGTTTTTCTTACCTGCTATTATTTTGATCCTTTAGGGTGTTGAATTTTCTGGTGCCACTCTCTCTCCATCTTTATCTAAGGATGTCAAGTCTCCTATAAAAGATTCAATTGTTAGAAAATTAATGTTCTCTAATGACCCATTTCAGTTTGGTTGTATGACTTCTCAGCAATGTTAATCTCTTAGCAGAAGAAATATCATCTGCTGCTTAGTCTCTTTTTTTGAATGATTTTTGTCCTCTTGAGAACCCCATGGATGATATAGCTAATTCTCCCAATTCTAGCCCATTGGTTTTTCCTAATGGGCCTTTAGTCTCACCTTTTATTTCTGATCATTTTATCCTTGATTAGACTGATTGCATATCCCCTACCTCTAATAATCTAATTCCTTAGGGATCCAAGTCTATACTAGATTCTTGCCCTAGTTTGGTACCTGCACCTTTGGATCTCATAACTAGGAAGCTTGATAAAGCTACTATTGTCCAAACTCCTTTATCACCTAAACTAAAAAATCTTGCTCCCAAACCTAGAGGTAGGAAGTCCAAGGCAACTACGGCCTTAGAAGAAATTGTGGCTGGGCTTTAGTCCACTTTGGATTCTAACTTTTTTGTTTCCAAGAGATGTTCAACAAGGAGAACTAAGGGTTCTCCTTGTTTGATATGAAGATTCTCTCGTGGAATGTTAGAGGCCTTAATGCCTCTGACAAGCATTCTTGGACCAAGCTTAGGCTTGATTGTTCTCCTTGGGATATTGTCCTCCTCCAAGAAACAAAATTATCCTTTGATAACTTTTTTGCTACATTGGGTAAGTGGACTGCATGGCAGCATTCATTTCTTCCTTCCAATGGTACCTCTGGTGGTCTTGCTACCCTTTGGAAAGACAAATCTGTGTCTATTTTTCCACACCAATCTGGGACAAATTGGCAACTCCTTAGTGTGAAGCATCTCTCTTTGAATTTTCTTCTCATTAATTTGTATGGACCTACTTCATTGCTTGCCAAGTTCCAACTTTGGAAATCTTTAACAAATGTTATTCAACAATTCTCGGAATCCAAATTCCTTCTTGCTAGTGACTTCATCTTTGTGTTATTCCTGAATTTAGTAACTTCATCCATGATAATGATCTTTATGACATCTTACCCACTAATGGTTCATTCACTTGGACTAACTACAGATCAAGTTTTGTTGCAAATTGTTGTTAGACTTGATAGATTCCTTGCCTCTCATAATTGGAAACTTCTGAATGCCTTCTTATCCCTATCTATCCTACCATTTTCTAATTTTGATCATTTTCCTATCTCTTTAGTGATTGATCTGCTTCACTCTTCTATCCCCATTCCCTATAAATCTTCATTCAAATTTGAATCGGTCTAGTTTAGGCATCTGTTGTTCCACTCCATCCTTAAGCACTGGTGGCTTATTACCCCTTTAGTGGATGGCACTAAGATGTTCAATTTCTTTAAAAAAATATATATATATCAAGACTCTAATTAATTCTTGGAATGTTAATGTTTTTAAAAATATCTTTGAACAAAAGTCCAACTTGAAAGGGATTTGTCTGCTATCAATCAACATATTATTTCTTCTAGGATAGACCCTCTATTATATGCTTCTCAAAAATGCTTGCAAAATGAATGGGCTGGACTTTGTTCTCATGAAGAGGAATATTGGCATCAGAAATCTCGGGAGTATTGGCTTCAATTGGGTGATCAGAATACCAAGTTTTTCCATGCTTCTGCTATGCATAAAGAAGCTATGAAAACAATCTTTTCCATCAAGGATTCTTCTAGAAATATTCTCACTGATCCTAAGGATATTAGGAATCAAGGTGTTAAGTTTTTCTTAGATCTATTGGCCCCTCCTCCTTCTCCTCAGCCTTCTGATGCTCTTATTGACCCATTTTTGGGTGCTATTCCCACCTCTATATTGAATCGAGATAATCATAGTTTAATGCCTCCTTTTACCTTGGCTGAGGTTTGAAATGTTGTTATCTCCATGGCTCCTAATAAAGCTCCTAGGCCTGATGGATTTACTCCCCTTTTCTTTCAAAAAGCTTGGGATGTCATTTGCTTTGATATTTTGAATGTTATTGAAGAGTCAAGACAGAACTCTACCATGCTAAAGTCTTTTAATTCAATGAATATTGTCCTCATTCCAAAAGTTAATGATCCCCAATCATTTTCTGATTTTAGACCTATATCTCTCTATAATACCATTTACAAAGTTATCACTAAGGCTATTTATACCCATCTTCAACATATTATCCCTACAATTGTCTCCCTAGAATAGGGGGGTTTTGTTCCTGGTAGGGATACTTTGGATGGGGCTATCCTTGCACATGAGACCCTCCACTCCATTCATACACATTCACTTCTATCTTTTATAGTTAAACTTGATATGATGAAGGATTATGATAGGTTAAGTTGGCCTTTCCTTCTAAAGTTCTTATTGAAATTTGATTTCTCCAAAAAATGGTACAAGTGGGTTATGGCTTGTGTTACCAGTGCCTATTTCTCTGTCTTAATAAATGGTTTAGCCTCAGGGTATTTCTTTGCAACCCAGGGTGTTAGGCAAGGTGATCCTCTGTCTCTGATTCTTTTCATCATTGTAGCTAAAGCTTTGAGTTGTTCTATCACTGCTTCTCATTTGGTCAGGTTATGGCTTGGTATCTTTATTCCAACTACATTGGTTGTGGTTATGCATTCTTTGTTTGCTGATGATACCCTTCTTTTTGGTAGGGCTTCTCTTCTTGAAGTCGGTCACATTCACAAACTACTTGATTCTTATTATTTGGTATCTAGTCAAAAGATCAATACTCAGAAGTCCAAAATCTATATTTTTAATACTAAATCTTCCTTTACTTCTCAGATTAAGGGGATCCTTGGTTTTTATTTTGATGAGCTTCCTTTGACCTATTTGGGTGTTCCTCTTTTTGTTGGGTCCAATAAAGCCATTTATTGGCAGTTTGTTGTTAATCAGATTAAGTCTAGGGTTTTGGCTTGGAAGGCTAGATGGCTCTCCCTTTCAGGTCAAATTTTACTTATAAAAATTATCTTATCTGCCATTCCTAACTATTACTTCTCAGTTTTGCTTGCCCTTAAATCTATTCTTGTTCAGATTGAGAAATTAATCAGGGACTTTCTTTGGAATGCCAATATGACAGGTGAAAAGAAGCTTCCTCTTATTTCTCTTTCTAAAATGGCTACTTCCCCATCAATTGGGGGTGTAGGTATTCATAATTTGCATGCTCGTAGCTTAGCTTTTGGTGCTAAGCTTGTTTGGAAACTCTTTTCTTAGCCTCATATTAAGTGGTGTAGGTTGATGCAAGAAAAATATCTTGATATTTTGGATCCTTCTAGAATTCTGTCAGTTTTGGATTCCCCCAAAGGTTCAACTATTTGGAACTTCATCCTTAAGTCTTGTCATATCATCACATCTTCCATTCCTTGGGAAGTTCATGATGGTGAATCAGTTGATTTTTGGCTGGATTCATGGAATGGTTTACCTCCTCTTTCTTCTATTCATCCCTTCCTCCATATTTGGGAGATTGTTCGTTCTCATTGGGGTTCCAAGCTAGTCAACTATGTCTTAGCAGTTTCTATGTACTTTGGCTTGATTTCTCTCTTCTTCCTATTGATCCTCAATTTGCATCTTCTGCTAATTCATTCTTAGCCCAACATTCTATTTTTTTCTCCTGTTCACCTGATAAACTTTTTTGGTGTCAATCCCTTGATGGTAACTATTCGGTTAAGTTGGTTTATGATTTGGTCAATTCCAACCAACTTGCCAAATCTAAACAATGGGCTTATTCTCTTTGTTGGCATAGTTTTGTCCTTCCAAAAGCTGATTTTTTTTAATGGCTAGTTTTTAGGAATCAGTTTCTTACTAGTGATAGATTATCAAGACTTAATATTACTAATAATTTTTCATGTGTCTTGTGCAACCAGGCTCCTGAAACAATTGACACCATTTTCCTTAATTGTCCTTTTGCTCGAGATTGTTGGAAATTTGTGCTTGGTAAACTTGATTACTCCATGCCACTTCCTCTGAAGGTCTGGGACCTTTTTCAAGCCTGGCCAACTTTGTACCCCAAATCAATGTTTGCATGTATATGAATATGCTCTCCATCTTTGGTTTTATGGGCTATTTGATGGAAACAAAAAAAATGTATTTTTTGAAATTCTCCCTCTTCTCTGGATTCAGTCCTTAATAAACTTCTCCATTCCATTTTTGAAATGACAAATGCATATGCATGCAAATTCAAGGGGGATCATGGATTCTCCTCCTAGGATAATGTTGTTTTTAAAAATTGGGAAGGCTTAAAATTCCCTTCCCTCCCATTTCCTCTCTGTCCTAAGGATAGACTTTAGGCTAGGGCCTCTATTAAATGGTCCCTTCCTTAGCATGGATTTGTCAAACTTAATTTTGATGGCTCCTCCAAAGGTAACCTGAGCAATTTAGGGATAGGTTATGTCCTTCATGATCATCATGGGACTGGCTTATGTTTTGAGGCTTGCCCTATTGCTTCTGCTACTAACAACTTTGCTGAAGCCTTTGCTCTTCTTCAAGGTCTCTTTGTAGCAAAATTTTTTTAGTTTCGTTGTATTCATGTTGAAGGAGATTCTTATGTTGTCATTAATTCCTATGTTAGGTGGTCTTCCTTTGGATGACACATCCACTATGTTCTTGTTCAAATATGGTCTTTGCTTGATTCATTTAATGAGGTTTTTCTTACTCATGTTTTTCGTGAAGGTAACTCTATTGCCGATTTACTTGCAAATTATGGTGTGGATAGCTGCTCTATTTTCTATCCATCTAATAATGTCACTTCAGACACCTACTTATTGATTTTCTGCTTGATTCAATTTGAATCATCTTAATTACATTGGCATCATACTAGTAGCAGCTCTCACTTATGGCTTTACAACATGTTTCCACCTAGCATTATTCTCATCCTTGCTGACTTTGATTGGATCTTGCCATATCTTTCACTACATTTTTCTACATCATCTTACTCTCCTTCTGCGCTTGGATAATTTCTTTACTTGGTTCCCTCTTGATGTTGCGGTCTAGCGAAAGGCCTTTGCACATACACATGCTATTCTTGGGCTGATTGCTCACTCCAATAATGATTTTGCATGCTTAGATGCTGCACTTGGGTCTTCTTTTGCTAGGCCTGGGAGTCCCCCTTCTAATGTTTCCTCCCCATCCTCCCCTATTATCCCTCCCACTTCCCATACTGCTATTGATCCTATCTTGGAGTAGGCTAACCAATTATGGAGCTCGCTATTATTTTCTCCAACATCTCAGATTGGTCTTGGATGGTGATCTTCTATATCAATTCCTTCTTTTTCTCTATGATGTTTGGTTTTTTGTCTCCTAACATGCAGGTTTTGGTTCACCTTCTACTGCTAGTTCGATATGCGGCTTGGTGTTTCTTAGCTATCTTCTCTTTTTGGACATGCTGATTATTAGTTTTTTTACTGTTATGACCCCTTTCGAATTTCATGTATCACTTCACATTCTGTATAATTATCATGTAAATTGGGTTTTTGGTGCTTATTATTTCTCTCATGCCATCCTTGGCACATATATTGTAATTGAGTTTGGCCCTCCAACTCTCTACTTGGGTAGCTCTAGGTATACTATATTTTTTGTAATGGGTTATGAATAGAGTTTTCTTTCCTGGTTCTTTCTCCGAGAGCCCCTTTTGAACTAGTTGATTATATTAATATAAATACAAAGTTTTCACACACACACACACACACACACACACACACACACATATACATATATATATATACATACATATATATATATATATACATATACATATATATACATATACCTATATATATATACACACACACACACACATACATACATACATACATACATACATACATACATACATACATACATACATACATACATATATATATATATATATATATATATATATATATATATATATATATATATATATATATATATATATATATATATATATATCTATAGATATGTATATCTATGTATATGTATATATATATATACATATACATATATATACATACATATGTATATATATATGTATATATATATATATATACATATATATATAGATATACATATATATGTATATATATGTATATATATATATATGTATATGTATATATATGTATATATATATGTATATGTATATATATATATACATATGTATGTATATATATGTATATGTATATATATATATATATATATATATTTTTTTTTTTTTCTCTAAGGAAATATGTAGTGCATTCCAATTTCATTTTATGTATCTTTATATATTTAATTTATTAATTAAATATTTGAACACTATTTTTATTTTAGATAAAATCAATTGGATAACAATACTCAAATTGTAGAGAAATTTCAATCATGAAATCAATGTTTGGCAGACAACTAGAGTCATCAACCAAGTGCATTGTGTATTTTACTTACTAAATCAAAAATTAATTAGTAGAGTAAAGGTGTTAAAGAATATTGAATCTAATAAAATAAATAATTTTTGTAGTATTATTAGCTTTCTCCCAATAATAGACAAAATAAAAGTAAAAATATATTATCTCATGTGTAAAAAATTGGATTTATGGAGTGTTTAAGAATAGTGATTTCAATATCTTGATGAAGAAAAAAGGGTCTATATATACTGGTACTCCTAGTGTACTCTTAATGCATATTGAATGAACATATTGTCATTCTAATCATACTCTCTCTTTCTGGTCTGCAATTGTGCTTCTGTTTGAGTTCTTAATTCTTGGGTGAATTTTTCCCTAAGGAAAATTCTTACATGGTATCAAAGCTTGGAGATTTTCTCATCACATAGCCATTTGAGACCATTTTTGCTTCAACACCTTGACCCAAATCTAGAGTATTACAAAAATTGGGAGCGTCTAGAACTAGATTTGAACTTGCCATTGCATCTAGAACACCGAGTTGGTGAAGATCGACTATAAACTCAGCTACCCTAGGCCAAAGTCGACTGTGAGGCAATTTTTTTTTTGCAAATTGGCACATGGAGGCCCCGACTTGTAGTTCAGGCTAAGACATAGCGGGCACTGTGACTATACTACACAATTTCTGGCAATTACATTACAACTGGACTAGCCAAATACCCACGAACGGTCACTTCAACTATGTCCCCAATGATATTTTATTTTAATTTGGCTTGAGGTCTATCCCACAATGAATGTGGGACTAAACCCACAAATCTGGCTGCTACATAATGATTTTGGCAGTTGTCTAATGTGATTCTAGCCACGCACTTCCATTTTTGGCATTGTTAAATAATTACCAGTCACTAATTTAAATTTGTTACTACTGCAACTTGAAAAGTGGCGAAGTCTACTCAATGACACAAGGCATCATCCTATTCTGCCATGTATCTACCCAAACTACTAGCACAATATGCAACGCAATACACAATTGGTAGATATGTAAACATCGACAGCCACATCCACTGGCCCACATGGACCTACGTCAACACTTATGTGGAGATACAATCACATACTAGTTAGCATTTATATAGTACACTTGGACCCATCCACACCAATGTACAACTGTGACATGTCACCTCAACCTACTTAGCAGCAAAGACTATACTAACACATAGAATTCCACATGTCAGACAGCTATACAGTCCATATTGTACGAATAGTCTAGTCACTGCACCACATCACCTTGGGCTGCTAATTTTTTGTTGATGTTATCATTTCATGGGAAAAAAATTGATGGCCATCTAACTGTCATTCCTAGGCAATTTTGAACTACTGCAACAGCCATTTGACTGTCAAATTTAAGCATCCAATTTTTCTTCTAGACCGCTCTCTAGATTGCTTTTTGATTTGGTAGTTTGATTTTGCAAGCCCATAACTTGGTCATCCAGACTCCAATTTAGGTGCAATTTTTTTTAAAATTACATAGAATTTCCTAAACTTTCTAGTGGATGTGTTATTTTTTGGTTTTGGTGTTAGGATTTTTCAAAAATAGCATCTTTTGGCGACTATGCCTGCTAAATCATGCATTTTACAACTTGAAATGCTTTGTACGGGCTCATCTAGACAAAAAAATATGTTCCATTTTTTTGAAAGTGCATTATTTTTAATCTAATTTCCATATTTGCACTCAGATTCTAGGGTTGTCTGAAAAAAATTCTCACTTTCAGAACTAGGGCCATTTTTGCATTGTAAAGCTTCAATTACTTTTTAGAATTGTTGTACATCTGAGCTACAATTCTTAGTGATATATTTCTGCCTCAAAAGGTAGTTGTAGAAGAAAAATTAGAAATCTAACTTTGTTCATTTTGAAAAGTGTCCCATTGTACATGCACTACTTATAAAGTGCCAAAAACATCTTTTTTGGGGGGGTCTTTTGATTGAGTGAAAGGGGGGGTGTATACTGTGTTTCTTGTGTCTCTCTTGTGTGTTCTTTATATTTTCTACATCATGGATTCATTTAAATGTCCACCTCTAACTTCACACAATTATTCTACATGGAAAGATATTACATAGAGTGGATGAATGGAAGCAGGTTACAGTTTGTAAGTTTATGGTACAATAACCAAACCTACTAATGCTAAAGAACTCATTGAATGGAATTAAAAAAGACAAATAGGCTTTAGGAATTATTAGGAGTTGTGCACATATAGATCTCTTCTTTCACATTGCTAGTTTCATGGAATCCAAATCAGCTTGGGATAAACTTGAATCATTGTATGGTAAGGTGGGTGAAGAAGAGGTATTTCAAATTGAGGATGATCTACTTCTCTTGGATCCAAAGAACTTTGATCTTGGATCCAAAGAACTTTGACACAATTTAGGATTATATCAACAAAGTCAATGAGTATAGAGCACTACTTAAGGATTGTGGAAATCCCATGAAGGATGAAAAGTTGATTCATCACATCTTAAAGAGGATACCTTTAGAGTATGCTTCATTTGTTTTGAGTTTTAATACTCATAGGTTAACCATGGGAACTTCTTACCAAAAGCCTTCATTTGATGCATTTGCAGAGATGTTAATTGTTGAACAATCTCACTTGATGGATTTAGGACCTCTCATGACATCAAAGACCAAAGCCTTTGTGGCTAGTGATGAGCACCAATCAAGTCAAGGAGGGAAAATTTCTAGCAACAACAAGAAGAAGGAGTGGAAGCAGTAATCATAATCTGAGTCACAATAATCCTCCTTACAACAAGGCAATTCTTCTTCAAACAAGAAGGGAAGTAGTGAAAAGAAGGAAAAACTTTTTTTTGCATATTGCAAAAAGTCAAATCATGACAAGCATCATTGCAAAACTCAAAGAATCAATGACTTGGAAAACTTACTCAGGAAGAACAAGATTCAAGTTCCAGGTACTTCCAAGGATTCAACTCAAACCTCTTCAAAGTGAAAAGGGCAAGCACTTATGAAAAAATCAAGTTCTTCTTTAGAATGGATACTTGAATCAAGTGCCTCTTATTATATGTGTTCTTGAAAGGGAGACTTTTCTTCATTGAACCAGTCAAAGCTACCGCAAATCTTAGTGGGAGATGATACTAAAATGGAAGTTGAAGGAAAAGGACATGTAGAAATAGATAATGGGAAATTCAAAGATGTTCTCTACATTCCAAATCTTAGTTCCAATCTCCTGTTAGTTTACCAAATCACTCACCTTGGAGATGGTCATAAAGTTGAGTTCCTTATAAATTTAGTAATGGTGTGAAGTCTAAGAGATAATTCATTTGTTGCAATGGGGAAAGTCAATGATGACAAGAGGCTTTATTCCTTCTCCCACTTTGTGCCTAAGTCTCCTTCTCAAGGTTTGTTGACTCACTCTACTTCACAAATCACATTATGACATGAGTGGTTTGGTCATCTTGCCTTCTGCTCTCTTCAACAACTTTTCTTTAAACACATGGTCAAAGGTCTACCAAAAAAGAACCTTTCTGAAAGTGAGTGTTCATCTTATTTAGTGGATGTGCATCTTGAGGAGAAGTATGATAAAGGGAAGTCTTCCAAAGTACCAATTTTTCTCTAGTTGGTTCATATGGTTTTAGTAGGACCTCTTGCGGTGACTTCAGTTAGCCAAGGTAGATATCCTTACTTTTGTTGATGAATTTTAATGTTTCACATGGGTGTACTTCCTTCATTAGAAGAATGAAGTGGTTCGTAAGCTTCAACTCTGTAAGACTCATGTTCAACAAAAATCTAGGAAAGCCATCAAGGTACTATGGGTGGATGATGAGAACAAATATGTGGACATAAGACTTAGAGACTTTTGCAAATTTGAGGAGATTGATCTTCAAAATCCAATAGCATTTAGTCCACACAAGATAGATGTTACAGCTATGAGGATTAAGACTTTCAAATCTATGGCAAGTTGCATGATAAAAGCCAAGTCTCTTGATCCAACACTTGAAGTTGAAGCTATTAGCAATGCCACTCACATACTTAATAGGTCTCCTCATGTTTCCTTAGATGAGAAGAATCCTTTTGTGGCATGGTGTAGCAAAAAACTGGTTGTGAGTCATTTAAGAGTCTTTAGTTGTCTAGCATGGGCAAACATATCTTCTAGGTGATGCAAGGCACTAGGATATAGGCCTTGTACTTTCATTGGATATGAAGACAATATGAAGGTATACAGACTCTTGGATCTGAAGACACATGAGATTTTTGTGAAGAAGCATGTACACATTGAGGAAAGTTCACGCAACTTATCCTCTAAACCTCTCCACTCATCATACATAGTGGAAATTGATAGTGATACAAATGATAGTGCTTCAATAGATTTAGACACATGGAGTTCTATCGACAGTTGCAGTGAGAGGTCACATCATCAATCCTGTCCACATGCTTATATTGCCACAATGAAAGGTCCAACATAGAAAGGTACATGTTATCTTCCAACTCCATCTTTAGTTGATGACTACATGGTAGACATTGTTGGTTTGTTCGTGGAGTCACACACTGTAGACTTGGGATAAAATCTTGATGATTTACATCTTCTCTTTGCTGAAGGTGATCCTTCTACAATTGTTATGAGGGCTCACTCTGACCCTCATGTCCATTCTCTACATGATCAATCATCACAGGTTGGCATGATTGTGGATCCATATGAATAGTAGTTTTTGGAGATCTCTTTATCAGTTGAGGAGACATATGGTTCATTGGAATAGGTTCAATAGACATCCTTGCAAGATTTGCATTCATTCTTTTTAGCACAGTTGGAAGGGGCAACCATCAACATTAAAATAGGCATACTTGAGCAAGTTTTAAGACCACCATACATATTTAGGATTGCACCTTTTCAATTGTTTTTTGCAAAGGGGAGGAACATCATCCAACATTCCTAGACCAACTTCTTCTTTGGAGCAGCAGTCACTAGCAGACACTCTTCACTTGGGCGGTAGGGGGGTGACTACCTTGTCTCTCTTGCTCTTCTTTCTTATGGGGGGGGTGTGTCTTTTTCCTTTTATCAGGTCTTGCTCTTCTCATTCTTCACTTTTCTATATACTAGATGTATGTCATAATGGGGGGGTCTTGATTACTCCATCCATCCATGCATCCCTATTGATCTCTCATTTTGGTGGAGGATTTTTCCGATGAGATTTTCCATCTTTCTTCACTTTATGAGAGATTGCATTTTCATTATGAACATGGGTACCTAACATGACCTAGTAGTCAAGACCCATTATGCATTTCATCCTAGTTTTCGTAAGCTTAAGAGCATTCTCCTAAGTTGCACTAAAGGGGGGGTGTTGGTGTAGATACGTATTTATTGTTTACAGTTACTTAAGTTTACTTAGGTTAATGCATTATTTTATTATTTTATTTTGTGAGACACTTAGGAGTTTGTGTACCTTTTTGAGTTGTCATATTGACAACACAAAAGTACCAACTCTAATTCATCACATGTTGTCTACAAAATTGTTTTGTGTGTTACACTTTTGTACACTTATCCTCTCATCATCATGCTTACTTTCGTGCTTAATGGAGGATAACCCATATCTTGTGGACATGTGCCTTGTTGTATCACTTATCATTTAGCTGATTCTGAGGCATTCTAGATGCATCTCAGAGGCCTTTATATACAAGCACTCCTAGTGTACTCTTAATGCATATTGAATGAATATATTGTCATTCTAATCATACTCTCTCTTTGTGGTCTACAATTATGCTTGTGTTTCAGTTCTTAGTTGTTGGGTGAATTTTTTCCTAAGAAAAATTCCTACATGGTATCAGAGCTTGGAGATTTTTTCATCACATAGCCATTTGAGACCATTGTTGCTTCAACACCTTGGCTGAAATCTAGAGTACTCCATAAATTGGGAGTGTCTAGAGCTAGATCTGACCTTGCCATTGCATCTGTAACACTGATTCGATGAAGATCAACTATAAACTCAGCTACCCTAGGCCAAAGTTGACTATGAGACAATTTTTTTTGCAAATTGGCACTTGGAGGCCCTGATTTGTAGTTCAGATTAAGACATAGCGGGCACCGCAACCATACTACATAATTTCTGGCAATTACATTCCAACTAGACTAGCCAAATATCCACCAACGGTCACTTCAACTATGTCCCCGATGATATTTTATTTTAATTCAATGGGCTCTTTCTTTTAAAGTGATTTGAGCTCTGTCCCACAATGAATGTGGGACTAATCCCACAAGTTTGGCTACTACATAATGATTCTGGCAGTTGTCTAACATGATTCCAACCCTACACTTCCATTTTTGGCACTATTAAATAATTACCAACTACCAGTTTATATTCGTTGTCATTGTGACTTGAAAAGTGGTGAAGTCTACTCAGTGACACAAGGCATCGTCCAATTCTACCACACATCCACCGAAACTGCCAGCACAACATGCAATGCAACACATAATTGGCAGATACGTCAACATCGATAGCCACATCCACTTGCTCACATGGAGATACAATCACATACTAGTTAGCATTCATATAGTACACTTGGACTTGTCCACACCAATGTATGACTGCAACACGTCACATTAGCCTAGTTAGCAACAAAGACTATAATAACGCATAGACTACCTTGTGTTAGACAACTGTATCGTCTGTATTGTATGGATAGTCTAGTTGCCCTGCCACATCACCCTGGGTCCCTTATTTTTTGATAATGTCATCATTTCATAGGAAAAAATTGATGGTTGTTTGACCATCATTCTGAGGCAATTTTGAACTACTGCAACAACCATTTGACTATCAAATCTAAGCATGCAATTTTTCTTCCAGACTGCTCTCTAGATTTCTTTTTCATTTGGTAGCTTGACTTTGCACACCCATAACTTGGTCATCAGGACTCAAATTAAGGTGCATCTTTTATAAAAATTGGGTAGAATTTCTTGAAATTTCTAGTGGTGGTCTTATCTTTCGGTTTTGGTTGAAGGATTTTTCAAAAAAATTATTTTTTGGCAACTATACCTGTTAAATCATGCATTTTGTAACTTCAAATGCTCTATATGGGCTCATCTAAACACGAAAATATGTACTATTTTTTTAGAGCATTATTTTTAATGTACTTTCTAGATTTGCACTCAGATTCTAGGGTTGTCTAGAAAAAATTCTCACTTTCAGAACTAGGGCTTTTTCTGCATTGTAAAGCTTCAATTATTTTCAAAATTGTTGTACATCTGATCTACAATGCCTAGTGATAGATTTGGGCCTCAAAAGGTAGTTTTAAAAGCAAAATTAAAAATCCCACTTTGTTCATTTTGACAAGTGGCCCATTGTACATGCACTACTTATAAAGTGCCAAAAACATCTTTTTGGGGGGGTCTTTTGATTGAGTGAAAGTGGGGGGGGGGGGGTGGTGTACTATGTTTTTTGTGTCTCTCTCATGTGTTCTTTATATTTTCTACATTGTGGGTTCATTTAAATGTCCACCTCTAACTTCACAAAATTATTCTACATGGAAAGATATTGCATGGAGTAGATTAATGGAAAAAGATTACAGTTTGTATGTTGATAGTACAATTACCAAACATATTAAAGCTAAAGAACTCATTGAATGAAAAAAAAAGAGCAACAAGCTTTAGGAATTATAGAGAATTGTGTACATATAGATCTCTTCTTTCACATTGCTAGTTTCATGAAATCCAAACCAGCTTGGGATAAAATTGAATCATTCTATGGTAAGGTGGGTGAAGAAAAGGGATTTCAGATTGAGGACGATCTACTTCTCTTGGATCCAAAGAACTTTGACACAATTCAGGATTACATCAACAAAGTCAATGAGTATAGAGCACTACTTAAAGATTGTGGAAATCCCATGAAGGATGAAAAGTTGATTCATCACATCCTAAAGAGGATACCTTTAATGTATGCTTTGTTTGTTTCAAGTTTTAATACTCACAGGTTAACCATGGGAACTTCTTACCAAAAGCCTTCATTTGATGCATTTGCATAGATGTTGATTGTTGAACAATCTCACTTAATGGATTTAGGACTTCTCATGACATCAAAGACCAAAGCCTTGGTGGCTAGTGATGAGCACCAATCAAGTCAAGGAGGGAAAAGTTATAGCAACAACAAGAAGGAGTGGAAGTAGTAATCATAATCTGAGTCACGAAAATCCTCCTCACATGAAGGCAATTCTTCTTCCAACAAGAAGGGAAGTAACAAAAAGAAGGACAAACTTTTTTTGTGCATATTGCAAAAAGCCAAATCATGACAAGCATCACTGCAAAACTAAAAGAATCAATGAGTTGGAAAACTTACTTAGGAATAACAAGATTCAATTTCCATGTACTTCCAAGGATTCAACTCCAACCTCTTCAAAGGGAAAAGGGCAAGAACTTATGGTGAACTCAAGTTTTTCTTCAAAATGGATACTTGACTGAAGTGCTTCTAATTATATGTGTTCTTCAAAGGGAGACTTTTCTTCATTGAATCTGTCAAAGCTATAGCACATCTTAGTGGGTGATGATACTAAAATGGAAGTTGAAGGAAAAGGAAATGTAGAAATAGATAATAGGGAATTCAAAGATTTTCTCTACATTCCAAATCTTAGCTGCAATCTCCTCTTAGTTTACCAAATCACTTACCTTGGAGATGGTCATAAAGTTGAGTTCATTCTAGATTCAATAATGGTACGAAGTCTAAAAGATAATTCATTTGTTGTAGTGGGAAAAGTCAATCATGACAAGAGGCTTTATTCCTTCTCCCACTTTGTGCCTAATTCTCCTTCTCAAGCCTTGTTGACTCGCTCTACTTCACAAATCACATTATGGCATGAGTGGTTTGGTCAGCTTGCCTTCTTCTCTCTTTAGCAACTTTGATTTAAACACATGGTCAAAGATCTACCTAACATCAACTTTTCTAAGAGTGTGCATTCATCATATTCAGTGGATATGCATCTTGATAAGAAGTATGATAAAGTGAAGTCTTTAAAAGTACTAGTCATTCTCTAGTTAGTTCACATGGTTTTAGTAGGACCTTTTGTACTAAATTCAGTCACTCAAGGCCGCTATATCCCTACTTCTTTTGATGACTTTTCATGTTACACATGGGTCTACTTCCTTCATCAGAAGAATGAAGTGGTTCATAAGCTTCAAGTTTTTAAGACTCATGTTCAACACAAATCTAGGAAAGCCATCAAGGTACTATGGGTGGATGATGAGAACAAATATGTGGACATAAGACTTAGAGACTTTTGCAAATTTGAGGAGATTGATCTTCAAAATCCAATAGCATTCAGTCCACACAAGATAGATGTTACAACTATGAGTATTAAGACTTTCAAATCCATGGCAAGTTGCATGATAAAAGCCAAGTCTCTTGATCCAACACTTGATGTTGAAGCTATTCGAAGTGCCACTCACATGCTTAATAGGTCTCATCATGTTGCCTTAGACGGGAAGAATCCTTTTGTTGCATGGTGTGCCAAAAAACTAATTGTGAGTCATTTAAGAGTCTTTAGTTGTCTACCATGGGCAAACCTATCTTCTAGGGAATGAAAGGCACTAGGACATAGGCCTTGTACTTTCATTGTATATGAAGGCAATGTGAAGGTATATAGACTCTTGGATCGAGAGACACATGAGATTTTTGTTTAGAAGGATGTACACTTTGAGGAAAGTTTACCCAACTTATCGTCTAAACCTCTCCACACATCATACACAGTGCAAACTGATAGTGACACCAGTGATAGTGCTTCAATGGATTCAGACATGTGGGGTTCTATCAACAGTTGTAGTGAGAGCTTACATCATTAGTCTAGTCCACATGCTTATATTGCCATAATGAAAGGTCCAACATAGTAGGGTACATGTTGTCTTCCAGCTCTAGCTTTAGTTGATGACTACATGGTAGACATTTCTGGCTTATTCGTGGAGTCACAAACCGTAGACTTGGGAGACAATCTTGATGATTTACATCTTCTCTTTGATGAAGGTGTTTCTTCTACAATTGTTGCGAGGGCTCACTCTGACCCTCATGTCCATTCTCTACATGATCAATCTTCACAGGTTGGCATGATTGTGGATCCATATGAACACAATTTTTTAGAGATCTCTGTATTAGTTGAGGAGATAGATGGCTCATTGGAATAGGTTCAATAGACATCTTTTCAAGATTTTCATTCATTCTTTGTAGCATAGTTGGAAGGGGCAACCATCAGCATGAACACAGGGATACTTGAGCAAGTTAGAGGACCACCATACATCTTTAGCATTGCACCTTTGCCATTGTTTCTTCCAAAGGGTAGGAACATAATCCAACATTTCTGGACCAACTTCTTCTTTGGAGCAGCAGTCATTGGCAGACACTCTTTAGTTGGGGGGTGGGGAGCGGGGAGAAACTACCTTGTCTGTCTTCCTCTTATTTGTTACGGGGGGACTTTTTCCTCTTATAAGGTCTTGTTTTTCTCATTCTTTACTTTTCTATATACTAGATGTATGTCACAATGGGGGGGGGGGGGGTCTTGATTACTCCATTCATCCATGCATCCCTATTCATCTTTCTTTTTGAGGGAGGGTTTTTCCCATGATATTTTCCCTGTTTCTCCACTTTATGAGAGATTGCATTTTCATTATGTACATGGGCACTTGACATGACCTAGTATTTGAGACCCATTATGCATTTCATCCTAGTTTTCATAAGCTTAAGAGCATTCCCCTAAGTTGCACTTAAGGGGGGGTGTTGGTGTAAATACTTATTTACTATTTACACTTACTTAAGTTTACTTAGGTTAATTCATTATTTTATTATTTTATTTTGTGAGATAGTTAGGAGTTTGTGTACCTTTGTGAGTTCTCATGTTGACAACACAAAAGTATGCAACTCTAATTCAGCACATGTTGTCTACAACATTGATTTGTGTGTTACACTCTTGTAGGCTTATCCTCTCATAATCGCACTTACTTTTGTGCTTAATGGAGGATAACCCATATTTGGTGGACATTTGCCTTGTTGTATGACTTATCATGTAGGTGATTCTAAGGAATTCTAGATGCATCTTAGAGGCCTTTATATACAAGCACTCCTAGTGTACTCTTAATGCATATTGAATGAATATATTGTCATTCTGATCATACTCTCTCTTTCGTGTCTACAATTGTGCTTATGTTTGAGTTCTTAGTTCTTGGGTGAATTTTTCCCTAAGGAAAATTCTTACAGAAAGTATTATATATTTTTTGACATCAATAATTAATGGATATATAATGTTTTAATAATCTGAGACTAAATAATGGATGTATAAGTATTAAATATTCAAAAGAGTAATAGATTATTTACATTGGATGGTAAAACTGGTATATGCATTAGAGATTAAATGTAAATGAAATTGGACTACTTGTTATCTTAATGTATGCTTTTAAAATGTGGTACAAAAAATATATCTTCAAACAAATATGTTATGTGACCATGTACAGAATGTTATCATTAGAAGATTACATTTGTTGAAGGGATTATGAAACACTTTGAATGCCAAACATACTTATGATTAGGAAAAAAGTTAATGAGACAATCAACTTATTTACTATGCAAAATTTAATTTCATTATTCTTTTACATTGAGGAGTAAAATACATCAGGAGAAGCTTTCGTAATATAATAGTACATCTAGTTTAGCTAGTGTTTTCAATTAAGGGTTTAAAAAAGTTTTTTTACAAGCAATTCAAAACTACAAATGTCATTACAAAATAGGAATTAAAGTTTAACATAAAGAATAGTGTTGGAACAACAACTAGTTGATAGATAGAGTCTTGAACTAGCACTAAAGCCAAATAACTACCTATATGAAAAAGAAACAAAAGCCAAAAAAATATAGGCTAGGCAAATAGACCAACAGTATGCAGTCTCTAGCACCATCTCTTGCTTCTTTTGTTTAATCTTCTCAAAAACAACTTTGACATCCTCTATAATAACTTCATTTGTCTTTGCCTTTAGCTTCTTGGTAGTAAACCTTGTTCTCTTCTTACCTAGAGTCTCTACTACAACCTTTTCCTCATCCAAGTCTAAGACCATAATGTTTTCAACCTGCATATCCATATTTCAAGTATTTTTGTTCATATCTTCTACCAAGGCTTCCATCAATTTCTAGCAATTATTGATCATCATGGAAGTATTTCTTTCCATGTTAACAATGCTATTCACTAGCTAAAGAATCTTCTCTTTCACATTATCACCAATATTACCATTCTCTGCCTCTCCATTCAACTTGTTCTCAATTTCCTCCATTTTAGCATTCAAGGCTCTATAATTAAAATTGATTTTTTTAATGGAGTTGACAGTCCACTACTCCAATTTTAAAGTGTACATTGAAATTGCTTTTTCCAGTTAGAGTACTCCAAGTGGAGGATGAATATCAATGCCTTTTAGGTCTTCTTCCATCCACTTGATGTGGACCTCTTCAACACTCACAATATTTGTAATAGGGATCTACCTCTCTCTATTTTCTTTAATCTTCTCATTAGAATCATTGAGGGACACATTGAGAGGTGATTTCTTAGTCTCTATATACATATCATGAGTGTCATTATCCTAAAAGGATATATAACAAGGGTCCTATTTATCATACTCATCTTCTTCCTCCCCTATGTCAACATTTTTTTCCCTCCTCTTCTTCACCAATTTATGAATTTGTACCTACCTTTTGTTCCTTTTTTGAAAATCAGCTTTAATCTCCTCATAATAAATTGAAATAGGGGAAGGATAAGTACTTGGTGGCCAACAACATTTTTCCACCAACCCACCAAAGAAATCAATCTTTGTTTCCTCTCTTTCTAAGCTTTTAGCTTTATCCTCAAAGGCTTCATTCCAATCTGACTCTATTTACTTATAGTTGGAAAAATAATTTTTCTAACTGACTCCCTTTTCACTTCTCCTAGCTCATCCATCAACATATTTCCTTTGGCTTTACTACTATCTGGGATTTTAAGGATTTTCTCCTTTTTAATAAGCATGGGAAATGGGAGAGACTCCTTTGCATGATACACCATAAATTCAAAAATTAACTACATTAACCCTTCATGAACTATTAGTTTATTGAGTTTCTTTTTGTACTCTTTGATGCTATGAGTAGGAAAATGCAATAGATGAAAAGGGAAACAAACCTTAATTTTTTTGGCAAAAGTGATTAAGAAAAACAAAATGATAGTTATGAGCCCTATCATAGCTCCCATCACAAGTAACCTACTATATTACAACTTTAAGAATAAGTTTCCACAAATTTTTGATGGAATAAGTGGCCACAACCCCCCCTCCCCACCTTTTCCCTAACAAGAGCCCCATCCTTAGCCTTAGGAAATTTATTAACTAGTTCTTCAATAATTTCTTTGTTGTGGTAGAAATTCATAATTTGACTTTAAAGACCCATAACTAGAACTATTATATTGATATCAAGTTTGAGATACCACCCAACAAGAGTTATCATACTTGTCTCCCAACTATTGTTGAAAGATTCAGTAATTTCTAGCTTGGGATCCTTTGTTCTAGTCATATACTACACTAGGAAACCTTTGTCTAGCTTTTCCCAAGCTTTTGATTCACATTTCTAGTGTTCACAATTCCCTAGCTCCCTCTGCTTGGAAGCTCCACCCATGGTGATACTTTTTTAACTATCTCCAGTGCAAGAGAAACTAGAAATGTAACTTTCTAAAAATAGAGAAAAACCCAAATAAAAAATCAAACTTTAATAACTTCCTACAAAATATGAGAAAGTTTCTAATTTCAATGCCTGATCTTGATATGAGTACACTCACTATCACACTTCATGTCACAATGCATACTTTTCATTAATAACCAAAATTTTAAAATCTCCAACTTTGCAAGGTACCTTTTCATGATCACTCAAAACTTTGACATCTTTGTATGCTAATAAATTCTCATCCATTTATGGGTATTTCAATAGCAACAAAATCCTTAGCAAGTACACTATCCACATAGTTCCCCATACATGTGGATTATTACCACTTTGTCAAGAGTATTAACAATATAAAAGAAAACTGTAACATTATAGTGTGAATTGACCAAAAATCTTTACCCATTTAAAAAAAAAAAAAGAATATTCAAAGAATATCCTTCTATCCATAACCACTTACAATTACACTTGAGCACTAGCCTCAAACCATGGAGAAGACCTATCCCTTCTGCTAAGTAGTTGGTTTGACTTCCAAGCAGAAACACCATGACCTTGACCATATTACTAGAATTATTAGAGATTGTAGACTCATATCTTGTAGCCCCTAGGTTTTCTTTGGCTTCCTTGTCAAAATTCAATTTACTCACACCCTTTTGGAGGGCTATCCCATATCTTATTATCTGTTTTAACTTTTTTACTATCTTTAGGGATATGCAAACTATCACCTAAGATTGTGATGCAGGGGCATCTCCTTGGGACCCTTTTGAAGACCAAAGAACTAGGAGGATGAAGATATAATGTGGTCTTTCATGAAATAAATTTTAAATGCTTAAAAAAACATATATTTGTAATAAGTCCTAAAAGGACAAATTGTGAAAATCTTGCATTGTAAGAGGAATAGGGGGTGCATAGGTTAAATGAGTCATTTTATAGGATCAAATAGTTGGTCATAGTCAACTCATGTCAATTGATAGGTTGGAAGGTTCAAAGGACTCATTAAATGCTTGTTTTAATAGTTTAAAAATTCAAAATTTCAAATAGTAATGGTTAAATGCATTTGGAGGGAAAAGCCATAACATGAATTTGGTTAATGATAATCATGTGTAACCACTTGGAAATGATTAAGGGGTCCCTATAGTATCTATATAAGGTCAGGAACCTTCATTGTATAGATAGGTACATCAGTTGTACAGACTGCTCCATAAATGGAATGAAAAAGCATTGTTTTTTAGTGCATTTTGAAGATTTCTTGGTGTTATGAGTTCCAATCTGATAGGAGTAAGTGGTACGATCATTTCCATTGATGTTTAACACTATTTCATGGAGATCTACTTACTTTTCATTGCATTTTGTTAACCTATTATTCACTGATTGGTTGGAAACTCATACTTTCAAGCAATTTTGAGGGCTTTTACTAATAATCATGGTCATTCCATGAGATATTTCTACTATTTTTCATGGGATGGCTCAAATCTAACACGTACATTATAGCTATGCACTAACATTTTTAGTTAACAAGGTTTGAAGGATAGCTATCCACTAACATGGGTGAAAATTGGTAGAAAAGGGCCTAGTAGGCTCAAGCAGCGGGTGTTTGGCCTTAAGGAGAGCATGGTTAAATGTTTGGAACATGTCTGGAATGTTTAAATAATGATGTTTTCACTTCCAATTGGTTCTAGAAGTTCTTTCATGTGGGAGATATAGAAAGCCCTAGGAACAAGGGTTTCAAAAGGGCAAATTTGGGGCTTTCGGGGTTAGAAGGCTCCTGGAGTGAAATTGGTTGAAGAATCCTCTAATTGGGGACTTTTTTGGACCTATGAAAAATTTGAAGTCTATGTGTTAAGTACTTTTATGAGTTGCTTTGTAAATGCACCTATTTCATATGCTTGTCAACAAGGGGTTTGTGATGAAACTTGTCAAAGAAGTTATAGTTTAAATTTTTGTATGTTGAAAAAATCCAAAAAGGGTATTTGAGAATGCAATTTTTTTTCCTATTCCTTTGAAAAAGTTAGGAGAAAGCTTGAGAAAACAGGTCCAGCAGGGCTAATTGGGATCTCTTAGGCCTAAAAGATAGTTTTGAGGGATTTGAATGTTGGAAGTTGCATAGTAGACAAAAAATAGTTGGATCCTACCTAATACACCTTGTTAAAATTATTTCAATCCACCATAGGCATTTGGAGGTCTTTGGAGTCATTGGGGTGTACTTGCACTAGTTAAGTGCCTTAAGGGCTAGTGGCTTCTAGGATAAACTTTTCAAACTTGAAGAAGTATTCTTACCTATCCATCACCTCCATTGACCACTTTGCATCAAATTGTAGCCTCAAAATCCAAATAAAATTTAAAGCTTTTATGAATTTTTTTGACTACATTGAGTTTGATTCTAGTAGCTAGTAGAGATGGAGTTCTACCAACATCCTTGAAGTCTCTATTGCTTCTTTCTTTGTAGAGGTTCCATAACACATGGGGGGCTAGCTCAACTACCAAAGGCATTTCTCAATAGGTTGAAAACAACCACATAACATATATTAGAGATTTGTGACTATCCCAAGAAAAATCTATTGAAGATTAGAGTATTGGAAGAAACACATCCAAGTCTTCTAGGCATAAGGGCATTATAAAATGATATGATCCCAAAACTCTAGAGCCCCTTTAAAAAGAAAATCCCTGTTACAAAAGACACACCTCTTTTCATTATATTATCAATTGTGAGGATCTTGTTTTGAAGAACAAGCCAAAGGAAGATATTTATTTTTGGAATAATATGTCAATTCCATGCCTTAGCCCAAAGAGGGGTAGGAGAGATGGGCATTTGAAAAGAGAAAGTCCAAAGCCGTTTAATAGGAACCACTAACACTATCATTCCAAATAACTCTATCCAATTCATTCCTTACTAGCACAATAGAGTTGAGATCCAACATTAACGAAGGAAAAGACATGTCAATAGTAGTGAGATCTACCCACTTCCCATTATGCTAACAGTCCACAACTTGAGATCCAATCAAAAGTTTGTAGAAGTCCTTGAAGGGAGGAAACCTTATTAAAGTGGTAACTAGACACTAGAAAATCAACTTATCTTCCCAAAAGTCCGCACTAGTGTCATTGCCCACTTTCTATCTAGCTCTAGATAAAATTAACTCTTTGCCTTGTTGAATGCTATTCCAAATACTAGACCATTAATCAAAGTCAATGATCTAAAGAAGTCCATAATATTCAGATTACTAACATGGTACTTTTTACGATCTTGTTCCAATCTTGAATATCATAAAAAATGTGCAAAATTTATTTTACCAGAAGAGAAGAATTAAATAATTTCAAAGAATGAATTCCTACACCATCATTCACTTTAGGAGTACAAAATTTGTCCCAGGAAATTAGTGCCAACCTTTTTTTCTCCTCAACACCATACCATATGAAATTCCTCTAGATTTTTTTCAGTGTTCCAAGAAATTTCCAAGAATTTTAAACAAACTAAGAGCATAAATCAGAAGGCTTTTTAAAGTGGACTAGAGTAGTTGGAGGTTCCCTTCTTAACTAAAAAAGGCACCTTTCTAGCTATCTAGTTGAGAGATTAATCTGCCAACCAATTTATCCTAGAATAAGGGTATTAGGAAAGATCTGCCAGTTGATCAATTGGCTAGTAGGCTTAGTGTACACTTGAAGATAATGTTTGAAACTTTTGACTTCCTTAATAGAAGATTCTCCCATAATAATCATGGCATCCACAAAATTCTCATGTGAACAAGTGAGATCATTAGATGACTTCATACCAACAATGAATCCTCTAGGCACATAGGCACTAACTGATCTTCCTAGGGTCTCCAGCATAATCACAAAAAAAATGTGAGATAAAAGATCACTGTGCCTCTAGAAGGTTTAATTTTTTTTTGAAGAGGATCCATTCATAACAACTACACATAAAGAAGTATCATCTAATTGGGCAATAAGTTGATTGAAACAATCCCCAAAGCCAATTTTTAAAAAAACATTGAACATAAATTCCAAATCAAATTTTTCATTAGCCTTTGAATGGCCTACCTTGAGAAGAACACCTTAATAATTCAAACAAATAGTGGAATGAATTAGCTCATGGAATTTGATAATGGAGTCCAAGATTTTCCTACCTAATATGAAACCATTCTACTAAGGCATGGGAATTGACAATAATATAGAAGTCATAACTTTAGAGAAAAACCTCTTGACTTAGGGGCTAGATTAACACTCACAAATGGAACTCTTTTGGTTTCTGTTCCACTTATTATTGAAGTCCTTTCCCCTTCTAAGTGCCCAAGCCTTGATTTCCTTAGCAATGAATTTGAATGGATGATCCCAAAGAGAAATATCAAAGGAGGGAATAAGGTGTATGTTAGATCCACTGCAAGGATTGGAAGACCTTCGATCAGGAACATCCACCAAAAGGAAATAGAAAAGGATATTGCATAAGGGGAACAAAAAACCCTAAAGGAAACCTAGAACCATAAAAGATGAAGATCATATTCTGGAATCTGTGATGGTTGAATAGCCCTAGGTAATAATACAAAATCAAATAGAAGATCATTGAACTTAACACTAATATGATTCTTTTGCATGAAGTGAAAATGACTAAGCAAGTCTTTTAGAGAGAGGCTAATTATATTTGGCCAAGTGCTAAATATACCTATAGTGATGCTAATGGAACTTTTGGTGGTATTGCTATGACGTAGAATTCTAACAGGGCTGTGGGTGAGGATATCTCTACTAGCATCCATTTTTTTGCCACTAATTTCACCACCCAAATTGGCACCTTGAATTTTTAAAATTTCTATGCCCCCAACACTTGCAATGGTAGGCTTTTTATCTGGAATGAGGCTACCACTATGGATGATTCCATGAGACAAGGAAATTTTTTCAGATGCTATGCAAGACTTGAAGGATCTTTTGTGAATAAACAATCTAATATATATTGATCTCTAGGGTTTTGCCTTCACCTGATCTAATAATATACTAGTGAATGGCTTCACTCAAGTTAGGCTGGAAAGGGATATAATCTCTTCTAGATGGGGCATTATCTAGTACACCCCTCTAAAGGTGTATCCAAGGACCATTTCAGATCATTCTATGCTACTTCCCTCTTGGACACAAAGTTCTATTAGATGAAGGCCATTTAGGTATGAGATCATATGGCACTCACATAGTAAATTCAAATATTGTATTGCAGAGTTGTGGAAGGATTTGGGGGAAGGAATGACCATGTTTCATGTTCCTAGAAAACTTGATGGATTAGAAAGGAGGTGAGAGAATGGAGCAAATCCTCAATTGGGAATTTTCCAAAGAAAAGACGGTTACTGAAAAGAAGCTGAAAGCTATTAAGAATCAATTTGTACAAAGAAATGTACATATTGAATAGTAGTAGGAGGAGAGGGGTGTGTAGAAACAAATAGAAAACCCTCATTAATAGGGAGGAAGTCTTTTGGAATCAAAGATCTAGTGTCCAATGGTTGAAGGAGGGAGACAAAGATATGATGTTTTTCATAGATCAGCCTTCAGAAGGAAAAATAGAAACACTATCAACATGTTGATGGATGATAATGACCACGAGGTCACTAAAATTGAATAGATACAAGATAAAGTCAATTCTGATTTCCAGGAAATGTACAATCCCCTGACTGCCCAAGTTAATAGAAGCTTACAAAAGGATATCTTGAGGTCATTTCAACTGGTGATTAACGACTAGATGAATGAGAAAATGATGTGAAAGGTCAGAGAGGAGGAAGTTAGAATGACTATTTTTAGTATGAATCAATATAATGCCCTTGGTCCCAATGGGTTTTGTCCTACTTTCTTCCAAGAATTTTGGGACATTATTAAGTATGAAATCATCCATGTTGTTCCTGACTTTTTTAGGATCAGAATGATATTGAAGGAACTTAACTAGACCTTCATTGTTCTCATCCCTAAAACAGAGGACCCTCGAAGGTTGGAAGACTTGAGACCCATCAGCCTTTGCATTACAATCTATAAGGTTCTTGCTAGGGTTATGGTGAATCATATCAAGCCCCTCCTAGAGAAATTTATTGGCCCATATCAAAATGGCTTTGTGCCTAGGAGGCACATTCTTGATTTGGTTAAAACCACACATGAGGTAATACACTCTATGGAAAGGTCTAAGAACCCAGGTATGACACTTAAATTAGATATTTCCAAAGCCAATGATAAGGTCAGGCATGATTTCTTCTTTTCTATTCTTGCCAAACTCAACTTTAATGAGAAGGTTAATAGTATTATAAAAAATGTTGTTACCTTTGTTACTTTATCAATGATCATAAATGGAGGCCCTAAATTTTTTTTCTCTTCCTCCCAAGGTCTTTGCCAAGGTGACCCACTATCTCCCTACCTTTTTATTATTATGTGAAATTTCTAAGTAGAAATTTAGTTTCTTTGACTAACTCTAGCAGAATTAAGGGCCTTAAACCCACTTCTTGGTGCCCCTCACAAATTATACTTTCTTATTTGGTGGCATTTCCTCCATCCATGAAGCTAAAAAATGGAAAGAAACCTTAAATTAGTATTGGCTCTGGTCAATGCATAAATTACCAGAAAAGAAACATCTTTCTTTTAACACGATTGCGAGTTTGAGATAAAAGATGACAAGTATTCTTGGTTGCTAGGAGGCATCCCTCCTAGGCATTCTTGGTCTATCAGTTACAATAAAGGAAGTCCCCAATCAGTATTGGAATGGCCTGGTTGAATGCTTTCAAAAAAAACCAATGCACTAGAAAGGAAAACTCTTGAGTAATGTTGGGAAACTCCATCTTCTGTTTGCCTCCTTGCATGACATCCTAGTGTATTTCCTTTTCTTTCTCAAAATCCTAGGTAGATTCATAGACATTATTGAGAAAATTTGGTGGAATTTCTTATGGTCTAGGATTAAAAAGGAGTCTAGAATGATTTTGTTAGCTGGGAGAAAGTTTGTCAATCGAAAGCTTTTGGAGATCTAAATTTAAGAGGAATACAAAACTTATATAAGGCCCTATTAATTAAAATTTTCCAAAATTGGTGATCTCCCAAGGTAGTTGGTGTAACATTATAAAGGCTAAATATCTTAGAAGATCTTCTCTTCACCAATTACCTTGGACATATGATCTCCCTAAGGGCTCCAAGATCTAAAACAATGTGGTTAACACCCAAAAGATCCTAAAAAATGGATTGTCACTAGATTATGAGGAATGACAATTCTATTGACTTCTCGAAAGATCAATGGATTCATAATAACCATGTTGGTGTAAATAAGTATTTACTATTTACACTTTACTTAAGTTTACTTAGGTTAATGCATTATTTTATTATTTCTTAAGTGAGACACTTAGGAGTTTGTGTACTCTTATGAATTGTCATGTTGACAACATTGGAGTAAGCAACTCTAATTTAGCACATGGTGTCTACAACACTGGAGTTTGCATAATTAACTGAGTTGTCATGTATAAAACACAATTATTTGCACTCCTAATTTAGCACACGGTGTCTACAACATTATTTTTTGTGCTACACCTTTGTAGGCTTATCCTCCCATCATCGCACTTACTCCTGTGCTTAATGGAGGATAACCCATATTTGGTGGACATGTGCCTAGTTGTATGACTTAGATCATGTTACTGATTCCTATGCATTGTAGAAGCATTCTAGAGGCCTTTATATATAGGAACTACTAGTGTACTTTCACATTGAATGAATATCATATCATCATTCTGATTATACTCTTTTGGTCTACTAATGTGCTTGTGCTTGTGCTTGAGTTGCTAAGGAAAATTCTTACATGGAATTAGAGCTATACCAAATTCTTACATGGTATTAGAGCTGAGGGAGATTCTCTTCACATAGCAGTTCAACACCATTATTGCTTATGTACCTCAACCTAGATCCAGAGAATCCATAGACAATGGGAGCATCTAGAGCCAAACTGGACCTTGCCATTGCATGTAGAGTGTTGATTTAGTGAAATTTGACTATAAATTCACTTATGTTGGGCCATAGTCAAAATTGAGGCAATTTTTTTTTGTAAACCCTAACTCGAAGGCCTGATTTGTAGAATTGGTATGATCATTTCAGATCTCTAAATTTAAATTTCAGATCTGCATATTTTATCATTTCAATCTCTTCAATTTTTTTGAATTTGCATTATTTTTTGAGAAATTTTTGGCAATCAGGGCAGTAGGGGAAATTTTTTTATATGTGAAGATTGGAGCTTGCTGGTGCAAATCAGGTATTTGCATCACATTCAGAAGGTCAAAAAAACCCCATATTAGATTTTGATTCATCCAAATTGGACATCTGCGACCAAATCCTAAGCCATTTGTTTCTTGGAGGTGCGATAGTAGCGATTCGGGAAAAATAATTACAACAACAATTTTCAAACAATGATATCTCTCTCATATGAACTCCTTTTTGAGAGCAAGTTTTTATATTTTGGGGTAGAATTTAATGGTCTACACATTGGTGTAGGTGGTTTGGGATCACTATTCCTAAATTTTTTTACAACTCACAAATCTTGATTTTTGCCACTTCAAATGCTTATTATGGGCTCATCTGGACACATAATTAGGTTCTATTTTTTTGAAAGTTCATATTTTTTTTTTCTATATTCTAGATCTATAATCAGATTATAGGCTTCTATGGATAGAAACACTACTTTCAAAAATAGGCCCTAAATTGGCATGTGGATATCGCACTTAGTGCCAAATCATACATGGTGGGGAGGGGGGGGGGGGGGGGGGTGTTGATTGAATATTTTTGCATTTTGGGGGGGGCTTACAGTCATTGATCCAATGGATGAGTTTTGTATCACATGTCAGTTTGGGATTAGACCTCTATTGACAAAAAAGAACTATAAAAAATGGAGTGCTTTAGTCATTAATCATCTAAAAAGTGAGCATAAGTAGGTATTTCCTTATTTATGTTCCAACAAACTAATCTCTGACACTGAAACACAACCACATATTAATAGACTCTTGGATATTATTATAATAAATATGATTTCTAATCCTTGGCATGTCATTAAAAGGCTCATTCACCCGTATGATGTGTGGATGGCTCTTTGGAAAGAATATGGAGATCCAACAGTTCCTCCTTTTCTAGATGACATTCTATCTTTAGCAGCTCTAGTATTGGTTCCTTCACCTCTAGATGAGATCACACCTCCCGATGCTCTTGTTAATACTACTAATCTAGTTCCATCCATAGATGCTCCTAATTTAGTGCAATGGGATATACGATGTCTTCCTACTTCAGCTTTAAGACATGACTTCCTTCTAGATATTGTAGGTCTATTTGTGGAGCCTCACATTGAAGATGTGGGAGACATCATCGATACCATTTGTCTTCTCTTTGTTGAGGAGACTACTTCATGCATTGTGGAAACTGATCATGACTCTAGTAATAGTGCTTCAATAGATTTAGATATGTGGGATCCTATTGACATATATAGTGTGAGGTTACAACATCAACAAATTCCAAATGCACATATTGCCATAGTGATAGGTCTAGCATAGCAGGGTACACCTTGTCTTCAAGCTCCAACATCAGTGGATGACTTCTTGATAGATATTTTGGGTTTGTTCATGGAGTCACAAATAGCATATTTGAAAGACATCATTGATGATATACATCTTTTCTTTTTTTGGAGAAGATCCTTCTTTAGTTGTTGTGAGGGCTTACTCTGACCCTCATATCCATTGTCTACATGATCGATCTTCACAGGTTCATATGATTGTGGATACTTATGTACAACAGTTGTAGGAGGTCTCTTTGTTAGTTGAGGAGATAGTAGATTCTTTGGGATAGGTTCTACATACATCCTTGCTAGATGTAGCATTATTCTTTTCAGCAACATTAGAAGGGGTGACAGTCAGTGTCGACAGAGCAATATTTGATTAGGTTTCAAAGGCATCATTGATCATCGAGATTCTTTCTACACATAAGGGAAGCATCCCTTATGTACCCATGATATTGTTTCTTCCAAAAGGGAGGAACATTATTTAGCATTCCTACATCAGCTTCTACAGCAGAGCAACTATCACTGATTGGCACTCTACATTTTTTGGCAGGACTACCTTGTCTCTCTTCTTCTTCTCTCTTAAGGAGGGGACCTTTTCCTCTTCTTCGACTGCTTTCTTCTCATATTTATCTATTGTATATACTTGATGTATGTCATAATGGGGGAGTCTTGATTACTCCATCCATCCATGCATCTAGTTTTCTTATCTCTCTTTTTGGAAGAGGATTTTTCCCATGAGGTTTTCCCTCTTTCTTTGTTTTATGAGAGATTTCATTTCATTATGTACATGGGTACCTAACATGGCCTAGTAGTTGGGATCCATCATGCATTTCATCCTAGCTTTCGTAAGCTTAAGTGCATTTCCCTAAGTTACACTTAGGGGGGATTTTGGTGTAAATAAGTATTTACTATTTACACTTTACTTAAGTTTACTTAGGTTAATGCATTATTTTATTATTTCTTAGGTGAGACACTTAGGAGTTTGTGTACTCTTTTGAGTTGTCATGTTGACAACACTGGAGTAAGGAACTCTAATTCAACACATGGTGTCTAAAAAATTGGAGTTTGTATAATTAACTGCATTGCCATGTGGACAACATAGTTATTCACTCCTAATTTAGCACATGGTGTCTAAAACATTATTTTGCATGGTACACCTTTGTAGGCTTATCCTCTCATCATTGCACTTACTCCTGTGCTTAATGGAGTATAACCATATTTGGTGGACATGTGCCTAGTTGTACAACTTATCATGTTACTGATTCCTATGCATTCTAGAAGTATTCTAGAGGCCTTTATATACAGGCACTCCTAGTGTAGTTTCACATTGAATGAATATCATATCATCATTTTGATCATACTCTTTTGGTCTATTATTGTGCTTGTGCTTGAGTTCTAGGTCTTGGGTGAATTCTACCCTAAGGAAAATTCTTACATGGTATCAAAGCTATACCAAATTCTTCTAGATACCCTTATGCATACTAAGTGTTTACCTATGCATGAGAAGTGCAATAAATTGTATGGCCATCAGACTTGAAACTTTATTACCCCTAGTAGATAATAGATAACTTTATAGAACCTTGAGCCAATAGAGTTCAGGCTTTGCCAAGAGCTACAAGACCTGCACCATACCTATAGTATCTCCCTCATGCTAGTTGATGACTCCTTAGTGTGGAAACTCACACCCTTGGGGGAGTTCATAATTAAGTCTACTTATCTCTATTGTATGGGGGGTGTGACCTAGGTTGATTGGAGAAAATCCTGGCACCCTTGGATCTTACCAAAGATAAATTACTTTTGGTGGATGACTTTTCATGGTTTGATCCTCACTGTAGATAACCTTGAGTGTAGAGGGTGTTAACTTGCTAACTGCTACATTTTATGTCTCCAAGATGGGAAATCTATTCCACACAGGTACTTAGCCATTGCCCCTTTTCCATAGATGTTTAGAGGGAAGTCCTTACCTTATGGGAGGTGTAGTCATGTATGTAGAGTGAGTTGAAGCAATTTATTCATTGGATAGTCTATTTTCTCACCCATATCTTAGAAACTTATGGTCAATTATTTGCTCATATGTTACTTGGAAAATCTGGAAGGAGAGAAACAATAAGGTTTTCAGGTAACATGCCAGTACTAGTTTAGGGGTGGCCTAGTAGATTATTAGGCTCCTAAAAGAATGTAGTAGTATCTAACATTGGAAGTCCCCCTCCCCCAAACTCCCTAAGTGGAATAGATATTAAATAGGCATCGACTTGGAATTTTGACTCAATTATGGTACAATTTGACAATTTGAAAGTCTTGACTAGAAAGAAGATGATGTGGCACCCACCCCTTGAGTCTTGATTCAAACTAAATTTTTATGGCTCGACCATGATGTGAAAGACTATAGTGAGAGGTGTCCTTCTTAATAGTATGGGAAATATGGTAGTCACCTATATACTAGAAAATATGAAGGAGGCTCTAACAATGAAGCTAAAGCACTAGCTCTCCTATTGGGGTTGAGAATTGCGAGAGCTTAGGAAATCAATAAGCTTTCCATTGAGGGGGACACTATGCTAATCATTAAGGCTGCTAAGGGTGAGGGCTAGTGTAACTAGTCGATTAAAGTCATAATCAATAAAATCTGAAGGTTGATGGAAGATTACCATGAGATCTATGTTGTTCACATATATGAGGAAGGGAATGACATGGTAGATGAGCTGGATAAATTTTGCCATGGTGGTAGGAGATTAGTTGAATGAGAGCATGCCATATTTTTGTCTTCATCAACACAAGTTATGATGGAAAGGGAGTGTACTTTTAATAATGCTATATGAATAATAAAAATAGGTGGCAGGCTTTCAAGGTGCTCCATAAAGGGATTGTTTAAAAAGATTGTATGATGATATACATTAACGTTTCCACTATCGTGAGTATTGATTACTACCCAAAAAGGATGCAGAAGGTGGATTTAGCAAGATATAGAGAAAAGCCTACTAATGATCAAAGAGAAAAGTTGTTGAATTCTCTCACACACTATAGGTGGTGAGAACCATTTATAGATGGAAAGAGATCGCTCACACATGTTGTGGAGGGTGGATTTTTTTTTCAGGAAACCTTGCATAATAATGATGGTTATGCACTACCTTTCCATTTTGATCATTGAGGCTTTTCATTTTATATTTAGTAACTACAAACCCTACAACAAGGCTATGTCATCTAAAGAATTGGTGGTCAAATTGGGAGAAGACGTGAGCACTAGTGAGAATGTCTTGATGTAGTTCTTTCAGACTTGGAAGGACCAAAAGGTGACTGTCAATGTTATAGGATTTGAAATGTTGGAGGAAACTATTGTGAGGGTTGGGGAATTTACTATGATAGGATAAAATTGGTGGAGTTAGGCCAAGGTCAATGAGGAAGCTAGTTTGTGGAAAGTTTTCAAATTCAAGGAGGAAACAATGCAAATTCATGGAGGGTTTTCTCAGGAAGCCCGTCCTAAGCCTTGGGACACCATCTTCTATGCAATTATGTGGTATATCACATAGGAGGACTACTTTTAGGTAATATATTATTGGGACTTTCCTATTTTGAATCACTTCAAGGATATATATACCACATTTCCTTCCCAATTTATGTTATTATATTTTTGGAAAATTTTATTTATAAGGCTAGGAGGAAACATGAGGAGGATAAAAATTTCTACCTTATCCATTAGGGGCTTATGGACAAACTATTTATCAGGCATCTAGCCCAAAACCCATTACTCTTGGTTAACCTTCTAGTCTTTATCAGCCCCAAGTCTATTTGGACCCTAGCCCTTGCCCTAGCCTCAAAAAATTCAAGAAAATGATTCACCCTGTGGTTAATGTTAGCCTGATAGAGTTAGATTAAGATACTAGGAAGAGTATGTAGAGTGATAGGAGAACTAGTAAATGTCTCCAGTTGGAAAATTTAAGTTCTCCCAAAGCATGATTCCACCTTCGATTCTTCCAAAAGTGATGTCAAACCTGCAAGAAAGAGGAGAGTACCTTAGGACACTGAGTGTACCTTCAACCCTCTAAGCTCTTCCCATATCTCTGACACCCTAGAGGCTAACTTGACTAGAAGCAGGCGGGAAGACATCACATCCCTAAGGAAGGAAACCACAAGAGATGTTGGGAAGAAAGGCAAGCATAGCCACAATAATATGAGACTAGAAAGGCTCGAGTAGTCTATGAGGGACCTGGCATATAATCAAAATAGTATCTATCAAAGATTTGAAAATTTTGTTGAGTTTTCCACCAAGGTCATGCACTTTGTAGCCATACCCCTCTACTTTTTATAGGTAAATAAAGAGGAGAAGAATGTGGGAAAATATACTATGACAACTTGATCAATTTAGGGGTTTAAGGTGGAGGAATGGCTAAAGACCATCTTGCACAAACTAGTTAAGGTGGAGGAGGAGGATGTGGATAAGGATGTGCCTAAAGAAAAGGAGAAGGACACGCATGGGCACAAAGAGGGTGTTGGTGTTTGAAAATGTTACCCATTTCCAATTATCCCCATGAGAATATGACACATCTAGGGGCAGCTAACTCCCATTATCAACACATCCATTCAGACACTCGGCCAACTATAAGGCTATACTCCTTCTGCACTTCAGGCTATGCAAAACCTAGGTGGGTGAACCTATAGATTCCTTATATGGTACCAATTATCAAAGCATACACTGAATCTAATACAAAGTAGATAGAAACCCTTATTTCTCCTAATAACTTATGAAATAACATATATCTGCAGTAGCTAGATGCAAAACAATGAAATTCATGAGTTGAGTGAGGGCATTCTGTTTATAGTTCTTCAACATTAAAGGGAAATTCATTTGATTAAAGATGTTGATTCAACAAAACCTCAAAATTGCAACAGTATAACCAGTGATCCTATAACTGATCAGTGCCTAATCCATTGGGCAATTCCATTAATTCAAAACATACATCTGTGACATTAGGATGTATCTCATATACCCAGACATCAGATCTATCGAACCACCTTGTGATTCAGACATCAGTGTTCATTCAGTTCTCATTCTCACAAAATATCCTTCTCAAATAGCCAGTAACCTTGTTTAAACATATTGAGCCTTTACTTGGCCCTTTGGTCCAACAACAAAATACATCAAACATACAACCTGAAAGAGATGCAAATGGGTCTCAAATCTTTGTTCCAAAACCACATAAGACTTACAGATTGCTGAGACAGGAGACAAGAACCAAAACAAAACTAGTGAAATTGTTGCTCATATGTATTCATTTCCTTGAAACTATACATTCAGATGCATAAAATTAAAACATGAAACAACCTAATATCTCAGAACTATCTATATTATCTCTACAATGTTGTTCACATGAGAGTTCTGCTGAAGAAAATATGTGGTATCGCAGTATGGGAACATATCAAAACTGGATCCAAAATCTAGTATCTCAGTAGTGACTGGTTTTTCTCCAAAGACTGGAACCCCCTGGTTTCTCAGTCACAAAAACTGGAACCTCTCAAATGGAAGCAAGAAAGAAAGATATAGAAGAGAAAGAATTCTCGGATTTGATCTGAAGACGACAAGTGTCCACTTGAAATTCAATCTTCTGACAACTGAAAAACCTCTTTCTTCTTTCCTCCCATCTTGACCTGATTCTGTTCTCATCATTTCTTGTAACAAACTTGAAAATATCTCTACCTAATGATGAAATTCTTTGAATCACCAAAACATCTAATTTGCCTCAATGAAATACTGATGAAATTGAGATTCAATCTGATTAGAAAATGGTTAAAATTGGCCCAAATCTCATTTTCACTTCCTTTTAACCATATTTAGGTCATTTCCATGCTAGAAAACAACTTTGAATATTGACACCTGAATTCGGTTGCAATCTGGGAACCTAAAAGAAAACCTCCTATAGCTTGAACCAGCTACTACCTGTGCAAAAACTGACTCTACAATCTGTAAGTTCGTCTTCTCCCAATTTCGGCAATATATAAAATTGCCTATTTTGCTTATCAGAAACCCACTGAAAATCATTTTAAAAATGACCCCTTTGGTATAAAAAACATGGTCTTCACATTTGATTTTTTGAATTTATTTCAAAAATTTAAAAATCTAATGTCCAAACTTTATAATATGCATCCTTTTGAAATAAAACTCAATCACGTGCATTTTTTAAGAAAATATATTAAAAAAATTATTTTTTCAAACATCCTATATTTTCCCTCTCTTTCCAATCCGAGGTCAACCTTCAGTTGACCAACAATCTGCCATGTGGCAATTTTTTATTGGCCGACCATTGTTCTCAAATACCACATCAGCGTCACAGGGACCAGGTGCCATGTGTCGAGAATGCGCTTCCCCGCATTACTTAAATCCCTATAACTCCATATTGCGGGGATGCGCAGACCGTCGGATCTCGCCACGTGGTGAAATCTTGTGCCTTGTCTGAACTGATCATTTTGGCCATTGCATCACCTACGAGACCCACTGTGCCATGTGGCACCTAGGCGTGTCCACACATTTTTAACCTTCGCACAAGTCAGTTTTGCGGGCGTGTTCTATTCATCGATCTGAGCCACGTGTCAAAATTCGGCGCATTCTAAATATTGGCACCATGTCAGCTTCGATGCTCTTTCATTTAAAATATTGCGAGGGCTTCAAATTTGATGTCTTCTATATGACCACGGGCCCCACTTTCTGACCAGACACTTCTCAAATGCCTCTGCCTTCAATTCACAATTCGTTTGAAGTGAAATTGTATTTAAACTTATTTAAAATATCGCACATGGGCAATATGGGACTAAATCCTTTTGTTTTAGCCATGGTTTTTTTATGCACAGGTGGCCCTTCAGTATTCACTTCATGCCACGTATATCTCCAGCAGGGAAGTGTGTTGAGCAGACTGAATTTGTCAAAATATAAATGCTTCAAAATGATGCATGAACTATTCCAAGGGTGACGACACAAGGTGTCCTTCCCTTTTCTGTGTGAAGCATCCTTTTTCAATGCTGCAGATACATTTGCCTCTGGAAGCGCTAACTGGTTTCATTCAATGTTAGGCTTTAGCAGGCTCTCCTGCTCTTTAATGTGTTTGCCCTCTGTTTCACATTTTATGCTTGCTCCCCATCTGCCTTCTTGGCGTGGGACTCACTGCGTTCCATGCTGCTTTTTCAGCGTTGGCAGTTATAAGTCTTCTTTCCTAGTTGCTATGAATTACCTCTTACACACGTGGGAATTGCTTCTAACGTAGAGGCTCCTCTTGCACGTTGCTTTGACCACTGCCCTTTGTTTGGGCGTGGCTGCTTGTTTAATTGGCTTCTTTGCCTATTAAGACTATGACCTCTTCCTTTACCTTGTCTCCGTGCGTTGATTGCTCAATGCGTGAGCTACTCTCTTTATTGGCGTGGACTTTCATGTTAACTCATGTAGGCTTCTACTTTCAACTGTCACCTCCTTTGCGTGGGCTTCCTGAATGCCTTTGGCATCTGAGCCATTGAAAGGCTTCCTTAGGCTTGCGTGGACTTCCATGTCAAACATTGACTGTTTTAAACTTGCAGCTTCTCTTCCTTCTGCCCGCTGTGGATGCCTCTTGGTGGCTTCAACTCTTGGCTCTACCATTTCCTTTATGGCTACAAGTTGTCTCTTGTTTTTAATCGTTTGAAGTAGATTTCAATGTGGGATCTTCCAAGTTTTATGCAAACATTCCAATGGCTCCATGCTATTTACTGGTTTTCTGCTTGCAACAGCTTCATGGCATCTGGATATGATTTAATCATACATACTATGTGCAATAAGTTTCCTTTGGATATGTTATGAAGCTTAACCTTCTTTACGTGGGCTCTCTCAAAAGGTGGGAACCCAATTTTCGAATGCCCTGCATGCTAGTAAACACATATTAGGTATTAACCATCATTCTTTCAAACAAGATGATAAACATATAAAGTGCATTGTGGTGGTTAACACTATTACTTTCTCCCCCAAGACATCCTTAAATTCCCTTGAGCTTTATCAAACTTGATGGGTTCAGCTGGGCCCAAATTGGGTCTGGCTAAAAAATTTTCATTTTCGAACAACTGATTCCCAAAAATGATCCACTGCGAACTTCAAACATGTCGGGAACTAGCTTCAATCACAAATTGATCATAGAATCATCACTAAAAACTTAATGCAATTATTTCCAACCCACTGTGAAATCACTATCAGGAGGCCTGTTGCCTACCTTTAAAAACTGATTCAAACATCTGACAGAGACCTGAAACTCTAGCTATATCATTTCTCTGACATGTTCAGCAGGTCTGCAAGATCTCGTTGCATGAAGACATTGAGGTCAAAAGATATAGACCTCTGAAGTTGCCTCCTTAAAATTACCTACAGAGAAACACATTAGAAAGATATAAACTGGGTTTGGAATTGACCTTGAAAATGGGGCAAATTAGCACATGGGAAAATGAAAACTGGGACACTCATTCTTTGTCATGAGAACATTACAGATCTATGATTTAGGCTCATGACGAATAACATGGCGCAAATGGCATTCAGTGAAAGTGGGCTACTCAAAAATTTGCAAACTAGACATGCTGATAGAAAACATTTTTTGCGAATGGAATTGACCTGGAAATGTGTGCAAATGGATTCATCATAACTTGCAAACTAGTACACTTAAATTACTTTCAGTATAGAACACAGGGAAACTAACCATTCGATTACACCTATCACAGATCAGGAGATATGACATCTCGAACAGGGGTTACAATCAATCTGCAATTACTGACACCAGTTAAAACTTATAAATTGCGTTTGGAATCACGCTTGAAAATTGACCAAACGGATTCTTCATAAGCTAAAACTTGGAACATAACAAGTCTTTGACATCTACAATACAACGCAAAAGGAATTTTCTCATTTGGGTGAGCTGGTCAAAAGTTATTGCACGTCAAACAGGGCTTTCCAGAATTAGGTGCAAAGTGCAAAAGCATGGAAACAGTAACTGACCAACTTTGAGGGATTCAAAACCTATTCAAATAGACCCAAAATGGTTCAAAATTTGAAACATAGGTTCTCAGGTATGGATATTAGACACTCCCAAAGTGGTGAATCAAAAAACTTTTTTGGGTGCGAGATATTCATTGGCAAACACAGCCTCCTGTCGCTGTTTGACACTTGGTTGAAAATGCAAATTTGGAACTAGCTCAAAACAAGACTTTGCCAAATAAATTAGAATGACAATTGATCTTCATAGAATGCATAAATAGGCTGAATGGAGGGTGTTATAAACATTAAACACCTCAGGGGCCTCATAGGTACAGTCGGGTACACATGCAATTATGGGCATTCATAAGGCTCGATTTTACTCAAAATTTTAGATGGTCGCTCAAAATGAGAATGCAATTTTGAGCACCAACAGTGGCTTTGTCTAGGGATGCATGTACCTTGCGGTCATGGAAAGATTTTAGATCTCTGGGAGAAGTAGACCACACACTTGACAACAAAAACCTCTTGAACAGCTTTATTGAAAATAGGGAAACTACTCTACTATGTACACACGATGACCCGGGCCACCAGAAAGTTTCAGAACTCCTTACCTCTATCATAAACCTGATTCTCAATTACATCTCCTTGAGGTAAATAGAAATTCTCATTATCATTTGTTTCACCAATTAGATCATCATACTGAAACAAATAACTTGGCAAAACAAAACAACTTCCTTCATTCTCATAGCGCATATAAAATTCAAAGACCATTTCATCTTCATGCTCACTATGAGAAAAAGCATCAGGATGCTCATGACTACACAAACTGAACTGAGAATCAAAATCCAATGATGATTCATGCATGCTGATCAGAAACACAAAAACTTCAAAATCTACATCATTCACCAAGTCGCAAAGACCAAAAACCCTCAACTCACCTTGTGTCTCCGGCTGCAAAGAGTGTTTGGAATCTGATTGTTGTCTACTTGCAGTCGTATCATTCACTAAATTAGATTCATCCTTCACTGAAACCTCTTCACACTCAAAACATTGATTAGTCACCATACATGAAAATTCATTCTAAAAGTGTTGATCTAAACTATGCTGATCACTATCATTTTCTTCATCAAATTGAATGTCGGAATACACCTTGAACTCATATTTACAAGACTTATCAGTACATGAAGAAAATCTATAATCTGATTGACAACCTTTACTATTTTCCACTTCATCATATGAAACATCAAAACAATGTTTAGCAAGATCAACATGAAAAGAATCTGAAACAACATTAAACTTTCCTTCATCAACTTTCTCTACATCCAACAAATCGTCATGTGCAAAAACATTTGAGGTTCTGTTATATACACCTCCAAAGTCTAACAAAGATTGTTCAGATTCTACCTCTTTTTTCTCATCAAACTTTGGGGAATTTGAAAGTATTATGAGAGGACATATGAAGATCCTTAGAGATACTTACATGCTTTTCAAACTCACGAGCCAGCAAAACAGAGATTTCATCAGAACTCAAGAAGACTGCCTCACAAATCTTCTCATGGCTGTGATTGTCATCTGGACAACATGAAGAACTTACAAAGGGAGGATCATTAGTGTAATAATCTGGAAAATCAAAATTATTACAACATTCTTTCATATCATGGCAATCACTAGATCTAATATTGTTACAAATTTCTTCAACTTCATATGTACTGTAACAAAATTTATCTTCTCTTTCATATCCATATTTTTCATGCTGATTGCTATTACCTAACTCATTAACATTTGAATCCACCTCTTCACATTCGGAAGATAGATTATCTTACTCTACGGACTCATTGTATTCATTACTACCTTGACTTTCAGCACACTCATTATCATCAGAAGACATAACATGAAATCTATAATCATCACTTTCCATCTCCTCAATAAATTTTTTAGTTTGCAAAATTATTTGTACCTTATAGGTGCTGGCCAATTGACTGAATTGGGTAGTAGAACATCAAGGAAAACATTTGGCAGGGAAGATTCCTTAGGTCTACAATGAAAAGGCATCTTACTGATTACTGACTTAAGCCTTAAATAACATTGTTTGACACTTAAACCTTTAGTATTTCCTACCTCAATTCTTATAAGATTGACAATCCTTTTGTAGACCATTGTATTCAACATAGTAATGTTATTACTCATAGTTTCTAAAATCTCTGAATTTGGTAAACTAATCTCAGATCTGAGATCTGACTACATCTTACAACAAAATTTCTACCTCTTCTTACTAGTGCAAAAAATCACAGAATAGAGGCACTGATTCTAACATTTGACTTTCATGAAAAGAAAACATGAAAACCAAAATACCTCAAGTGCTGATGGAAAACTTCGATCTGCTGATCTGGCATAGGTGCAAGACTGAAAATCCTTTACACCACTGGTCAAAAATTTGTAGAGTCGCCACCTCTTTGCAAGAGGAATGAAATAACCACTTCTGTGATCTATTTTTACATTTCAATTTCTTTATAACAACAGATTTCAAACAGCACTTCAAAACTTATCAAGAATTTAGAATTCCTTTCCAAGAAACTACCAACAGTTTTAGATCTGCCCATGCGACTGAAAGTCCTTCAAGATTTTGCAAAGAAATCAACTAGAAACAACTGGTACAGAGATTTGAGAGTCGCCACTCACACTTTGTGAGAAATAAAACACAGTTAGTCACTTGACAAATCTGAACGAGACTTTCAATGTAGGAAAAACTTGCAGATCATTATTATCTTGGAAAGAAAATATACTTTATAAATGAATTCTTGACTTTGAAACTTTCTCAACAGTATTTGCAAAAACTAAACTGATTGAAGATAGACCTATGACAGTCATAGAACACAAATTTCATCCATTTTCAACATACTGCTGATAATGAATAAAGCTTAACTGGGGAACATGAAACTTTAGCAAGGAAAAGGAACACATCTTTCTATTGATATGCTATACCCACTGTGTTTCACATCAGAGGCTCTTGTTCTTTCAACAAAATGGATTGCCATCTTATCTCCCTAGTAGAGTCGCCATTTTGTTGGTGTTTGAAAACGTTACCCGTTTCCAATTATCCCCATGAGAATATGACACATCTAGGGGTAGCTAACTCCCATTATCAACACATCCATTCAGACACCAGGCCAGCTATAAGGCTATACTCCTTCTGCACTTCAGGCTCTACAAAACCTAGGCAAGTGAACCTATAGATTCCTTATATGGTACCAGTTATCAAAGCATATGCTAAATCTAATACAAAGCAGATAGAAACCCTTATTTCTCCTAATAACTTATGAAATAACATATATCTACAGTAGCTAGATGCAAAACAATAAAATTCATGAGCTGAGTGAGGGCATTCTGTTTATAGCTCTTCAACATTAAAGGGAAATTCATTTGATTAAAGATGTTGATTCAACAAAACCTCAAAATTGCAATAGTATAACCAGTGATCCTATAACTGATCAGTGCCTAATCCATTGGGCAATTCCATTAATTCAAAACATACATCTGTGACATCAGGATGTATCTCATATACCCAGACATCAGATCTATCCAACCACCTTGTGATTCAGACATCAGTGTTCATTTAGGTCTCATTCTCACAAAATATCCTTCTCAAATAACTAGTAACCTTGTTTAAACATATCGAGCATTTACTTGGCCCTTTGGTCCAACAACAAAATACATCAAACATACAACTTGAAAGGGATGCAAATGGGTCTCAAATCTTTGTTCCAAAACCACATAAGACTTACAGATTGCTGAGACAGGAGACAAGAACCAAAACAAAACTAGTGAAATTGTTGCTCATATGTATTCATTTCCTTGAAACTATACATTCAGATGCATAAAATTAAAACATGAAACAACCTAATATCTCAGAACTATCTATATTATCGCTACAATGTTGTTCACATGAGAGTTCTGCTGAAGAAAATATGTGGTATTGCAGTATGGCAACATATCAAAACTGGATCCAAAATCTGGTATCTCAGTAGTGACTGGTTTTTCTCCAAAGACTGGAACCCCCTGGTTTCTCAGTCACAAAAACTGGAACCTCTCAAATGGAAGCAAGAAAGAAAGATATAGAAGAGAAAGAATTCTCAGATTTGATCTGAAGATGACAAGTGTCCACTTGAAATTCAATCTTCTGGCAACTGAAAAACCTCTTTCTTCTTTCCTCCCATCTTGATCTGATTCTGTTCTCATCATTTCTTGTAATAAACTTGAAAATATCTCTACCTAATGATGAAATTCTTTGAATCACCAAAATATCTGATTTGCCTCAATGAAATACTGATGAAATTGAGATTCAATCTGATTAGAAAATGGTTAAAATTGCCTCAAATCTCATTTTCACTTCCTTTTAACCATATTTAGGTCATTTCCATGCTAGAAAACAACTTTGAATATTGACACTTGAATTCGGTTGCAATCTGGGAACCTGAAAGAAAACCTCTTGTAGCTTGAACCGGCTACTACCTGTGCAAAAATTGACTCCAAAATCAGAAAGTTTGTCTTCTCCCAATTTCGGCGATATATAACATCGCCTATTTTTCTTATTAGAAAGCTACTGAAAATCATTTTAAAAATGGCCCCTCTAGTATACAAAACATGGTCTTCACATTTGATTTTTTAAATTTATTTCCAAAATTAAAAAATCTAATGTCCAAACTTTATAATATGCATCCTTTTGAAATAAAACTCAATCACGTGCATTTTTTAAGAAAATATATTTAAAAAATTATTTTTTCAAACATCATATATTTTCCCTCTCTTTCCAATTTGAGGTCAAGCTTCAGTTGACCAACTTTTTGCCACGTGGCAGCTTTTGATTGGCCGACCACTATTCTCAAATACCACGTCAGCATCGCAGGGACCAGGTGCCACGTGTCGAGAATGCACTTCCCCACATTACTTAAATCCCTACAACTCCATATTGCAGGGATGCGCAGACCGTCGGATCTTGCCACGTGGTTAAATCCTGTGCCTCCGTCTGAACTGCTCATTTTGGCCATTGCATCACCTGTGGGACCCACCATGCCATGTGGTGCCCAAGCGCGTCCCTGCATTTTTAAATGTCCATGCAACTCAGTTTTGTGGGCATGCGCTATTCATCGATCTAAGCCATGTGTCGAAATCTAGAGCAAACTAAATTTTGGCACCATGTCAGCTTCGATGCTCTTTCATTTAAAATATTGTGAGGGCTTCAAATTCGATGTCTTCTATATGACCACGGGCCCTACTCTCTGACCAGACGCTTCTCAAATGCCTCCGCCTTTAATTCACAATGTGTTTGAAGTGAACTTGTATTTAAACTTATTTAAAATACCCCACAAGGGCAATATGGGACTAAATCCTTTTGTTTTAGCCATGGTTTTTTTATGCAAAGGTGGCCCTTCAGTATTCAGTTCATGCCACATATATCTCTAGTGGGGAAGTGTGTTGAGTAGACTGAATTTGTCAAAACATAAATGCTTCAAAACAATGCGTGAACTATTCCAGGGGTGACAACACAAGGTGTCCTTCCCTTTTCTGCGTGAGGCATCCTTTTTCAATGTTGCAGATGCATTTGCCTCTAGAAACACTAACTGGTTTCATTTGACGTTAGGCTTTAGCAGGCTCTCCTGCCCTTTAATGTGTTTGCCTTTTGTTTCACATTTTATGCCTGCTCCCCATCTGCCTTCTTGGCATGGTTCTCACTGCGTTTCATGCTACTTTTTCAGCATTGGCAGTTATAAGTTTTCTCTCCTAGTTGCTATGAATTACCTCTTACACACATGGGAATTGCTTCTAATGTAGAGGCTCCTCTTGCACGTTGCTCTGATCACTGCCCTTTGTTTGGGCGTGGCTGCTTGTTTAATTGGCTTCTTTGCCTATTAAGACTGCAACCTCTTTCTTTACCTTGTCTCCATGCGTTGATTGCTCAATGTGTGAGCTACTCTCTTTATTGGCGTGGACTTTCATGTTAACTCATGCAGGCTTCTACTTTCAACTATCACCTCCTTTGCATGGGCTTCCTAAACGCCTTTGGCATATCAGCCTTTGAAAGGCTTCCTTAGGATTGCGTGGACTTCCATGTCAAACATTGATTGTTTTAAACTTGCAGCTTCTCTTCCTTCTGCCCACTGTGGACGCCTCTTGGTGGCTTCAACTCTTGGCTCTACCATTTCCTTTATGGCTGCGAGTTGTCTCTTGTTTTTAATCCTTTGAAGAAGATTTCAATGTGGGATCTTCCAAGTTTTATGCAAACGTTCCCATGGCTCCATGCTATTTACTGGTTTGTTGCTTGCAACAGCTTCGTGGCATCTGGATATGATTTAATCATACATACTACGTGCAATAAGTTTCCTTTGGATATGTTATGAAGCTCAACCTTCTTGACGTGGGCTCTCTCAAAAGGTGGGAACCCAATTTTTGAATGCCCTAGATGCTAGTAAACACATATTAGGTATTAACCATCGTTCTTTCAAACAAGATGATAAACATATAAAGTGCATTCTGGTGGTTAACACTATTACTTTCTCCCCCGAGACATCCTTAAATTCCCTTGAGCTTTATCAACCTTGATGGATTCAGCCGGGCCCAAATTGGGTCCAGCTAAAAAATTTTCGTTTCCGAACAACTGATTCATGGAATTGATCCACTGAGAACTTCAAACATGTCAGGAACTAGCTTCAATCACAAATTGATCATAGAATCATCACTAAAAACTTAATGCAATTATTTCCACCCCACTGTGAAATCACTATCAGGAGGCCTGTTGCCTGCCTTTAAAAACTGATTCAAACATCTGACAGAGACCCAAAACTCTAGCTATATCATTTCTCTAACATGTTCAGTAGGTTTGCAAGATCTCGTTGCATGAAGACATTGGGGTCAAAAGATATCGACCTTTGAAGTTGCCTCCTTAAAATTACCTATAGAGAAACACGTTAGAAAGCAATAAACTGGGTTTGGAATTGACCTTGAAAACAAGGCAAATTAGCACATTGGAAAATTAAAACCGGGAAACTCATTCTTTGTCATGAGTACATTACAGATCTATGATTTAGGCTCATGACGAATAACAGGGCACGAATGGCGTTCAGTCAAAGTTTGCCACTCAAAAATTTGTAAACTAGACATGCTGACAGAAAACATTTTTTGTGAATGGAATTGACCTGGAAAAGTGTGCAAATGGATTCGTCATAACTTGCAAACTGGCACACTTAAAGTAGTTTTAGTATAGAACATAGGGAAACTAACCATTCGATTACACCTATCACAGATCAGGAGATATGACATCCAGAACAGGGGTTACAATCAATCTGCAATTACTGACACCAGTTAAAACTTATAAATTGCATTTGGAATCACGCTTGAAAACTGACCAAACGGATTCGTCATAAGCTAAAACTTGGAACATAACAAGTCTCTGACATCTACAATACAACACAAAAGGAATTTTCTCATTTGGGTCAACTGGTCAAAAGTTATTGCATGTCAAACAAGGCTTCCCAGAATTAGGTGCAAAGTGCAAAAGCATGGAAACAGTAACTGACCAACTTTGAGGGATTCAAAACCTATTCAAATGGACTTGAAACGACTCAAAATCTGAAACATAGGTTCTCAGGTATGGATATTAGACACTCCCAAAGTGGTGAATCACAAAAATTTTCTGGGTGTGAGATATTTATTGGTAAACACAGTCTCCTGTTGCTGTTTGACACAGGTGAAAATGCAAATTCGGAACTAGCTCAAAACAAGACTTTGCCAAATAACTCAGAATGACAATTGATCTTCATGGAACACATAAATAGGCTGAATGGAGGGTGTTAGAAACATTAAACACCTCAAGGGCCTCATAGGTATAGTTGGGTACACATGGAATTATGGGCATTCATAAGGCTTGATTTGACTCAAAATTTTAGATGGTCGCTCAAAATAAGAACGCAATTTTGAGCACCAACAGAGGGTAGCTAGCCCTAGTTCTGGTGTTTACTTTTGTTGTTTTTATGCTTGTAACTATGAACTTGTTCCCCTATGGCGTCCTATTTTTTATGCTTATGATAATTAAAGGGACTAATAGCAACAATTTGTTTTGGTGTTGCTAGTCTATTTTACATTCTTTTCTACATATTAGTTTAAGGATTGATAGTACTATTAATTATGCTATGGTTATATCTTGTTTTTTGAAGTTTAAAGTTGGCATAGGGTAGATGACTAGGAGGTAACCTCTGGTAGATTCTTCAGCTTTTTTGTACTTTGGGATCAACCCCCCATCATTTTGGCTACTATCTAATAATTCAAAAAGTTTAGAGAAAAACTTATAGATATAATCACACATATTGATCAACCTATAGAATTTTACCATTCTAGTACCTTCATTTTTAGGAATCAAAATAATGAACGGTAAGTGCAAGAAGTTGGGTCTCACTTTTGAGTAAAAAGTGGAAGTGTTTTTCCTAATTTTGAAATTTCTTGTCAATTGATGTCAAAATTTGAGGCATTTAGAGATTGAATATTTAAAAACTTGAGAAATATAAATTGAAGTGTTCATAATCTACCTTTTGAATATGCAATTTATTTGTGTGCCCATATTATAGATTTTTTTGGTATGAATTTTTAAAAACTACTTTTTCAAAATGCTTGTTTCATGGCCATACCACACTTGTGTACAAACACAATAATTTGACACAAATAAATAATTTTTTGTAAATCCTTTTAAAGGAAGTTATCGAAGACACCAAATTGATGGTAACATATTTCCTTAATTTATTATTGAATAGTTTGATTATTAATAATTTTTAATTGGTTATAAAAGTAAACTTTAAAACCTCTCATGTACAAACACCATAATTTTATCAAAAATTTACTTTTCTCATTTTGTTAAACTTCAAAAGAATTTTATGTAGATTGATAAGATTTAAATGAATTTAAGAAAAAAAAGGTATTAAAGTTTTAGTGAACCTCATTATTTTACATTTAGGTACCACCTTTGATTAAAAAAAATGCAAAAATAGTAAATAAAATCATAACACTACCAAATTTATATTTTTGAAATCAGGACAGTGAGAACTTTAATGATTTTTTTTTCATACATTTTTTAGATTGGGAAGACCCTTTGGAAATTATGGCAAGGCATGAATTTGTTAGTTCAATGCATTAGCTAAATCTTGAGAGATCAAGGCATAGGCTTGGCCTTACCAAACCTATCCCAAAAAAAAATCTGAGGTAGGAGTGAAAAAATATTGCCCCATATTGTGAGAAATAGGCAGCTATTATTTGAAATTAAAAAAATGGGTGCCAATTATGAGAAAGTGAAATCAGCATTTAAAACATATTTAAAATCCCAAAAAAGACAAAAAAAAATGATTTAAAAAAAAATAGGACCTAATTTTGAAAAATGGGTACCTATTTTAAAAAAATTTCAAATTTTTTATTTTAAAACAAATGGTAACCCATTTTTTGAAAATAAAAATGGCCATCTAATTTTTTTAAAAATGGGTTCTTATTTTTTGAATTTTGGATTGAGCACTAGAGCCTAAAATGGGTGCCTATTTTTTAAAAGTGGGTGCTTATTTTTTAAATAGTGTGATCTCAATCTACAACTTTTGTGCAATGAGACCCAACTTCTTCCTTCTACCCTAAAGGTAGAATTGAGTTTCTTGAGAAATTTCCTAGATCCAAAAAATTCTTTAACTGCAACACATACCTTTGGCCCTATAACATCCCAATAGTGTTGAAAAATAACATCAAGAACCCATGAGGTCTCTAGGATTTCTCACCTTCAAAAGAGAACATATATTTTTGAATTTCATCCATAGAGGGAATAACAACTAGCATCCGATTAGTCTCCTCACCCACTAGAGAGGGGATAGAATCCAAAAGATGGCTTTTTTCAAAAGATAGGAGAAAAAGTCCTTAAAAGCTTTAGAGAGGTTCTCATTAGAGTGAAATTCCCCAGAATGAGTAGAAGTATCTATAATTATTTTAGTATCTCTAAGTTTAGAAGTTATTAGATGAAAAAAAATCAATGTTATGGTCACCAACTTTTATCTAGAAAGCTCCAGTAAAGTTCTTTGGTCACAATATCTTGATACTTCACCAACAATTTCTTTTTATTACACACAGAATCCTGAATATCCCCAACCTCTTGAATTTCTTTTGAACTTCTAAGAGTATAATCTATAAAAGAATGAAATTTATTTTTATTGATTAACTTTATACTATTAGGGTTACTTGAATCAATTCAGATTATTAGGATCTCAACTAGTGGGTTGCAAGGAAGATAAAATAAATAAAATATAGAAATTCTTAATTTGGGATAAATTGAACATGACACATTTTCATTATTTCTCTACTTTCTTCTATGCCTCTATAGATGGGTTAGACTATTTATTTATCAAACCATAATTTGACCCATTTTGCAAAAGGGTGCCTAGAGATCTAAATAAAAAATTCTATCAAAATAATTTTATTCCAAAACATCATTTAGCTATCATACCATGTAAAGGAAAGGAAAAGGGAAATAAGAAGCCAAAAATAAAATGTAGTGAGATTTCAAGCATATATCCAATAACATTCACTAAGGAGAGACCCATGTCTAACTATTTCCAAGGAAAGGGCATAGTTAATGACATTGCTACAAAATGGATATTCACAAGTTTAAAAAATACTCAAGGAATCTTTTATTTCTACTCCTTGTTCAGCTTATTTTTCTTCTACTAGTTTTAAGAAGACTACATCAAGTTACCACTCATCAAAATAGATATATTGGTTGTATTATTGAATTAGGTATTTCTAAACATTTTTCTTGTCAAGTACAGATTTTTCTAGGATCTCATAGAGCACCACACCATGATATACTCTTCCCTTCAAACAATAAGTTTGCTCATCTTTTTTGTATATGCATAGTGTCTAATGTTGTTTTTTGTTCCTTAGATTCATCATAATATATTATTAGGTTATTATATTACATAGAGAAGTAATATAAACTGGAGTTCAATTTTGATTCAATGTTAATTTTTGGGTGCAAAAAGTGTAGTATGACAGTGTATATGGCTAATCATATGTCTAAGATGTATAGCTTTGATAATTATATTCATCAGTATCCTTATCTAGTGTGGCAAGTAATTAAATTCATCTTAATGAATATATGGATCTTGTTATGATTACTCAATTACCTACTTCACTAAAATTAACAATTGAGATGGATTTTAGGACTTTTATAAATATCATATCAACACAATTGTATATCTAGATTGATAAGAATATGCATATCTTCAAAAAAAGACTTCTTATAAATATAAATGTACATCATGACCTTGTTTTTAGATGGGTAGTTGGACAAAATGAAGATTAATTATTATTATTTGTTACTCTCTAGTAGACTCAAACTCCCAATAAGAAAATAAGATTTTGACTTATATGATAATATATTTAATTTACAATAGTTCTAGAGAATATATATATATAAACAAAATATTGAGCATGACAACAATTTAATATTTTTTATATTTAATGAAAATTGGAACATACTTTTTAACTGCAGCTTATGTATAACAAATATAGATTTCACAAAATAGGAAGACATTTTATACTTCAATAATGTAGTTAAAATCAAAGACCCCTCTCAAACTCATAATAGATGGAAACAATCTCGCACACCAATCATGAGAAAATGAGTAAGAATACTATTCAGTGGAATTAAAATTCAGACTCTAAATCTATCCAAGGCCCTTTTTAATTTCAGAAATACGTGAAAATAAACTTGTACACCAATCATAAGCAAATAAGCAAATGCATGATTCAATTGCATCTTCAAATCGATCATGTCAACACAATTGAATAGCTCCACTGACATTATTTATTGACTTCTAAAGGTAAAGACTTCTTTTAAAATTAAATGTATTTCATCTCATATTTAAGTTAAATAAATTAAACTGAACGCCAAATATATTCCTTGTAATTATTTGAAATTGTGAAGAGAGAATGAAAAACGAAGCTTTTGTAATGATATAGTAAGAAAAAAAGAAGCCATTGCTAGTGGGTAGGATATGATTTTGCAACATACCCAATAAGCAGCAGTGAAGCCAGCCACTCCGGAGGACAGGTGGATGACATACCCTCCTGCAAAGTCTATTATTCCAGCGGCAAACAAAAAACCGCCTCCCCAAATACTGAAGCACCCAATAGTATAAGAGAAAGTAAGCCACAGAGGAACAAACAGCATCCAGGCATGAAAATTCATTCTTCCCAGCAGAGATCCAGCCAGCAAAATGGGAGTGATAGCTGCAAACACAAACTGGAAGTACACCATAGTTGCCACTGGAAATGGTGTTGAAAATGGCCCTTGTTGAAGAAGATCATCTACACCCAACACAAAACCTGCCCTACCCCAAAAGGGCAGGAGCTTTTCTCCAAAGGACATTTTATATGCCCATGTTACCCAACAAATAAGTACTGCTGCAAATCCATAGAATGCCATGAAGGCTGAGTTTACTGCCCATTTCTTCTTCACAAAACTACCATAGAAAACTATCATGCCCACACATTGTAATCCCACAAGTGTTGAAGCAGTCAATTGCCATGCATTGTGGCCAGGATTCAGCCATTCTGGATCCGCACTATCAATTTGGTAAGCAACAGGCAGATTAGATGCCATCGTTGCTCTCTAGGTCTTTCACAACCGCATAGAAAGACTAATGTTATATCATTTGCAATGCCAATTAGATGCTTCAAGAATTTCATTTGATTGGTATGTACTAGATCCAAAGACAACACTTTAGGAATATAATAACAAAAGATTCTCTTTGTCATATTTATTGCCTGCACAAGCTGAACTCCAGAGATATGCCTCCATTTTTAGTAGCTTGTTCTTTTTCTTTCTAGCGCTTGTGTCTTATTACTAAGCAACACATTCTAAACAATTGTCATTTAAATATTATTAATTAACATTTATTTCAGTAACCTTAGAAAATTGGCCGGCATTTATACTTATTCATTTTACATATATTGTGGATGCTTTCGACATTGGGATTTCTGGAGAAGTTCATGGGCAACCAGTCCTGGCACCATCTTACTGTTTGCTTTTACTCATAATTTCTACGTGGATCTTGCAGTCGAATATAGGCCAAAACAATGTTCACAAGTTTGCTGACCTAATCTGATGCAGTTTAGGTTGCATATACTTCATTGTCCGTATCAGATATGTTTTAATATGATGCTTCTGTTACTCCCTAAAATATTTATAGATTGTTTCCTGAGGAAAGGGTCACCGTCACCTAAATGCCTCCACTTGTAACCAAAACTGTCTTAAGTAGATGTATTCTTCTGTTGCGATTGTTCCTCTGACGTTTACTATCGCTGCCACATGTACTCTTTTGATTTGATCATATAATTTATATACGAAATAAGAAAGTTTTGTAATTGAATTGTAAGGTTGCGGTTTCAACTTTAATCTGAATAGGCGATATTTCCCACTTTTTAATGCAAAAGTAGTTTTAATATTTCATTTAGTATACTAAGGATCTGATTTATTCTCTTGGAATTGAACGAATGTTGAAACGACTAAATATTTTGTCTATTCCGATTTTTTCTATAAACTTATGTAATATATTTTCAACAAAATGGCCGGTCAAATTAGAGGTTTAAGGTGACAAAACCAATGAAGAACCTATAATACAAGGTTGTTATGCGACAAAAATTAAATAGTAGGCGGGATGAGTCATACTTGGATAGCTTTTCCCAAAGGTCAATGATTTTTTTGGTCAATCATAGTAAATACTCAATTGATAATCACACCTTCCTTTTTTCCTTCTTCAATAGAAGACTGTGCTTCTTGACCAATAGAAATGAGCAAAATTAAATCAAGAATTTTTTTACTAGCTTACCAACTAAAGACATCTCAATCATGAAACTTAAGATGCTAAAAGAAGTGAAGATCCCAACACAACATCTAAGTAGACTAGTACTTGGATCTTGTAAAAGGAATTGAGACACATGTTATTGATAACCATCTCCACAATGGACATTTAGATTATGTTTACAAAGAGGACAACTATAAATGTTAGAGGGTAGAATAAGTGAAGGTCTTTCCACCATACACAATTTATTACATTAATAATCTAAAGTGCCTATAGTTAGACTAGTTCAAGAGAAATTTTACAATAGTACACATTTATTCACACGAGAAAAATAGAAGAAACATGTGTCCTTAATGTATAGAGAATCCAACATAAATAGAAAAAAAATGAGAGTTTGTATTGCTTCAATTGTTGAAATAAATTTCACGTAGAAAACATAAAGAAATTAAATTAACATAAAGAAAATTTGGGTCAGTCTCTTAAAAGAATCTTATCAAAAAAAATATTCACTAGCCAAAATATGTTGAAAAAGTTATGAACTCAAAATTTCCAAGATCCAAAAGACTTGAAAAGAAGCCAAGATTAAGGATTTGGAATGATACTTAGTGTGTCACATCAATTTTGTTCTTTTATTTCAGTGACAAGAGCCCCAAAATTGTATAGTGGAATGCAAACTTTTATCACTTTGATCATGGCACTAATATATTTCCTTTATTACTTCTTGAACCTATTCATTACTTTATTTTTGACTGAATAATTTATAATAGGATCTTATTTAAATGATTTTTTACATTTAAATGTTATTATATTGAATACTTTATCATTCTCTTTTCCTTGCATCATCACATGGCAGCATGACATTATCACTTAAATAGCATTGCATTCATGTCTTAGAGATACTTTAGGTGACTGTTATATGCCTTTTCAATGCCTATTGAAAAATCCTTCTTCATGACTGACCCTATCTATTCTATGTTAATGATGATGTGTTTCTATATAAGTTCACAAGTACAACACCAAGACAAGTATTGGAGAATGTAGGTATCTCAATAAATGGATTTAATATACTCTTGTGATGCATTCTACTCATTTTTTAGGTTTTATGGAGACTTTACTATGCATGCAGATGTCTCAAATAATATGATTAGGTGTGGGATCCTTTGAACTTTTTAATGATGTCTACCACAATCAATTTTGAAATACTTTAGCATTTAATTGTCATAATATTTTTCTTTTCATTTTAGGTATGTATAGAAGTGGATCCATTTGATCCTAATAACTTTATAGAATTGTTATTCAAACCTCTAAGTTCACTACCATATGATTCATGTGGGCAAGTATTTGTAGCTTTTAAAATACAAAAAGAAGCCCTTAGAAAGTAGTGATGCTCTTATTTATAGGCGTAAATATCTATTATAACATTCCTTTATAAAGTTTAATGAAGTAAATATAGGGTTGGGTAGATGCATCTATTGTTTGAGTTTATTTAGACATTTAGATGGGAGGGTTGATGGAAAGAAATGGCAAAATCATTCTTCCCTTTCCCTATTATGAATTTTTCTCTTTATAAATTGTGTTTACCTTTTTAAAAGAACTCCATGCTCAGGTAAATCTTAGTAGGATACAAGTTACTAGTTCTTCTTAATCAATTCAAGTTATTGTACCTAATAGGATCATGTTCAGAATGGCAATGGGAGCATCCTTGCTACTCCCAAGCCCTTCCAAATGTTCTTGTGGGAAAAAATCAACAAAAACACCCATGTAATTTTGGTGTTCATGCACAACTTGAATCCATCCCAATTTTCAAGGTTATGGAAGGGAAATAAAGAATTTATTGTTTGACTTCATATTTTATCGTATATGCATATTCTTTTTGTAACTTTGTATGTGATAAATTTATCCTAATACTACGCACGTTGTGACTCATTGATGATTGAATAGTGTCTTGATCTTTTGTAAGTTGCATTGCTATATATATTTGATTATACTATTACTAGTCTCTTCTCCATATAAACTTCTACACATTCATGGAGTTTGGTCACCATATGCAATTGACTTGATGCCACTAAATATCATTTAGGATGCCATTATTCTTTCCACATTCTAATATATGTTATAGACACAATTTCAATTACTTCAAAATTTCAAATAACTCCTCTATGTTGATATCTATGGAGAATTACTGATATTTTTCCACTTGTTCTTCCAAGAGATTAATAACATTTTTATTGTTGTACTTCCCTTTCAAACATAATTAGTATATATATATATATATATATATATATATATATATATATATAGTAGTTATATTATCAACACTGTAAGATAATTTCAATGTGTCGACCACCATTACTACATATTTTTATATGCTTTGTATATCTGCCCATTTATTCTTCATGGTCACCATCAATTATTTTTATGAAAAATCCAAGGCATCATTATACCATTTTTCTAAGCATTGCTTCTTTAGTTGCTGGATATATTTCTCAGTCAATGCAATCCAACAACATGATATTTTATCTTGGTAAATAAATAGCTTCTTTTATAATTATAAATCCCCACTAGTCTTATAAAGTTCTCATTTAGTGGGTGTTTATTTTTCACAATTATTTTATTCATTATTCATTATTTTCTTTTATAGCCAATATTTTTTATATGTGTGAATTGCTGTATGATTGTCTTCTTTACCAAATAATTATGTATCTTTGTCTTAGTCTAATTTCTTTAACACACGTTTGACATCAATGACAGTAAGTATCTTGATCAGCTTTAACATCAATGACAATATTTTCCTCACAATAAGCATACCTAGATTGGTTTCACCCCCTCCTATATCATACCCTTCTCTTGAAAATTATAAGGAACTCTATTACTACTATTTTTGAAGTAACATAGAACCCAAAGGAACTTGACACAAGTGATCACCGTGAAACTCCAACCCCATCTCTGCACTTGAAATATTGAGTTTGGGCATAAACTAAAGAGGGGCTTGAAGGGTATTAATACTTGTTGGCCCTAAACTAGTTGTTGTGCATGTTTAGTGAATTGAGGCACCTACTGAAATCTTAGATATAGTAGTAGCTCTACTATGGCCCATAGGAAGAAAGGTTGAAATGGGTTCCAATTGTGGTTGAGCCATGACTCCTAGTGTATTGACTAAGCCAATAATGCATATCTTAATTTTTGAAATATGGTTGTAGAAGATACAAATGGTGCTTTTAATTTTTTTGAAGTTTCATCATGATCGAAAGCATTAATTCAAACATCAAAGAACAATTATAATATGAATATGCATTGCATATGAAAAAAATCTTAAAAGGTATCACAAAAAATGATTTAGATGGTCATGTTAGTGACTTTCAGTGACATGAATGCTATTAGGAAAACTATGCAGTATATGATTAAAGAATTCTGAAGAATATTTGTCAACTCAAAAACATTATAGAGATAGAAACATCAGAGTACTAGATGGAACTTTAGAAAGGAAGAAAGTGACAGAAATAAAAAATTGTATTATAGCAAAATATCACAAGATGGTCTAACTGAATAATTTAGTAAGGTCAGTGAATTTTAGGATCCATCAACAAATGTTCTGCATAAGGAGTTTGAAGAATATGCCAAGATAGTATAAGTTTAAAATGTAATGGAAAACCTTGTTTGGGATTTTATTGAACTAAGTGTTGTTTGATTGTGGATATAATTACAACGATTTACTCCTAAGTGTGCTTCATCTTAAGTTTTCCTTGTTATTGCAGCTTATGGAGTCTACATAATAAATAGTTAGGATTAATATGCATATTCTAATAAAAAACTATGGTCTATATGTACAAACATGTATTATGTGCATTGACTTATGATGGTAGAAATAAGTACTTTGTTCATTGGAGATAGATAGAACTGGTCAATGTCAAGGGTCAAATAGAAATTTGATTACTCAAGGCTAAGTTGCATCAAACAATATTCAAGTGGTCAAGTGAACCTAGCAATATTAGGGATTTGAGGAGAAGAAGATATTTTAGTAGATTTGAGAAAGGATGTTTGATGTAGAGGCCCCCAAGGATGAGGGTAGGATAGAGGTGTCTAATGAAGATGTGGACGTATAGAATTTACTAAAAAATGACACAATTAAGAGATACAAATTCTTTCATATCATTGGTAACGGGACTTCCATCACCTAGATGATTGACAATGTCAAACAGGAAAGGTAAAACCATTGGGAATGGGCACTCACTTTGAGTAGAAAAAAGTTTGTAATAGAGTACCTCTAGGGTTTCAACAATAGTTAAAGTGTAGTGTAAAGAAATTACGTAAGTATATTTTCTATAGAATTTTTAAAATCCATCCATTTTTTCTTCTTTAATGTCTATCAAGAATAGTTGATAATTGGTTCTGCTTTGCATTCCTCCACTTAGAGGTGAACTACCATCATATATCTTAAGTTTTGTATGGCAAGAAATGTTTGGTAAACGACACATCTTATGTTTCTTAACAATCAATTTCCTTTGTAAATAATCACATCTGTCCATTATTATGACCAATGGACTGATTAGTATTTCCTGAATCATGATATGATTTGATTCTAATATTTCAAAGCTAATCAAAGTGTCTTCAAATACAAATATTACTCTATTTGCAATGTGTATATCATGCACTATGTATGTTATGACTACTGTAGTATATATATCTTCTATGATATATGTTATGGAACTTTTTATGTATATTATTATCTTCAATATTTATATTTCTCTAAATGTTATCTTCCTTTCCTCCCTCTTATGTGTTTGATATGGATTGGTAACAACTTCAATAGGTAGTTTGTGATCATCTCATGGTTGTTTCTTCTTTGAATCAAAAGTGTAAGATATAAGTGATTTTCATTAATTGTTATTAGATTCTATATCTGACCCATTGATGTGCTCTCCTAGTTGCTGACTTGGCATGTTAACCTCTGTCTACTATGTATGATTCTTTATCCTTATACACTAAGTGCTAAGTATGCTGTAACATCGCCATTTTTTTTTCTATATTGAAATTGATCTCAATTTTTCTAATAAAACATCCACAATTGACTACTACCTATATTATGGGGTTATTTATCATTTCTTTAATTAGTGCATGCTCCAAAATATAATTTCCATGCAATTAGATTGTCCAATGTTACATGTTATTCTCATTTGTTGTAGTTACACTAGGTGTAATCCCTCATAGGTACCAAAATTTAATTAAATACCCTCTTCAATGCTAATTTGGTTGTTTGTTACCAACCTAGATCTTTTTTGGTTCGTCCATCACCTATCCCAAACCTCTTCTAATGGGCTTTTCTCGGTATCCAAAAAAACTCTATGAGTTGGGATTGTAGATGTTGTATTTTACAAAATGATATCATTGCTTATGATTTGATTAGTCATAATAGTTGTGTTAAGAGTTGTGTGGTGTCATCCCATATGTTGCATCTATACATATAGGTGATGTATTCATCCATCATCAAATTATTTGATACTGATCCTAAATCTTCTTATGATGCATCTTGTTAGGAAAATTTATGGTGGGTGTCATTGGTTAAGGATCCCATCATGCACAAAAATTTTCATGCCCTCAAATCCTCAAACTTATACACCTATACTAACCAAAATATAGGTAGAAAGACTTTGAAAAATGTGCTTCTAAAATAAGAGTGGTCCCCATTTGCAATGGTTTAATGGTGTGGAAACTACACAATATGTACCATCTACCTTCATTAAATGTGTGTCAAAAAATAGTTTAATTTTATATATTTGACTTTGTATGTGTTGATGCATGCTTCTGATAAGAAAAAATTCTTAAAAAGTAATTTTAGTTATGTTAATTCAATTAAAGACTCTTCCCCCAGTGCCAGTCATCATTTTTCTAACTTCTATTTCTTTATAAACCTTTTTCCTTTCTCTTTCATTTGCTAATTCCCAAGACTTAGGTTTTTCTTTTCTTAACTTTGAGATGGTTACATGAATTTCTTTTATACCATTCCTACTATTTTCATGTGCATTGACTATTGTGTATCATTGTGGCCAAATTTGGGTGTAACTATGTTGTAACTACCATGGATTTATAGCTACAGACATCTAATTAATAATGTAAAATTAAGAATTCTGTTCTGAAGAGCCAAACTCTATTTTGGAACATAAGATGTTTGTAGAATTTCCTCACTAACCTTTTTTTTGGCTTCCATGAAGGTGCCAAAGTTCTTTACTCTCATCTGATTAGCTAGACTAATTTATATTGGTCACTATTTTTGAACTTGTATTTCATGCATAATGCTAATTACTTGAATATTTGAGGGAGCATGGATTTAGCTTTCTATAAAAAAAATAGTTGTATTGTAGATGATAGATTTTGAAAACTTGAGTTTCAACAAAAATTATATTTGGAAAAAAAATGCAGATATGATTAAAATTTTAGAATATAATTTATATTAAAAATAAATTCCATAAATATTTCGTTATTCATTTATACAAAAATACATGTTCCTAGAGTTGTTATAGTAGTCATTAGATGATCAAGACAATTTAGGTGAACAGTAAATAAATAAATGAAATCATCAAAGTATATTCACAAGTATGATGACTATATAGATTAGATCTTTTGCATAGTTTTCACCACTAAGAGTATTTATATTTTTGTGTAGAGTGTTTAATTTATTTATTTAATCATTATTTTTACTATCTTAGAAATCATATGAAGTTATTTATTTCAATAGGAAAATGATTTCTATTAGTATTACAAATTGGCATCCAAACATGAATTTAAATATTGTATGGTCAATTTTTATTTATTTATTGCTACACAAATGTAAACAACATTATTGTGTTGGAAGTTTTAAGTAGAATTTGGTTTGTTTGACTAACTTTGGAAGAATTAATGGTTTTAAACCTACCTCCCAATGCCCCCCACAAGTTATCCAAAAATTTGTGGATGATACTTTCTTATTTTGTATCTCCTCCATCCATGGAGCCATATAATGGAAAGACACCTTGAACCAGTATGTGTTGGTCTCTAGTCAATGCATAAATTACTAGAAGACAAAAGTGTATTTCTTTAATACTATTACCAATTTGAGGGAAAATTTGACTGGTATTCTTTCTTTCCAAGAGGTGTCTCTCCTAGACACTTATGTAGGTCTCCTGCTTACTATAAAGGAAGTCCCCAATCAATATTAGAATGGCCTAGTTAAACTCTTTCAGAAAAAGATGATGAGATAGAAATGTAAAATCTTGAGCAATGCAAGGAAACTCTAGCTTCTTTCCACCTCCTTGCAAGGCGTCTCAGTGTATTTCTTCTCCATTTTCAAAATTCTAGGTAGATTTAGAGATATTCATGAGAAAACCTAGCATAATTTTTTATGGTCCAAAACTAAAGAGAAGGCTAGAATGAGTTTGGTTAGCTAAGAGAAAGTTCTTCATCCAAAAGCTCTTGGAGGATTGAATATTAGAAGAATACGACAATTGAATATGGCCCTGCTAACTAAAATTGGCTGGAAGTTGGTGAAATCTTAGGTTATTTTGTGTAACATTGTGATGGCTAAATACCTTGGAGGTTCTTCCTTCCATCAATTCCTTTGGGAACATGTTGTCCCTCATGGTTCTAAGATCAGGAACAATGTGGTTAAAACTTAAAAGATCTTGAAAATGGGGTGTCATTGGAACGGATTCATGACAGTCCCCTCATGCATTCCAAGTTCTTACCTCTACACAAGATGTGTGCTAGATTGTATGGCTCTCCGACTTGAAACTTTATCACCCCTGATAGACAATGGATCAAATTCCAGAACTTGGAGCCTATGGAGTTGGGCCTTTCCTAGGAGCTATAGGACCTTCTTTAGAACTATAGGATTCCCCTCACCTCACTGGAGGACTCGTTAGTGTGGAAAATCACACCTCAGGTGAGTTCACATTTAAGTCTGCTTGTCTTAGTTTTCTTGGGGGAGAGGTGGCCCAAGATGATTGGAAAAAGGCCTTGCACCCTTGGATTCTACCAAAGGTAAATTTCTTTTGGTGGATGACTTTGCATGGATCCATCCCCACACCTGTTGATCCATTGCCCTTTTGCCACAAATGTTTGGAAGGAAGTCCTATCCTTATGGGATGTCCAATGGTGTATGGATAGTAATTTGAAGCAATTTGTTGACTGGGATAGGCTATTTTCCCACCCATACCTCAAAAACTTATGGTTGATTCTCCCCCCATATATTTCATGGAAAATCTGGAAGGAGAGGAACACTAGGATTTTCAAGGATCAAGCCACTACCAGCTTTTGGGTGGCCCAATCAATTATTAGGCTACTAAAAGAATGCAATGGGATCTGGTGTTGGAAGACCGCCCCCCCCCCCCCCCCCCCCCCCCGCCCCCCCCCAAATCCCCCAAGTAGTTTTTTCATGAAATGGGCATTGACATGGAATGTTGGTTTATTAGTGGCAAATTTGACAATTCCAAAGCCATGGCCAGAAAAAAGATGGTGTGGCACACTCCCCCTATGTCTTGGATCAGGCTATATTTTGATGGATCAATAATGATGGGAAACACCATGACGAGAAGTATCCTTCACAATAGTATGGGAAATATGGTGGTTGCCTATACTAGAAACTGTGGACGAGGCTCAAATAATGAAGTAGAAATATTGGCACTTCTATGGGTACTAAGAATTACAAGAGCTCATGGAGTCAATAAGCTTTCCATTGAGGGGGACTCAATGTTAATTATTAAAGCTACTAGGGGAGAGAGCCAACACAACTGGTCAATTAAAGTTATAATCAATTAAATCCAAAGGTTGATGTAAGAATACCACAAGATCCATATGGCTTATATATATCATGAAAGGAATGGCATGGTGGATGAGAAAGCCAAATTTGTCCATAGTGTCACACATTTAGTGGAATGGGAGGACATTAGATTGTTGCCATCATCAACTCAAGATATGATGGAAAGGGGGCATACTTGCAATAATACCATATGAAACATCACAATAGGTGTAAGGCATTTATTTATCCATGTGGGTGTGAGGACATGGATTCTAAAGAAAGGATCATTTGGCAAGATTTAATGGTGATCTACATTAATGATTTGATTGTTGTGAGTCTTAAGTATTACCAAAAAAGGACACAAAGGGTGGATTTGTTGAGATGCTAAAAACTAGCAACTAATGATAAAAATAAAAAGTTGTTAAATTCCAACACCAACTGTAGCTAGCGAGGGCCATTTATATATGGAAAAGGACTGATAACAAGTGTCACTAAGAGTGGGAAATCTTGTAGAATTATGATGGTTATGCACTGCATTTTTATTTTAATCTTTGAGGCTTTTCATTTTATATTTGGTAACTACCAAACTTGCAATAAGGATTTGTCAAAAAACATTGAAGAGTTTGTGGTTGATCTAGGTGATGGCATGCACACTAGCTATCACATTGAATCGATGGGTGTGGAGGATTGCATCCATAATAGTGAAGTGATGATGGTTTACTTGTAGGAGGGTGGCCTCTTACCATACATGGAAGGAATGATGAAGCACACTAAGAATGTCTCTATGCAGTTCTTCGATTCTTAGAAGGGCAACAAGGTGATTGTCAATGGGATGAGATTTGAAATTTTGGAGGAATACATTATGAGAGTTGGAGAGTTTACCATGGAAGGAAAGAACTAGCGGAGGTGGGATAAGGTTAATGAGGAAACTAGTCCACAAAAGTTTTATAAATTCAAGGAGGAGCTGGTGTGAATGCGTGGTGGGTCTTCAAGGGAAGCCCTTCCAAAAACTTGACATGTTATCTACTATGAGATTATGTGGTATATCATCCTTGAGGACCACTTCTAGGTAATCTATTATTACCACTTCCCTATTCTTAATCACTTCAAAAACTTGGACAACATTTCCTTCCTATTTCTTTTTTTGGATTTTTTGGAAGATTATATTTATATGGCTAGGAGGAAACATGAGGATGGTAAAAAATTCTACCTTATCCATCAGGGGCTCATGAAAAAACTATGTACCCAACATCTCACCTAAAACCTGCTACTCCTAGTTAACCCTCTGGCCTCTATTACCCACTAGGTCTCTTTAGATCATGGCCCAAGCCCTAGCCATAAGAAAATCAAGAAATCCCCTAGCCCTAAGGTTAAAATTAGTTTCATCAACTTTGATTCAGACACTAGGAAGGGTAAACAAAGTGCTAGGTGATCTAGTAAATGCGTCCAAATGGAAAAAATTTAAATCCCCCCCGCCCTAAGCATGATTCCAGCTTTGGATCTTTTGAAAGTGATGTTTAACCTACAAAAATGAAGAGACTGCCCTAGGACACCAAGCTCATCCCCAAACCTCAAAGCCCTTCTCATGTCTTGATACTCTCGAAGCTACCTCAATTAGAAGATGGTAGGGAAGAGATCACATCACCTAGGAAAGAAATTCCTAAAGGTTGGGGGAAGAAAGGAAGGCATAGCCATAGATAGAGCCATAAGAAGGCTAGATTGGATACGCTTGAGCACTCTATGGGGGACCTGGCAGACAATGAAACTGGCATCTATTAGAGATTTGATACTTTGGTGGAATTTTCCACCAAATTCATGCATTTTGCAGCTACCACCCTTTACTTTTTGCAGGTGAATAAAGAGGAGAAGGACCTAGGAAAGGTAAGTGAGACAACTCACTCCATCTATGGTTTCCTAACATAGGATTGGCTTAAGGCTATCTTGGACAAACTGGTCAAGGTGGAGGGGATGATTTGAATAAGGATGTGCTTAAGGAAAACAAGGAAGATGATCATGGATAGAAGGAGGGTAGCTAGCCTTGGGTCTGGTGTTTATTTATGTTTTTATGATGCTCATGACTATGAACTCAGTACCCTATGTGGTTTTACTATTTGTTCTTTTATCATTTATTGGGACTTATAGCAGTGATTTTTAAAAGTTTTGTTGGGTTATTTGTTAGTTTTTTTTTGCATTTTTGTTTAAGAACTAATAGTACAGTTAATTTAGTTATAGACATTATGTATTTTTTGAAGTTTAAAGTTGGTATTGGTTAGCTGATTGGGAGGTAACCTCTAGTTGACCTACAACCTATTTTGTACTCTAGGGCTAGGCCTTCATCCTTTTGGCTACTATCTAATGCTTCAAAAACATCAAGAACCACATTGCTTGTTTGAATATTTTCTTGTTGTTGGATTGCATTCAAACAGAAATCTTGAGGAAAATGAAGTTGCATGTTTTAAAAGGAAGAGATGGGAGGTAGAAATGTCAAAGATAATAAGGCTAGGTGATGGAAGAATGCATTTGTATCACGATCCTTTCTTGCACACATTAGAACCTCAGGTTCATGTTTTCAAGTAGTAATTTTTGATTAATTCATAATAGTCATTATTTTTTGTCACAAATTTGAGTCATCTTCTATTTCATTTTAAAATTAAGGAACATAAAGTTGGACTCAAGTAAGATATTTTAGCAGGATTTTTTTTGAGTTGTTTGGAAGCTTTCTAAGAAGAAATTTTAGTTGCGAGTCTCATGAATTGCGCAAAAATATGTCACTTGTTATGAAATGTGATAGGTTTTCAGATCTTAGGATTATATTGTTCTACTTTATTGTTTCAAGTAGGTAATGGTGGTTAATGATCATGTTAGTTTTATTTCACTTATCTATTATGTTTGGTTAATTTAAAGCTTTGAATGGAAGTCATATTCTCATTACTGAATATTTGAAATTTTAAATGCAGTTATTTGAAAAAATAAAAGTGACAAAAACCAATTGCTAGTCGATGAACATCTGCTGAAATATATATTGTTAGTTTAAGATATAAATCCGCAACTAAGATTGATCCATATCTTCTTGAAGTTCAACATTTTTTTCTAACAAGTTATTGAGCCACCATAGGTAAACTTATTATCTCTTTGAAGTAGATTTAATAATTTTTAAATTCTCTCCTTTCTTCAAGAAGTGTTCTTTCTCTAGATACCATTATGAGAATGAAACTAAAATTTTTGTCACCTTGGTTTGAGGATATCCAATACTGACATTGTTTATTTTTCCAATAATACCTTATAATGAGTTATTTATCTCATTAGTTGGTCAACATTCTCAAGGAAACTAAACAAAAACAAAAGTGTGAAGGGTAAATATTACATTTCTTCTAAGATTTCACTATAAATTTCTTATCTGTGATAGGTAAAAATGTGATATACTAGATTTTATTGTAGGACTTGATATTCTTTCCGTATTAATTAAATTATATATTTTTTTGTTAGATATTCAGAATCAACATAACCGCCTACTCCCCATCATGACTTTTTAATAGTAGCATCAAAGTTCATAAATTCTCATATTATTGTTGTTATCCTTCCCTTCCTTGTGATTGTAGATATGAAGGAATTTCAATAATATGAAGGACTTGCCTTACTTAAGATTTTGTGTGGTTGTAAAAACCTTTGGAAGTTCTTGGCTCAGTTATTTCCATTTCATTTGAGGATCCTATGTGCACATCTAGCAAGGAATTGACAACTAATGAGGTATTTCATTTATTCAGACAAACCTATTTTGATTACTTGCTTTGAATGTGAGGAATTGTTTTGTGTTCTTTGATTGACACACAAATATTTTGATGGAAAATTTTCAATTTCATTGCTTAATTATTTTGCAGATAATATTTATGTGATAAGTTGCTAGCTCTAGGGAAATAAGACTTTATGCATATACTAAAGTATGTTTCTCTTTTCTAGGTTCTTACTAAAATTTTAAACTCATATTTTGTTTTTCATGTGTGCATTTGATAGATGTTAATTCATATATAATAGAAGTAAAGGAGAGTTTTCCCTTTTAACTATGTCATCAATTATGAATAACACTATATCAAATTATGTAGTTTAAAATTGAAGGAACACATGCAATATTGTGTTGATCATCCATACGAGATCAACAAGCCTCCAAAAGTGAAGGCCTAGGTTTTTGAAAAGAAGGGTGTTATGATGGACAATATTGAAAAGGTAAGCCTACTTGGTCGAATGCAATATGGTATAAATATGATTTCATAGTCTATTTCTCAATATGTCAGTAAATTATAGTTAGTGTGAGTTGTGATATTTTCTTCTGTAGTTATGTGTTTTTTTTTAAAATTTTAAATATTGATATATTGTTTTGAAAGAACACAAACTATGTGTTGGGAGCACAAATATTACAAAGGAATAATATTTAGAATAATTCCATGGAAGTCATGAGTAACAAACTAGAACTTAATTACCAATCTAGGCATGGGGATTTGGGTATGCATATAGGGTAATTTTTTTGGGGGGTTTGGGCACATTTGGACACCAAACATGCGATATAATAGCTAGATATTTCATGGATTGTGGCAATTTGTTAGCATTAAGAGAACATAAGTCTAAATAAGTATGTGAGATACATATAATATAAACAAATTTAGATGCCATATAATATATCCCTTGTAGAATACAACATCTTCAATGTTCAACAAAGGACTAAGGAAAACCTCTGAATGCAAAATTTTATATACATTTTAGATTAAAGATCAAGAGCAATAGTTTTGACAAGGTCTATTTAGGAAGAAATGTTCCAAAGACCTTAAAGGGAATTAATTTAATTATACAAGCATTTGGTGACATAGTGTAAGATGGCTAAGGAGGTTGTGTAAGATAAAGCAGTGTAATGTTGTAAGAAATCAAGCAAAATGAAAACTAATAAAATAATCCAAGAGAGCTTAATGTGAAGAATATTACCATAAACGAAACGAGTTCCCCAATGGATCAACAAGAATGGAGACAAGAGATTTTGAAAGGGAAAAGAAAAGAAAACCCCTTGTGTAATATTATGAATGGAAGACAAAAAGTCCTAAGAAAGGAGAGAGAAAGAAGGTGGAGCAAATAGCTCCTTACAATAACATCAAGATGATGTGTGGAAGAAGTTATAGAAGAATGAGAGAGGCATCTCTTTTATAGAGATGAGAAAGGAGTTGCATGTGTAACTCCCATTTCTATTAATTCCACCATTCATAATAAGTGTGTGCAAAGTGTCAATATCCTCTTAAGGAGGAATAAACTACTTTCCTTAATAAAGGAATTACAAAAAAGAGTTATCCTCACATGTGGACTAGAGGAAAAGAAAATAACATGTCCTTCACATGTGTACTAAAGGATAAAATACATAAGGGATACCTTGGTTTATCCCATTTAATAAATAAATACAACCAAGGAAAGATTACTACTTCTAACATTCCCCTTTAATCTGTACTTGGGGAGCTTACACCAAAGGGAGTTAAACCCAATTTACAATAGTATAACTTGATTTTTGAAACATCTTCAATCATACAAGAGGTCTTGTACAAAAAATAATGATGTATTGTATGTGTCTTGATGGATTATCTGAAACATTGAAACAAGAAACAAGGAAACTATCCACAAGGATAATTTCTTCTTGTATTTAAGTTAGAAACTTTTAAAATAGAGTGATAAATATAAGTGTAACTTGGTACCACAAAGAAATCAAGATAAATCATATTCTGCAAAGAACAAATATGTTATCAAAAACTTTCAAGAAAGGACCATAGAAAAGGCTAGCTAATGAATCCAACATCAACAATGCATCAATCACGTGGATATAGACAGTCTACTAATAAGTCATTTTATTACAAGTTAATGGGTGATCAATCCATAACCTGCATGACTCATGATTTAAGAAATGAAGTATACATAACATTATATGGCATGTTTTCAAAGATATCAAAGGAGAGGAGTATGAGTATTAACAAAAGATTGTCTTCAAATAAGAGTAAAATGCCTTCAAGATGGGTCAAATTAACTAAAATTGGAGGGAAACTCCAAGAATAAATGGTATAAACCATAAAGTGCCAATATGGCAATAGAATGATGCTAGGAAAGCATAAACTGCAATTATGTGCCAATCAATAGAACAAGATAAATGTTGAAGGAAATAGTTTATAATATCTCATAATCCCAAGAACTTTTTTTTTGCATATGTGAAATATATAAGAATGCACTCATAATTGTCAAGTCACAAAATACACAATAATTTATATATTTATCGAGATATATATGTGGGCCCCCATATATATACATGAATAAATATACCTAAAATATCATGGTATGAGATCATGCAGATAGAATTAAGATCATAAAGTCAATAGTTAATAGAACATAATTTCTAGGTTTTACAACATACTAAAGAGAAATGTCAAAGATGATGAATGAGGATCATTAACAGCAAACCGTATTTGCAATAATTAATCCTCCTAGGTTGAAGTCCACCCATTGTAGAAATTGATCTCTTTTACTAAGTAATTTCTTAAACCATTTAGTTTTTTTCTTAACAAATTTATCACTAGAGGAAGAGTCATGATGTATGAATGTACCATTTGTATCAACATTAGCATTATTACCATGATTAATATTAGCATTATTAGCATGATCTATAAATGCATCATTATCATTACCATTGTAAGAAAGAATAGGAGGAATAAAAGTAGATATATGAGGAGTAGGGTTTAGAGAAGGAGGTTGGTCCTCCACTAACACAATTCTACTTCCACTGAATTGTTCATTTTGAGTATTAGAAGAATCATGCACACCATTTCCTACAAGACAAACATTTTGTGCTATGTGTACTTTGTTAGTAATAGGATTATAAGCTTGATAACCTTTGGTATTTTGCATGTTTTCATTCATGCACCCTATACATACAATCTTAGATGAAGCAATAGGAGGTAAATTTTCAACTATATTAGATGAGATATGCTCATTTTTCAAATGAGCAAGCCTTTCATGCTCCATATTAAAAGCATTATCTTTGTGCAAAGAGTGTCTAAAAGAGGTGAACCCAAAAAATTTAAATAAGTTATCATTGCCTAACTTAGCATTAGCAACAACTTCATTAGTGTTAGGATCAATAACATAGCACATGTCCCTATGAAACTCAACTTTGTAATTTTGACATAATTTTTCAACAGAAAGAAGATTGTATTTCAACTCAGGAACATAAAGGACATCATGTAATTTTCCATTTGGAATACTAACATTACCAAATCCTTCAACTTTGCAACTATGATTATCAACTAATTCAATTGGAATATTAGAAGGATCGGGTTTTAAAGAATCAAACACTTCTTTATGAAAACTAACATGTTGAGATGCACCAGTATAAATAATCCATTCTAAATTTTTAGGAACATTGTAACTAACAGTAAAAGCATGACAAGATGGATGAGAGTTTTGACTATTGTTAATGATAGGTTGCCTATCTTTTTGTTTTTTAAAACAATTATTAGTTACATGACCATCTTTCCCACAATAAGTACAATGAGGTTTTTTATTAGATTGATTAGGATGAGTATTATTACGATGTGTGTTTGGATTATTATTATTAAAATTATGATTATTGTGATTATTATTATTATGAGTATTGGGAGAATCATTATTAGAAGACTTGAAATTCTGATTTTGACTTTTAGACACAAAGGCATGTTCATTAGATCTAAGAATACCAAATTCCAATAACTTAGCTTCCTCTTGATGTAACAAATTTTGAAAAATACTATAAGTTAATTGAGTAGACAAAGTAAGAATAGCAAGTTGAGAATGAACATTAGTGATAAATTGTTGAAATTGTCTAGGAAGACATTTCTTTAAAATAATGGTAATTAATCTAATATCAGTGAGAGTAACACCTAATCCAATTAGTTGACTTTTAATATAATCAAATTTAAGTAAAAATTCATCCATAGATTTGAAATAAATATACCTCAAGTCTTCCAAATTATCTTGCAATTGAATCTTGCGTGATTCAGATGGTCTATCATATGTTTGCTTCAAAATATCCCAAGCTTCATGGGAATTAGTGGAATGAGCAATTAGAAAATATAAATCATGGTTAAGAGATATACCAATGAGGCCAAGGGCTTCCTCATTTTTAGTATTCCATGCATTTTTTTCATCTTGTGTAGCTGAGGTATAGGGAACTATAGAAGGGTCAGTAGCAACATCTAAAATATGCTTAAATCGAAAAATAAAAGAAAGATGTGTTTTCCAAGCAGGATAGTTTGAATTATTTAACTTAATTTCTAGAATTAAAGTCGACATGATTTGAAGATTAATAGATCAAAGGAAAAACTCCTAGATTAAATAAATTTGAATAAAAAAACCCCTTTTAATATATAATTTAAAAATAAATAAATTAAACCTAATAAGAACTTATGAACAACACCTTTTTAAAAAAAAATAAATTATTTAAATAATTTTAATTTTAAAAAATTAAACCAACTCCTAATTCTATTTTCTTAAAAACTAACTATAATATAATTTTTTAAGTATTTGTTTCTTTCTTTTAAAAAAATTCCTTTTTAAAAAAAAAAAAATGTACTTTACTTTATTTTAAAAAAATTTCAAGTTTGAATTAAGAATTAATTAAAAAAACTTTGTGAATAGTAATAATAAATAAAATTTTAAAAGACACGTCAAAGTTTTAGTAAATAATAATAGTAAGCAAAATAGTTTTAGTGTTGTCATGTGCAAAGTTGAGCACAATGCACTCACTCAGTGCCAAGGTTTAATGTAAAAAACAAAGTCAAATAAGGGTTTTTCATGAAGAATTATAGTGAATATTCAAACTGCATACTCCTTAAAATAATGTTAGCTTCAAGCGAAAAAATACCAAAAAAATCAAGCAATAAAAAAAAACTTCAAGTTGTTTTCAAAATTGAGAAAGCAGCTTTGAGATGTTGACAGGTAGAAACCCTTTATGCCCTTACAAATATAGAAAGATGGAGGGAGGTGTTAGTATAATAATAGCTCTCCTGTAAAGAACCTGCAAGTATGTTATGAAATTGATAGAGAAACCAATATAGAATGTTTAAAGAAATCTCTATGGCATACATTACAATTGAAATTATACAATAAGAAGCGATGCCTAAAAAAAAACTAAAAAAACTTTCAAACAAAAAAATGAAATCAAACATATAACTTTGAAATTATAATTAACAAATGAGATTCAGGCTAGAAAGGAAGAAAGGGAGGCTCGAGACAAGGTAGGCAAAGACGCACAACAATAGGAGGAGAAATCAAAACTATGCTACAACATTTCACTATGCACTAGTCTATGGCTTCTCCCTTCAGAATGAGGGAGGCTCGAGAGAGTGAGCTACAACAAGCTTATGAGGAGGCTTCAAAGGAGAGAGAACTAGCATGGCAGTCCCGGCTTGAAGCTGAGGAAAGACAAAATTGAGGAAGAGCTATGATATAATGAGGCAAAAAGCTAAAGATATCACCGTGATAATAGGATTTGCAACCAAAAGGAGTGAAAGAGGAATCTGTTAGAGAAAATAGAGAATGAAATAGAAGAAAAATTTATAAAGCTGACTAGAAAGAATGATTAAAGCAACAGAAATGACAGACTAGGAAAAGAATAGAAAAAAATGATGGGTAACCCCACGTGGCTGCACCAAGAAGTCAAGGCACTAGCTGAATGAAAGAGCTAGTAGCAAGGGAGCAACGTAGGAGGAGGGTAGTCAGGCCGCATCATGTAGGAAGTCCAAAGAGGAAGTATGAAGGACGTCCAGCATAAAATCACTCTCCAATGGAAATGTCAATGGAGAGAGTAAAACACATGAGAATGACGATGTTGAAAAAACAAATGATACGGCCTTCAATGTAAATAAGTTACAGAAGTTGCAGTAAAAAGCTAGATTTTCTTTATTTTTACAACCTATCCTTATCAAGAGCTTTGAAAAACAAAAAATAAAATAAAATAAAGGAGATTATCTGCTGAACATGAATATAAACTTCTATAGTTGATGGCTATGCCTACATAGGTATTTTTCCTGAATAGATTTATGTTCAAATGAGTGTTAAAAAAATGGTGTTACTATTTAATACAACTCCAACATAGGCCTATGAAAATCTAATCATACTTATCAAAGGTGTAAATTTGATATCATGTAAGGAATGAGTAAAATAATTACTAATGAAACAAATCGACTAGGGTGAGATGAAGGCTTAGGCCGAACACGCAGAAGGGGAGCTGACTGCTTACGATAGAAGGGGATAGAATCATAGCCAGGACGAGGTTTAATACTAGAGGGCTAAGAAGGGAAAGAGGAGGGAGGCATGTAAAGAAAAGGGCATGATAGCAGCAGTCAAGGAGGCGCTACAACAAGCAAGGAGAGTGGGATGAAAAACAAGAAGGAAATCTATAAAAACATGACAACAAACGTAACAGATCCTTGTATAACAACATGAAAAAAAAGGTAAGAGATAAGTACAAATATGGAAATATTAGAAATGCTCAGAATTAATTTTTTATTATTATTAAAGATCAAATGTTTAAAAAAAAACTAAAGTTAAAGATAAGAGAAGATTTTTAAAATATTTCTCAAAAGATATAAAAATGTAATAAGAAAATATGATTTTGAAGTGTTCCCTCTAATGAAATTATTAGGGAAGCAATAATATTTATGATTTCAAATATTTAACAAAAAAAAAAATTCCACACTATAGAATAATAATAAAAACTTATTAAACTAAGAATTGTTAAATGCTACTTGTTAGAACAAGAGCAAATTTTTAAATTTTTTTTTACTATAAATACCCTTTGGCAGCAAGCCTTCCAAAGAGACCTTCATAAAAGCTCAAAAAAAGGATTAGAAAGCTTTGATACCATGTAAGAAATTGAGCAAAATGAAAACTAATAAAACAATCCAAGAAAGCTTAATGTGAAGAATATTACCATAAACCAAATGAGTTCCCCACTGGATCAACAAGAATGGAGACAAGAGATTTTGAAAGGGGAAAGAAAAGAAAACCCCTTGTGTAATATTATGAATAGAAGACAAAAATCCCTAAGAAAGGAGAGAGAAAGAAGGTGGAGCAACTAGCTCATTACAATAACATCAAGATGATGTGTGGAAGAAGTTATAGAAGAATGAGAGAGGCATCTCTTTTATAGAGATGAGAAAGGAGTTGCATGTGTAACTCCCATTTCTATGAATGCCACCATTCATAATAAGTGTGTGCAAAGTGTCAATATCCTCTTAAGGAGGAATAAACTACTTTCCTTAATAAAGGAATTACAAAAAAGAGTTATCCTCACATGTGGACTAGAGGACAAGAAAATAACATGTCCTTCACATGTGTACTAAAGGATAAAATACATAAGGGATACCTTGGTTTATCCCATTTAATAAATAAATACAACCAAGGAAAGATTACTACTTCTAAGAGATGTGATGTGTATGGGCACTTAAATTGTACTATTTGAATGTTTTCATCGATAGTATGTGACTGTAAATCTTCAATGTGATTAGAGAATGGAATACTTGAATAAAAAAAGGCTAATGAGTTTGTGTTAAAGGAATATGGAATTTTCAACAAAAGATGAGTCATCATTACTAGGTCTAATTAGGTGTAAAGGTTGAACTTTAGAGTAAAATCAATAGTGTTATAATCAAGTATTGATTAGGACTAATTGTGAGTCATGATTAGATGTTTAAACAATTTTTCACAATGGTGATATTTATTTAATATTTTGATTGATATTTCTATTTGTACGATGTAGATCTTAAGGAGAAATATATATCATGTAGATAGAGGAAATCTAGCTATTTCTAACTACAATACTCAATTATACTTCCATCTATAAAAAATCAAGATAAAGCTACACTAATTATATATAGAAACTAGGTATAAATCAGTAAAGAAATTATTGGGATTAAATCAAAAGATAAGAACCAAGACAATGTAGAAAGTTACACATTATATGATCATTCTTAAAAGGGTGCTAGCTCAATGGAAGAGCATCTACTTTACAAGAAGATGGATGGTGGTTCGATTCCATCATGCCCTATTATGACCAAATACAATATTAAATATGCTACTAAATATTTGAGCAAATATTCTGCTAGATAAGCTACTAAATATACCACTAATCATGTGACTAGATATACTAAATATGTGGCCAAATATACGATTAAATATGCCACTAAATATACTACTAAATATGTTACTAAATCAACTATCAACTATATAGCCTAATATATGTGATTAAATATCCTACTAAATATGTCACTAGCCACATTATTAAATAGATGACTAAATTACTTACTAAATATACCACTATATATACTACTAGATATACCACTAAATGAAAGATAAAAATCAGTGATCAAATAAATGACTAAAATTGCTTAGAAGTAAATTTAGTAGTGTTATAAATAGCTAAATATTAAATACTATTTGTCACATGACTAAGTTTAGTCACATATATAAAATTTTTAGTGGTTTTCTAGTCAAATATTGTTGCTTTTGCACTAGTTTATAAAAGTAGGCCATTTGTAGAGAAAATGAGGAATGAATTTGAAATATCTATGATTGGATAAACAAAGTTTTTTATTGGACTTTAGATACAACAGATGAAGTAATGTATCTACATTATGCAGTCAAAGTGCATAAAAGAAATATTAAAGACATTTGGAATGGAATGATGGAAACATATCATTACACCAATTGTTACCAGTTGCAAATTATCTAAAGAAGATGAATCTTGAGAAGGAAATGAAACCTTGTATGGGTAAATGATTGGGAAGCTATAATATATTATTCATAGTAGACCAAACATGCTCAAGCTGTAGAAATTATTGTAAGATTTTCATCACAACCCAAGGAGACACATTTAACAACAGTAAAAAAAGATATTTTGATATCTTAATGGTACTCAAGTTTTTAGTTTATGGTATGAAAAGATAGAACAATTTGATTTCAAAGTATATAAATATGCATTTTGGGGAGACAACATTGACAAAGAAAAGAGCACAATTGGAGGAGTATTTTTTATTGGAGAGAGGCTAGTTGCATGGATCAACAAGAAGAAAATCTATATATCACAATATATAGTAGACGAAGAGTACACATAACTGCAATCAATTGTCAAGAAGTTGTATGGATAAAATATTTTTTTGAAGGTATACAAAAACTAGTGGAAGAGCCTCTTTATATACACTATGATAATACAAACTCCATTAACATCTCAAAAAACTATATAATGCATTAAAAACCAAGCATATAGTAATAAAGTGTCATTTTATTAATGAGAAGGTATAAAATAACTAAGTTAGATTGGAGTAAATTCTAGCCAAGGAACAAGTTTTGAATATATTTACCAAGTCATTTCCAAAAAGAGAGTTTTGAACATTTGAGGAGTAAGTTAGAGTGGCTTCCCCTATCAAAAATGAACTAGGAGGATGCTATGTGCATTAGTTCATGAATAACTTAATAGAATGACTTTTGTATGTACTAATCAAGACATGTGGGTTTCTCTAGAGTGGAGTAGTAAGGGAGAATAGGAAAACGATAAATTGTAGGAACATTAGAGTATGAGAAAAATTAGCAAAGTTATGACACCTTTGACATTGTTGTCAAAGGGCGAGACATATAGATACAAAAAGGAAAGGAGAGAAAATTAGTGATCAGATCGAAATAAGAAGAAGTAGAGGTAGAATTCAAAGAGTTGGGGATGATAAAATGGTCAAATTACATTGAATGAGGGACATCACTTATTTGACATAAGATAACATTGCTAATTGGTTTTCCATCGACACCAAAGAGTGAGATTGTTGGCATAACTAATTCAAAAGTTTTTGATAACACAAGGAGAGATATGCATTGTATTATTCATCAGTTATATTATTTATCATTTATGTCAAATGATTGACTTATTATTTCATATTGTTACCATATCTTTAAAACTTTTATTAAGTGAGTGACTGAAAAGCAATTGGGAAGCATCGCATTGGGTAATAGATGGAATGATAGATGAGAATATTTAACTAATGGATTACCTTATTGGAAGTAATTATTGGAAATAAGGAGGCTATCAAAAATAGGGATCTTATTTGTGAAGTTCCCTTTCATCAGTTAAGTTGGAAAGCAAAGACAAGTTTCTAGGTTATGTGTTATGAGATTGTTTGAGAAGTTTCTACGTGGACAAAGATATGACTTTGAGATTGCAAGATTTAGGTTTAGGGTTTACAAGGATAATAGGAGAGAATAAAAAATGAGAAAGATGTGAATAGTGGCTAAAAAAGAGAAATAAATATATTACAGAATAGGAAGGGAAAGATGAAGAAAGAATAAAAATGAATGGTACTGTATCTTGATGAGCTTCATTAGATATAATATTTTAGGATAGTAGAAATTATAGATCATTTTTATTTATGTTACTTTATTACCATTGTAGTAGTCTAAATCCATTAGAAGGGTGACCTTAATTGGTCTATTGTAAAACATCTAACAAGGTGGCATTCTTATATAAGAGTGTTTAAATCATTTATCAAGGTTACTCCTAGTAGAGTAAAGCTCGTAACATATTTGGAGGAAAATTATGTAACAAGGTACACCTAATAGTGTTTGTAACCCTTAATTAGAAAAGTTGCTAACAAAGCATATTCCAAAAGTGTACTTTTTTTTTTACCATTGTTCTCACACCGTGGTTCTCACCCAAATCGAGTTTTAATGAAATAAATCCTAGTGTTGCAATTGTTTGATGTTTATACTATATGTTTTTTATTTACTATTTGTTTAACTGATAATAATGCTATAGCTATAAATTTATCTTATTAGTAAACTCTAAGGAATAAGCTAAAAGAAAAAAAGTTAAATTTGGTGTTTACTGATTCAAATCCCCTCCCATCCACTCTCGGTTATAAATCCTATAGCTACCAAAATTGTATTAGGAGATTTGAAGATGTTGGAAGGAGAGGAAGGGAATTGTATGTTATAATTATTTAGAATAACTAAGATGTGGGAGGGGGAGTGAATCAGTTATCCTCTATTCCAAAAGCACCAATTAAAGTTTTTGAAACTTCAACCAACTTAGATCCAATTGTTAAGTAGCCTGGTCTCTATAGCAAATTATCAGTAACATAGAACTTGCAGTCCACTATCCCAATAATTAAAAAACTTGTAGAATGTAAAATATTGACAACAAAACATCTCAAATAACATCCACACAAGTATGACACCAAGATTTAATGTTGAAACCTAATTTGGGAAAAACTAGCAACATGTCACCAAAATTTTCACTCTTCAAAAGTGAGATTTGTTAGGAGCCACACTTGTTAAAGGTTACAATACACACTATTAGGTGTGACCCTATTAAAGAATTTAATCATCCTATTAGTAGTTTCCTTGTTAGATGACTTTAGAATAACCCATTAGAATGTTACCTTGATTGTAGGATTTACACATGACTGTTAGCTTAAACTTGACTAAAGGATTTCAAATTGACACAATGGTTAGAAAGTAACTATAGCTTGACCCGAATAAATACAAGACACTTTCCAAACATAAATAATAATTTAGTACAACAACTATTTCAATGAATGGCCTCCATTATCATCTTTGTTCGCGCTCAAAATTGTAGCCCAAATTTTGAGCACTTTTGAAACAATTGAGCCCTATAAATGCTTTTGAATGAGATTGAACCTGATTGTACCTTTGAAGCCCCTAAGGTGTTTAATGTTTCTAACACCCTCCATTCAGTGTGTTTAAGTGTTCCATGATGATAAATTATTGTTCTGAGCCATTTCGTGGAGTCTCATTTGAAGCACATTTCAAATCTGCATTTGACCCCAGGTGTCAAACAATGATAGGAGGCCATGTTTGCATCTAAATATCTCGCACCCAAAAATGTTTTGTGACTTTCCACTTTGGGAGTGTTTAGTATCCACACCTAAGAACCTATGTTTTAGATTTTGAGTCATTTTGAGTTTGTTTGACTAGGTTTTGAATCCCTCAAAGTTGGTCTTTAATGTTGTCATGCTGATGCAAAATGTTCAGAGTTCTGGGAAGCCCTGTTTGACGAGTTATAACTTTGACCCAGCTCACTAAAATGCTAAATCTCCTTTTGTGTTGTATTCTAGATGTCAAAGACTTGTTATGTTTCAAGTTCTAGGTTATGAAAAATTAGGTTGATCAGTTTTCAAATACGATTCCAAACATAATTTCTATCTTTTTACTGGTGTCAGCATCTACAGATTTGTTGGAACCCCTGTTCATGGTGCAATATCTTGAAATTCGTGATAGGTGAGGTCAAATGGATTGTACCACTATGTTGTCCATTGAAAATACTCTAAGTGTGCCAGTTTGCAAGTCATGAAAAATCCATTTGTACACTTTTCCAGGTCAATTCTATTTGCAAATGATGTTTTCTGTCAGTGCTTTTAATCTGCAAATTTTGAGTAGCTCACTTTGACTGCTCGCCATTTGCACCCAGTTATTCGTCATGAGCCCAAATCACAGATCCGTACTCTACTCGTGACACTGAACTAATGTCCCAATTTTTTTCTTGCCAAGTCTCAGTTTACCCACTTTTTGAAGCTAATTCGAACCCAATTTAGTGTTTTCTGACATGTTTTCTTGCAAGGAGTTATAATTCATTACCTTTGACAACGAATATCTTTTGACTGGGAATTCGTCATAAGACAAGATCTAACAGGGTGAAATTATGTCGAAAAAAGAAGTAGTGTGTCTAATTTGAAGCTTGGCTAGGTGTTTGGATAAGTTTTTAAGGCCAGTCAAAGGACCTCCTCACGCAAATTTGACAGTCTACAATAAAGTGGTAAAATGAGTTTTAAAGATATTTCAGTGATCAATTTTGATTCAAATAAATGCCAAATAATCAATGAGCCCATTTGAGATGTCAGGTGTTTGAATTCAAATTTTTTTTTAGCTAGGCCACTTTTGGGCCCGACTCAATTTATCCAATGAACAAGTCACCGGGGAACAAAAATTTTCAACATAGGAATAAGAAAAGAATTTTCGAAAGGTTCTATCCAGTCATGGTTTAGGCCCTTCTATCCATCTAATAATTTTACACACAGTTCCTCAAAATTGAGGCAAGTATTAACTCGCCTAAAGAAGTGGAGGATTAAATCAAATGCGAGATGAGATTTATGACATGGCGATGTTGACATGGGTGATAAATACCACACTTGTTATCTCCAAGCTATATAATTGATTTTAAGGGCATGATTCAAGTATTTCCACTAACATTATGATCAAAAGTATATCACGATTCTTAAAGAAGATGTGTTATCTTTATGAAGGCAAATTATAAGAAGATTCATCTAGATTTGGCTTTTCTAAACATTATTTTTATCCAAAAAGATTGCCAGATGAAGTCCCTATGATTAGTAGGATTGTTTAAAAGAAAAGCCGCGATAACACAAGTCAACACCACAAAGTAAAATCATAGCATACAAGCATATATGTAGTAAATGGGGCTGTAGGTGACTCTAAATCACATATTTGAAAGTGAAGATGGAGATGGTTTTCCCATTTGAGTAAAAAGAGAAAAGATATAAAGAAAAGAGGCACCGAAGAAAGGAAAATGATGCCAGTAGTGAAATTAAAATAAGAGAAACAACATGGCAAGATGATGGTATTTGATGAATCAGAAGCAAGGGTGGTTCAATTTATATTTGAAAAAGGGGAAAATGCCATTGATCTGGAAGTTTAATCACGTCTTGTATCCAACTTCACATGATGACAATTCATAAGAGATTCTTTCTATGATTGGCTTTCACCAAAAAGAAGGAAAGCTATCTTCAAAATGATGTCTTCCCAAAGTAACAAGCAGGTAGAAGAGACATTATGTGAAATACCTATTAATGGTTGCAAAACTGGAAAAGATTGCAAGAAATTGGACAGGAGATGATTTAACTTGTAGATAATTTTGCACTTCATAAATAGGATTCATTTGAAGAGGGGTGATCTATTTTCTTAAGAAGAGATGTCTTAATAGATTGTTCTATTTTAGTGGCCATTCCAACTAGCATAGGTCAACTCAAGTCTTTTTATTATTTACAGTTGGGTGGATGTTCTCAGTTGCTTCTGTTGCCTGAAAGCTTTGGGGACTTGTCTTGCTTGGAGATGTTGAACTTGAGGTCTTGCAAAAAGCTAGATAGGCTTCCACATATAAAAAAAATGTAGGTCAAAGAATAGAGACCGCATGCTTGTTAAAAGGAGAGCCCCAATCAGCGCAACCATACAGATAAAAAGAAAAATCCATTGCAAGAAATGAAGACCATGCTAAGAAAGGATGAAGCTGCAGGTGATAGAAGACATCCACGGCATAAAGTTTCAAATCTAAGCAGCAAACAAGCTATTGATCAATAATAAAGATCATGCCATTTGTATATAGCCTATAGTAGGCAGAACACGAGAGGAGAACAAGTTGCCAATATTAGCAAAAAGAAGAGTCATGCCTTCAAAGAATAGGAAATCCACGTTAATAGCAGTAGCTTCACGCCAAGCAGGAAGAGAGCATAGTTGGAAGCACCATTTGAAGGAGTTCCCACCAAGCGTAACATAGCAAAGGAGCAACACGTAGATCAAAAAAAGGGCCGCCCAACTATGAAGAATGCGCTAAGAAAAGGGTAAGCACGTTTATTTCAAAGTGCTGAGGAAGATTGCCTATGAAGTAGTATACAAGAAATAAAATATTGCAAACACAACCAAGCAAGAACACCATAGCAGCGGTATGGCTTGAAAAGAAGATATAAGCCACAGTCTTAAAAGATAGAAGACCACGCCCACAGAGAATCTGTAGAGCCTATGGCTAAGGAAGAGGTAGGATTATTTAAAGATGGAAGCCAACAGATAAACCTATGTGCATGAAGGAGGAATGTGTGAACCAATCAAAAAGCAAGGAGCCGCTAGTTGAATGGGGAGGTGTCAGAACAGAGTAGAGCTAGGTTATAGGTTTTAGTCCCACATTGGGGATATGGTGTTCTTTTTAATAGTTCAAATTCAATCTTACACATTGTACTTGATGTCCAAAATAGAAGCGACTTTTGAAAGGCATGCAACGCACAGGTGGGACCATGGGCAGTTATAGAAAGGTACAATTTTGAATGGATAACCACGTTAAAATAGTGACATCAGTAGAACTTCATCCAAGCAACCGAAAAACTCAAAATCTAGCAGTTGCTACTTCGCTAGTCAAGAAACCTTGGGTTTTTCGGCTAGCGAGGTAGCGAGTTGCTAGAAAACTTCCAAAATTTGGGGAAAGTTGAATAAGCGTGTGGGTCTCGCGTGTAGTTGCAGTCAGCAAACCATTGCATGACAATTGGTAGCTAGACAATGTCCAGTGATTGAGATGCTGACATGGAGTCTAGGCTACGAGATGGCACCACGTGGACGATTTGATGATTGTCGCTATCTCGCCAAGCGAAGATGCTCACCAGTTAGCCATAGTGAGGTAGTGACGCTGATGTGGTGAGGATGACATGGTGGTGATATGGAGTTATTGACCAACCACAAGGTGCCATGTGGCATGAATTTCAAGGCAGGATGATGTGGTGCTTAGTTTGCAATGACGCACCAGATTGCGCCACGTGGCAGATCCAACGGACGTCGCTACATCGCCAAAGGAAATTTGCAGGGAAGATAACATGGTGACATAGTGAGAAAATGACACATTTTGCTAACACGGTGGCAAGGTGGATGAATCAAGGGATGCCACGTGGCACTCACTATGCAGGACCAAACCAATCAGAATTCACCACGTGTCACCAGTAGTCAAACGAAGTTGACCCAAAATGGAAGATATGGGTAAAAATTTTTTTTTTTGTTTAAATGGTATTTTGAATGTCTTCTTGTTAGGTTTTAAATAAATTTTGAAACTTTGATATAGTCCAAACTTTATAAAAATTCAAATATTTGTGAAATAATGCCATGGAGCCATGAATGGAGCCCTAAACTTCAAAAGGCCATATCAGGGGCATTTTTTTAACCAAAATGGGCACTTCAATATACCACCAAAACCAAGAGAATCCAAAATTTTTGAATATGAAGTCAGATTGTGCACAGGTGCTCACTAGTTCCTGCTATAGTTCAGTTTGTGATTTTCGAAGAATTGGTAGCAGAACACAAAAATTTGATTGTTGATCATCAGAGTTTGTTAGAGGGCAGATTTGAAGGCTTGTTGAATCCTGGAAATGGAAGAAAACTAATTTAAAAAGTTTATTTTGCATTTTGAGGTCATATAACTGATTTTCACTTTTTACCATGCATTCAATTTCAACATCAGAAATCAGTTATTTCTTCCAATCCAAATATTTGAGATACTTTATGCCTTGTAGAGCTAGAAAGATTGGGATTTGATTTTTAGTTACAGAGAGAAGGTAGAGAGAGGATTTTTCAACTTTTTAGGAAGGAATTCAGAGGGGACACTTGTTAATTGCAGATTCAATCTGAGTTTCATTTCCTTTCTATTTATGCTTTCTTCTTCTCTTTTGGTAGGGTTGGAATTTTGGAAAGTTTTCTCTGGAATGAAGATAGTTACCAAAGCTGGCCTTGGAATTGATGAAGTCTGAATGGAAGATCTGGGATATGCTGGTTCCAGACCATGAATCTTTTTCTTTGGCTATGATACCCCCTTCCCATCCCATCAGCTTCTCATTCCTACCATGATCTCTCTTGTATGATAGCATTTTCTCATTGTATAGTCTAGTTTATTAGGTTCTTTATGAGTCAACTTCATGCATTTTTAATGTATTATTTCAAGGAAATCAATACAAGGAACAACAAGTGTTTAGTTTCAGTTTGAATCTTGTCTCCTTTCTCAGTTGAGCTGTGATGTTTTATGGTCTTTGAACAAAGAGCCTAGATCATAAGTGCAGTCCCTTAAGGTTGTATGTTGTTTCATTGTTGCTTGTAATTAAAGGAATTATGTAAATGCTTCAGAGATTTAACAAGGTTGCAAGTTTATTGAGGGGGATATTAGGTAAGAATGAGATTTAGTTGAACATGGATGTCTATTTACAAGGTGAATGGATAGATCATATATCTGATTGTATGAATACGTATCAGATATCCAAAATGCATGAGGGAGATTCATGAATTGCCCAATGGATCAGGCACTGATCAGCTATAGGATTATTAGTTTGTTGTCTATACTTATTTTGCATCCACTTTCCCCACCCACATAAAATCAAAAATCAAATTCAAATCATTTTTACATTTTATGTTGAAGAGCTAGAACAGTTTAACCCTCACTCAACTTATGAAATTCATAGCTTTGCATTTAGCTACTGTAGATCTATGTCATTTCATGAGTCATTAGGAGAAATAAGGGTAAAATTTGCTTAATAGATTTAGGGATATGTTTTTGCAGTGGTATGGTATCATTTGAATCTAAGGTCTACTCGCCTAGGTTTAGCAGAGCCTAAAGTAGAAGAAGGATTATGTCTTATAGTTGGCCTGTTATAAGAAATGGCATGTTGAAAATGGGAGTTAGCTATTCCTAGATATGCCAGTTTCTCAGTGGGATAATTGAAAACCCTCCAGCATTTTCAAACACCAACAAAATGTTGACTCTACTGGGTAATTGTATTGAATCTGTATGATAGACAAACCTTGAGAATTTAAAGAAGGTTCAATACAATAGGAAGGATTTGCTACAGTAGCAGGGTTGTGAGGTGTTTTCCATGTCCTTGTTGAATTTTGTGATCCCTAGTTAAGCTTTATTCATAACCAGTAAAATGTTGTGAAATTGGATGCAAATTGTGTTCTATGACTATTATAAGTCTATCTTCAATCAGTTCAGTTTGTGCAAGTGTTGTTGAGAAAGTTCAGAGTCAAGAATTGATTTATAAAGTGTATTTTCTTTTCAAGATGATAATGATCTCCAAGTTTCTCCTACATTGAAGGTCTGGTTCAGATTTTTCAAGCGGTAAATAATGTTTTATTTCTCACAAAGTGTGAGTGGCGACTCTCAAATCTCTGTACTAGTTTGTTCCTAGTTGATTTCATTGCAAAATTTTGAAGGACTTTCAGTTGTATGGGCAGATCTGAAGTTTTCGGTGGTTTCTTAGAAAGGAAGTTTTAAATTCTTGATAAGTTTATGTGGTTGTTTGTATATGTTGATATAATTGATTTCAAAAGGTGAATCACTATTGTGATTCCATTTTCCTCTTCAATGAGGTGGCAGCTCTACAAAGGATTCTATCTACTGTTTGACGGGTTTCATGCTTGCACCTATGCCAATCAGCAGATCTGAGGTTTCAGATAGCAACATATAAAGGTATTTCAATTTTCATATATTTGTCTCTCATGAAAATTGAATAAATGAAATGGTTGCCTCCATCTAGTGGTTTCAGCACTAAGAAAATAGAGGTAGAGTTTTAAAAGTTTATAAGATGGATTCTGAGTTTAGTTCTAAAAGTGATGTGTCAACTCTTGAAAGTGTTCATGCAAATATTGCTAGATTGGAAAGAAAGATTCATGATAAGACTGTCTTAATGTTAAGAAGTACAATTGGTGATATTAAGGGTCTTAGTGGATTTCAAATTTATATGAAGTTCAAATCATTAGTTATGAATCTTGATGAGTTTTTCAGACCTGAGGAGTCTTCATGGCCAGTGGTACTCTTAGAAGTTTTTATGCCAAATTCAGTTGATTGGCCAACCAAGATAAAATTAGATAAGATGTGTGAAATCCAAGATTTTATCATGGAGGTTGAAAGTGCTTTGAAGGCTAATGAGTCTAATGCTAACAAATGTAATGAATCCATTGAAAGTGATAATGAATATGAAGAGTCTCAGCTTTATGAATCAAAGGATAGTAATCAGCAGTCTGATAATATGCATAATGTGGATTCATCTTTTTATAATGATGAGTATAAGAAAGATGGAAAGTATAATAGTAGTAATAGTTCTTCTTCTAGTGATGAAAGTAAATGTTCTAAGATGTTGGTTGTTGATGTATTGTCTATAAAGGAAGATGTATGGGATGATCATAATTCTGATTTTTCACACTCTGTTACTAACAAATCTTCGGTTACAAATATGCCAAGCCATCCAGATAATGATCACAATGAAGGAGAAGGAACTAGTAGTGAAATCTTGTTAAGTGTTGATGAGATTTCTGACTTGTTGGCTCATGATTTTGAAAGGTATGCTAACCAATCTAAGGATTCTTGTGTTTTGACATGCTATGCAAATTCATGTGGTGAAGTCATTTCCCCTAAATTTGATGCTGAAGAAGATACAGTTTCAAAATATGCTCTATCAAGTTTGGGAGTTGTATGTAATGGTAGTTTGTATATCAATACACATGATGACTTCTATGTTGAAAATGAAGATGTAGAGATAAGGTCTATTGCTGATTCATTTTCTTCTTGTTTTCATGAAGTCGAGATACATTCAGATAGCTCATGTGTTGAGAAAAGTAATACAAATGAAATGGTTTATCCTAGTGAGTTATCTGAGGAAATTTTTTATACGGATCAGCATATTGTTAGAAGGAAATTTCATGATGACTCTTGTGATTTAGTATCTAATCATTTGTTGGAATGTGAAGAAGATGCAGTGTATGTTCAATCTGATCTATGGAGTACTAATATTGCAAATGAGAAGAAATCAAATTTTACATTTTTTTCATATTCGAATGCACAAGGTGAGTTACAATTTGATCAATGTAACTCATTGAATGAAGTAGAATATCAAACATTTGTGTTTCTAGTTGAAGGAATCCATGATTCAGTTAGTAGTGATCAGTGTCAATTTGTTGTCAGTTGTTATGATCACGTTGATTCATATTTTCATAGTGAGCAAGATAAGGAAAGTATGTCTGATTTTTATACGCACTATGAAGATCATGATAGTTTTGTTTTTCCTAATGAGTTGATTGCAAATGTTGATGTGTTGGGTGAAACAAATAGAAATGAGAATTTCAGTTTACCTCAGGAGAATGTAAATGAAAATCAAGTATATGATAGAGGTAAGGAGTTCTGAAACTTTTGGGTGGCTCGGAGCCACCACTTGTACATAGTGGTGCTACTTGTTGTTTGCTTCCAATAAAGCTATCCAAAAGAGTTTTTGAAGTTCAGGTGTGTGGTCTACTTCTTCTAGAGATCTAAAATCTTGTCATACTCACAAGCGGCATGCATCCCAAGATAGAGCGACTATTGGCACTCAAAATTGTAGCCCAAATTTTTAGCACTTTTGAAACAATTGAGCCTTATAAATGCTTTTGAATGAGATTGAACCCAAATGTACCTTTGAGGCCCCTAAGGTGTTTAATGTTTCTAACACCCTCCATTCAGTGCATTTAAGTGTTCCATGATGATAAATTATCGTTCTGAGCCATTTCGTGGAGTCTCATTTCAAGCACATTTCAAATCTGCATTTCACCCCAAGTGTCAAACATCGATAGGAGGCCATGTTTGCATCTGAATATCTCGCACGCAAAAATATTTTGTGACTTTCTGCTTTGGGAGTGTTTAGTATCCATACTTGAGAACCTATGTTTTAGATTTATAACTTTGACCCAGCTGACCGAAATGCTAGATCTCCTTTTGCGTTGTATTTTAGATGTCAAATACTTATTATGTTTCAAGTTTCATCTTATGACGAATCTGTTTGATCAGTTTTCAAATGCGATTCCAAACACAATTTCTATCTTTTTACTAGTGTCAACATTTGCAGATTTGTCAGAACCCCTATTCTTGGTACTATATCTTGAAATTCATGATAGGTGAGGTCAAATGGATTGTACTACTATGTTGTCCACTAAAAATACTCTAAGTGTTCCAGTTTGCAAGTCATGAAAAATCCATTTGTACACTTTTCTAAGTCAATTCCATTTGCAAAAAATATTTTTGTCAGTGCTTTTAATCTGCAAATTTTGAGTAGCTCACTTTGACCGCTCACCATTTGCACCCAATTATTCGTCATGAGCCCAAATCACAGATCCATACTCTACTCATGATAGTGAACTAATGTCCCATTTTTTGTCTTCTCAAGTGTTAGTTTACCCACTTTTTGAAGCTAATTTCGAACCCAATTTAGTGTTTTTTGATATGTTTTCTTGCAAGAAGATCTGAAAGGTCAACTTTGACAATGAATATCTTTTGACTGGGAATTCGTCATAAGACGAGATCTGACAGGGTGAAAGTATGCAGAACAAAGAAGCAGTGTGTCTAATTTTGAAGCTCGGCCAGGTGTTTAGATCAATTTTTAAGGCCAGTCAATGGACCTCCTGGCACAAATTCGATAGTCTGCAATAAAGTGGTAAAATGAGTTTAAAAAATATTTCAGTGATTGATTTTGATTCAAATAAATGCCAGATAATCAATGAGCCCATTTGAGATGTTAAGGGTTTGAATTCGATTTTTTTTTTTAGCCAAGCCACTTTTGGGCCCGGCTAAATTTATCCAATGAACAAGTCACCGGGGACCAAAAATTTTCAACATAGGAACAAGAAAAGCATTTTTGAAAGGTTCTGTCCAGTCATGGTTTAGGCCCTTGTGTCCATCTAACAATTTTATACACAGTTCCTCAAAATTTAGGCAACTATTAATTGGCATAAAGTAGTGGAGGATTGAATCAAATGCGAGCTAAGATTTATGACATGGCAGTGTTGAGATGGGTGACAAATGCCACACTTGTTATCTCAAAGCTATATAATTGATTTTAAGGGCATGATTCAAGTATTTCCACTAACATTATGATCAAAAGTATATCACAATTCTTAAAGAAGATGTGTTATCTTTATGAAGGAAAATTATATAAAGATTCGTCTAGATTTGGCTTTTCTAACCATTATTTTTATCCAAAAAGATTGCCAGATGAAGTCCCTATGATTAGTAGGATTGTTTAAAAGAAAAGACGCCATAACACAAGTCAACACCACAAAGTAAAGTCATAGCATACAAGCATATATGCAGTAAATGGGGCTGTAGGTGACTCCAAATCACATATTTGAAAGTGAAGATGGAGATGGTTTTCCCATTCAGTAAAAAGAGAAAAGATATGAAGAAAAGAGGCACCAAAGAAAGGAAAATGATGCCAATAGTGAAATTAAAATAAGAGAAACAACATGGCAAGATGATGGTATTTGATGAATTAGAAGCAAAGGTGGTTCAATTTATATTTTAAAAAGGGGAAAATGCCATTGATCTAGAAGTTTAATCACGTCTTGTATCCAACTTCACATGATGACAATTCATAAGAGATTCTTTCTACGATTGGCTTTCACCAACAAGAAGGAAAGCTATCTTCAAAATGACGACTTCCCAAAGTAACAAGTAGGCAGAAGAGACATTATGTGAAATACCTATTAATGGTTGAAAAACTGGAAAAGATTGCAAGAAATTGGACAGGAGATGATTCAACTTGTAGATAATTTGGCACTTCATTCATAGGATTCATCTGAAGAGGGGTGATCTATTTTCTTAAGAAGAGATGTCTTTAATAGATTGTTCTATTTTAGTGGCCATTCCAACTAGCGTATGTCAGCTCAAGTCCTTTTATTATTTGCAGTATGGGGGATGTTCTCAGTTGCTTCTGTTGCCTGAAAGCTTTGGGGACTTGTCTTGCTTGGAGATGTTGAACTTGAGGTCTTGCAAAAAGCTAGACAGGTTTCAAAATAGCTTCTACAAACTTATTTCTTCGTCTCACCTGTAGTTGCAAGGTTGTTTGGAGCTAAAGGCGCTTGCCAGTAAAGGAGGTAGGTTTCCAAAGTTTGCAAGTTAAATATTTACTATGAGAAAGGCAAATATAATCAATTGTGTACAGCAGGGGGCGAGAAAAGCCAAAGCATGCAGCCGGCTAAGAGAGGCGCCCATACGACAGGATGGAGCATGTTAAAAAAGGGCTTCCACATATACGAAAAAATGCAGGTCAAAGAACAAAGACCGCAGGCTTGTTAAGAGGAGAGCCCCAATCAGCACAACCATACAGATAAAAAGAAAAATCTGTTGCAAGAAATGAAGACCACGCTAAGGAAGGATGAAGCTGCCGGTGATAGAAGACATCCACGGCATAAAGATTCAAATCTAAGAAGCAAAAAAGCCATTGATCAATAATAAAGATCACGCCATTTGTATATAGCCTGTAGCAAGCAGAACACGGCAGGAGAACAAGCTGCCAGTGTTAGCAAAAAGAAGAGTCACGCCTTCAAAGAAGAGGAAATCCACGTTAATAGCAGTAGCTTCACGCCAAGCAGGAAGTGAGCATAGTTGGAAGCACCATTTGAAGGAGTTCCCACCAAGCGCAACATAGCAAAGGAGCAACACGTAGATCAAAGCAAGGGCCACCCATCTATGAAGAATGGGCAAAGAAAAGGGTAAGCACGTTTATTTCAAAGTGCTGAGGAAGATTGCCTGTGAAGCAGTATACAAGCAACAAAAGATTGCAAACACGACCAAGCAAGAAGACCATAGCAGCGATATGGCTTGAAAAGAAGATATAAGCCAGTCTTAAAAGATAGAAGACCACGCCCAAAGAGAATTTGTAGAGCTCGCGGCTAAGGAAGAGGCAGGGTGATTTAAAGATGGAAGCTGGCAGATAAACCCGTGTGCATGTAGGAGGAATGCGTGAACCAATCAAAAAGCAAGGAGCCGCTGGTTGAATGGGGAGGCGTCAAAAAAGAGCAGAGCTAGGTTATAGGTTTTAGTCCCACATTGGGGATATGGCATGCTTTTTGATATTTCAAATATAATCTTACACAACATGCGTGATGTACAAAGGACCAGCGCCTTTTGAAAGTCATGTAGCGCGTAGGTGGGTCTGTGGGCGGTTATCGAAAAGTAACCTTTTGAATGGATAAGCACATAAAGATTGTGACGTCAGCAGAATTTCAACCAAGCAACCGGAAAACCCAAAATCCGGCAGTCGCTACTTCGCTAGCCGGGAAACCTTGGGTTTTCCAGCTAGGGAGGTAGCAAGTTGCTGGAAAACTTCTAAAATCTGGCAAAAGTCGAATAAGCTTGTGGGTCTTGCGTGTAGTTGCAGTTAGTGAACCGTTGAATAAAAAGTTTCAATCAGATGATGTGTAGTGATTGAGATGCTGATGTGGAGTCCGAGCTATGAGATGGCGCCACGTGGATGATCCGACGCCACGTGGATGATCCGATGATCCTCACTATCTCACCATGCGAAGATGCTCACTAGTTAGCCATAGCGAGGTAGCAACGCTAATGTGGCGGGGATGATGCGGTGGTGATGTGGAGTTCTTGACCAACTACAAGGTGCCACATGGCATGAATTTTGAGGCAGGATGATGTGGCAATTAGTTTGCAAGGATGCACCAGATCGCGCCACATGGCAGATCCAATGGATGTCACTACATCGCCAAAGGAAAGTTGCAGGGAAGATAGCATGGCGACATTGCGAGAAGATGACATGTGTTGCTGACACGGTGGCAAGGTGGATGAATCAAGGGATGCCACATGGCACTCACTGTGTAGGATCGAACCAATTAGAATGCACCACGTGTCACCAGTGGTCAAATAGAGTTGACTCGAAATTGAAGATAAGGGTAAAAAATTAAATATTTTGAATATCTTCCTATCAGGTTTTAAATAAAGTTTGAAACTTTGATACAGTCCAAACTTTATAAAAATTTAGATATTTGTGAAATAATGCCATGGAGCCATAAATGGAGCCCTAAACTTTAGAAGGCCATATTAGGGGCATTTTTAAACCAAATTGGGCACTTCAATATACCACCAGAACTGGGAGAGTCCGAACTTTCCAAATATGAAGTCAGATTGTGTACAGGTGTTCACCAGTTCCATCTATAGGTCAGTTTGTGATTTCCAGGGCATTGGTAGCAGAACAGGCAAATTTGATTGTTGATCATCAGAGTTTGTTAGAGGGCAGATTTGAAGGCTTGTTGAATCCTGGAAATGGAAAAGAAATAATCTGAAAAGTTTATTTTTCCTTTTGAGGTCATATAACTGATTTTCACTTTTTACCATGCATTCAATTTCAACATCAGAAATCAGTTATTTCTTCCAATCCAAATATTTGAGATACTTTATGCCTTGTAGAGCCAGAATGATTGGGATTTGATTTTTAGTTACAGAGAGAAGGTAGAGAGAGGCTTTTTCAGCTTCTTAGGAAGGAATTCAAAGGGGACACTTGTCAATTGCAAATTCAATCCGAGTTTTGTTTCCTTTCTATTTATGCTTTCTTCTTCTCTTTTGGTAGGGGTTGGAATTTTGGAAAGTTTTCTCTGGAATGAAGATATTTAGCAGAACTGGCCTTGGAATTGATGAAGTCTGAATGAAAGATCTGGGATGTGCTTGTTCCAGACCATGAAGCTTTTTCTTTGGCTGTGATACCCCCTTCCCATCCTATCAATTTCTCATTCCCGCCATTTTCTCTCTTGTATGATAGCATTTGCTCATTGTATAGTCTAGTTTATTGGGTTCTTTATGAGTCAATTTCATGCATTTTTTATGTATTATTTCAAGGAAATCAATACAAGGAACATCAAGTGTTTAGTTTCAGTTTGAATCTTGTCTCCTTTCTCAGTTGAGCTGTGATGTTTTATGGTCTTTGAACAAAGAGCAAAGATCATAAGTACAGTCCCTTAAGGTTGTATGTTGTTTCATTGTTGCTTGTAATTCAAGGAATTATGTAAATGCTTTAGAGATTTAACAGGGTTGCAGGTTTATTGAGGGGGATATCAAGTAAGAATGAGATTTAGTTGAACATTGATGTCTATTTACAAGGTGAATGGACAGGTCATATATCTGAATATATGAATACGTATCAGATATCCAAAATGCATGAGGGAGATTCATGAATTGCCTAATGGATCAGGCACTGATCAGCTACAGGATCATTAGTTTGTTTTCTATACTTGGTTTTCATCCCCTTTCCCCACCCACATAAAATCAAAAATCAAATTCAAATCATCTTTACATTTTATGTTGAAGAGCTAGAACAGTTTAACCCTCACTCAGCTTATGAGATTCATAGCTTTGCATTTGGCTACTGTAGATTTATGTCATTTCATGAGTCATTAGGAAAAATAAGGGTAAAATCTGCTTAATAGATTCAGGGATATGTTTTTGCAGTGGTATGGTATCATTTGAATGTAAGGTCTAACTACCTAGGTTTAGGAGAGCTTGAAGTAGAAGAAGGGTCATGCCTTATAGTTCGCCTATTGTCAGAAATGGCATGTTGAAAATGGGAGTTAGTTGCCCCTAGATATGTCAATTTCTTAGTGGAATAATTGAAAACCCTTGAGCGTTTTCAAACACCAACAATCTTCATCACTAATTTTCTTGGAAACCCTTCAAGAAATAACTCTTCATCTCAACTCTTCAATGTTCATCCTTTTTCTCAAATTTTCTAATCAACAAAACCAAAAAATTCTCCAAACTCTATTATGTTAGACTTTATCCTTCCTTAGATAGGTAGCTTGGATCTTTTTTGGCTTAAACATCCTTGTTCATCCTAGTGTTAGGTCAGATTCATTGATTCCTTCCATATTTTCATTTCCTCCTCATTCTTCTAGAAACTTCTCCAAATTTATCTTTTAATCCATGCACGGAAATGCTCAAACCTGGTTTTCCTTGTATTAAACATTCCATCTCATCAATTCTTATCTTCAACATGTTTTCCATATTTCAAGAATTCAACTATGTTGGATAGGAAATGAGATTCCTTCACAAACTGTAAAATGTTGTCACTTGACCAACACTATATTCCTCAACCTCTATCATTACTAGATAACTTATTCAGCACTATAATAACTTACTTCACTTACACTTTCTTCACTTGGTCCATTTAATGGTGCTCGGTAGATAATAAATTTTCTTAGCTTCTACTATTTTATCAGTCGATACTAGCATAGATCAACTTTAACTATAAGTTCCATAATCTAAGTTAGCTTTGAAGATTGGTTAAGGTGAAAACTATTTGTTCTTTATTGATCATCTCTTCCAAGATTTAACACAATTATCTTGTTCACTTAATGTTATGATTAAACAACACATTGTCTCGTTCAACTCCAACTGATCAAGTGCCCATTGTAAGCTCACATTACTCAACCTTTCCACCGTGTTCTCTTGTTATCTTTTCTTCTCAAATCCTCTTCATCAATCATATTGATATAAAACTCTCCTCATGTAGTAACTATCTCACCAATAAGGTTTGACATCAATGACAACATAACATTTGTTCCATTTGTGGTTCCAACATTTTATTTAAACAAAAGTTCACATGTTTAATGTTTAGATTTATATGAAAGCCAACAATAGAGATATTTTTTCTTCTCATTATTAATCAACCATTAAATATTCAATTCACGGTTTGAAATGATAGACTCTAGCTTCTAGCAACATAATCCAAGAGGTCTATGGAACCTCATATCATATTCCTACATTTCTACCAAAAACCAAGGTAAGTGAGCTTAACATATTGCCAGACATTCAAAAGTTTCAGCAAGGAACGAGTATATTTAGTCAAGAATCAAGTTCATGTAAGAAACCCACTAAAATGAGAACAAAATAATTATGAAATTATATAGGGATACATTTTATACCACTAATAATAAAACTTAAGAAAATTCGACCATATAATTAACATTTCTCTAGAAATGCTTATTGTAAATCAGAGTAATTTTCTAATATACTAGATCATAGTATGTATGCATTCCTCCATCACATTTTATTCAAATTTCAATATCACTATTATTGACAAACTTGTTCACATGTCTTCTTTTGTATTTTTCTTCTTTTATACTTTAGATCTCACTTTCAAAATTCACTTGTTTATATTTACCTACATCTTCCACATATTTGAATTCTATAGAATAATTATTTTTTAATATAGCATATTATTTAAGAAATTATAAATTGACAATATTTGTTTTAATTAAAACAACATAATTCTAACTATTTATTTTTCCAAAGAGAAGACATATATAATACTAGGGCTAATACATTAGTTGAAAATAGAAATTATAGGATTTCAATCTTTCTAAAAGTGAAAAAACTAAGTATCAATAGACTTTATTTCTTAGACATTTTATAAAAATACAAGTTATTCTGTGAGACTTGTTATTGAAGTAATCCATCTTCTATGAGATAAATTTAGTCACGGATGGTGAAGCTTCAAAAAAATAAATTTATAATTAAATTCTCATAAATGCATGAAGGGAAAACACAATACAACACAAACAAGGGATTTGGGCGAGCTAACAAGGGTTGGGGAGAGGAATAGTTGTTTGTATCATTTTTCCTATATTTGTCAAAAAAGAGTCTAGTTCTGCGAAGGTACTTCAATTTCTATAAATTCTCACAATTTTACTAGCATTTTGGAGCAAATTCTTCGAAGCCAAGTATAATTGATTGTGTCACATTTTTACCACAAATTAAACAAATAAACTTTTAATAAGATCCAAAAACAATTTTTTGAACAATAAATTTAAAATAAAATTTCTAATATTTATAAAATGAAATTTAAGATATCCATACTAATGTTTCAACGTATTTTTTGAATATCTATACATTTATCATTATGTTAATGTTTGCAGTGAATATGATCTTGAAAAATCTAGTATTCCATAGATATTAACCTATTTCTAATCAATGAAAATTTCTTAACTCAAGATATTAAACCATATATATCAGCCCATTACTAATCAATAAAAATTTCTTAACTCAAGATATCAACATTTTAAGACTAAAAATAATTTGAATTAATAAATTTCTAATAATTCATGTAAATTTTTTTAAAACTATATGATGTACAATATAATAATTTTTAATAATTTTTATATACATATGGTATATAATGTAATTGGCAAATATCTTACATTTATTTTTATTAACTTTGTAGAAGATTAAGATATAATATACCCAAATTTTAATATAAAATATGAGATAAAAAAAATTAATATAAATATTTTAAAAAATCATTTCTATATTGAAAAAAATTCATAGCATTTTCTACAAGAGAGTTTATGTTCATAAATGTCTTTTCTCAATACTGCCTAGAAAATGTAATAAAAATAAAAGTAATAATAATTTTTAGGAAATGGTACAGGTGTTGGGAGCTGCAGAGGGTCATTGTTCAAGCCAGTCGAGATGACAGGTGGTAGTCCAAATGACAGGTGGCACTAGTGTTTAGAAATGTATTGAGGGAGCCCACGAAGAAAATGTATTTATTTGGTATATTGCAGGCTGCCTTATTTTGCATGTTGTACAGTTGTATGAGTCATATGCAGTTGTAGGAGCTCTTTTATGTAGTTGTACGAGCTCTTTGAGAAAAGGTTGTTGTAGATGATGTTACAACTACTATGTTTAATGTTATACTTGCAACTTTCAATGCATCTAGTTCATAAGTTCCTAGAAAAAGGATTAGTAGTACTCAGAAAGTGGATGGATTTGGTTGGAAGTGGAATAGAGAGTTCATATTTTGAACATTTTCTTTCATTTCTTTGAATATATGCATAGGCTATCAATTATGTGCATGAATGATCTAGAGTGTTAATGTCATGCTTGCACTGCATCAAAGCATAGTAAATAACTTTTTCCAGAAGTAACTTTGATTATATTTGGCTTTTCAATGGAACACAATTCTATTAGCCAAATTCACGGGTAGGTCAAAGGCTTAGGAACAACAGATCATCTTTGTATATGTCTAGCTACTTTAGGAACAAGTCTATTATTTGATTCTTACAATTTAACAGCTTGAACTGCTAGAGTGTGTAAAGAAATATGACTATTGATTGATTCCTTCAATTTGCATTTGGAAAAGTCAAGAAACAAATTTTTATTTTTTTCCTCTTAATGCTTTCAAAGCTATGCTTTGGGGCTATTAGATTTAGTAAAATCTTATGTCCATGTGGTAATGCAATTGCTTAGATGTTCCTCTTCCTAGTAGCCATTTTTTTAGATCCACTAGGATTCAAATTTGTTGAATGCAATGGAAAAGTCATGTTGTATAGAAAGGCTAGGGCATTAGGTTTGTGTTGCAACTTACTGCTATCGGGAAATCATTCAGAAGAGATTGGTGCCATAAATTGCATTGCTAAAATACAACAAGGGTAGTAGTGTTCTTGGGACATAACTAGTGGTTGTTGGACAATTTGTTTGGTTGTTCAAGGTGTACACATACTATTTCTGCCCAAATTTTGTTTCAAGCCTAGATAAGTATGGTGTGATTGCATGGATAAGTATAGGGTGACTATAGGTTTAGGATTTCTTCTGGGAAAGCACATTGTTTGATGCTATTGTCAACATCCATAACAACACCTCCATAGAAACACAACATCCATAACAACACCTCCATAGTAGCACACCATATCAGAAACAACTGCTAGATGTTTCCACACAATCACCATGCTTTCGGTAGTTGAAATGTTTAAAATTTTTGATATTTCTTTTACAATTTTAAAATAACTTTCCAGAACTCATTTTTCTTTTATTTTGCTTTGGTGAAAGAAATAATTTCTAGAAAATAAAAAATTAGAAATTGTCAATTTAAAATTAATTAAAAAAATATGATTATTGAACTTTAGAAACAAACTAGTTCTAGTTTTAAAAATTAATTGTCACTGCCACTAGGCTATAGGTAGGAACAAATAATAATCTTAGAAGTTGGTCCACTAGTTTAGTTTATGCCAAAAGCTTGACATAAGAAACCGCTGAACAAAACCCTACTGCAAAATCAAACACAGAAGGTGGTATTCAAAAGATAGCAATAAAGCCCTCAAACCAAAAATCCTAATTCTGGACTAAACCCTAAAACTAAAAATTCTTATTATGCATTTATCCCTAGAACCCTAAATCATATTTATGAACAAATCCCTAAGCTTGAACCTACTCCAAACTATGACTTTGAAGAATGCCATGCTGTGAAGAAAAATAATGGTGACAAGGAGATAATTCATGGGACCCCACCTCTGAATGGTCCAAAAAGTTAAAGAGAGAAAAAGAGCTCGATCTCAATCCCTGAAGGTTTATTTGAGGTTATAGAGAGCATAACAGTGTCCTTGAGTAAGTGCATCATTAATCTCTCAAAAGGATGGTTTGCTAGAGATTCAAGAGGCTTCTTGATGGTCTAGAACTACCATATTTAAATGTTAATAATAAAAATGGTGCAGCTATTGGGTTCACTACATTCTCCTGTGAAGAGCATGCCATGTAAGCTATAAAGAAAATGAATTGGCATATTATAAATAAACAACAAAGAAAGGTGGAAAATATTCTTCCATGCCCATGGGAGAAGCAACAAGATAAACAAGTAATCATAGGAGAGAGAAATCACCAACATATGGAAGATTCTGATATGTAAGACTCTTAAATACTAGAGACTAAGGAAGTTGGTGTTGGGAATACAATAGACAACCAAAATTTGGTGAATAATGGATCTATTATGAAGACAAGGAGTGTTTGTGATGTTGTGACCCCTCTTGCATATTTTCCCTACAATAGAAACTAAATTAAAAGAAATTTTATGTTATAAAGTTGTTGAAGAACCTATAAACTACCCTAAAGTGTCACTGATCACTTGCAAATTTGCATCAATCATTCAAAACTATGTGTAGTCTTCTACATTACTAGTTTAGAACAAGTATCAAAATAGAGGTTTTTGGCAACCTTTTAGTGTTCAAGATGGATGAGCCCTATCCAAGTTTCTAACTCAAACAATGAACAACCCTTTATTGTAAGAATTTTCTTAGTAGGTGTTGAGGTGTTAAAGTCAAGTGAAATCAAGAGAATGGCTCAAAAACTTGCAGTTGCAGCAGTAACAACATCTCCATCATAAATGGTTTGACACTTGCTTGCTATGCTGACATGGTTGTAGAAATTCAAATGATTGCCCTTGCTATTGCAAATGCATGAAGGAATGCTAAAATTAATGGTATAAAAAAAAATGCTGATTTGCTTTTGCCAAGGCTGAAGATGTGATGGATTCCTTTTTGAAAGAGTATCTTGATATAACAACAAAAACCAAATATAATATCAAAGAAAATATTAGTAACAAAATTGATGATAATATGATAAAGAAATGCTTCAGTCTATCTGAAGAAAAAATGTTTTATTCTTCAGTGCCTACAAATGTAGAAGATAATAATGTTGATAAGGAATGTGAGGAACTTGATAATAAAGGTTCCAACTCTTTAGATATATCTTCTCACACAAATGGTGGCTCTAAAATCAAGAAGAAAGATAGTACAAAAAAGGAGTTTAATGATGTTGTTGCCACATACAAAAATTACAAAATGAAATACTTTCTTTAAATTCTATTGCAACTATGTCAATTCTCATATAAGAGATGTTAGAGTAATTCTTTTGAACAAGAGGCATTCTATGGTTAGAAAAAATTTGCTAGATGAAACCAAAGATCTTAACAACTGATTTTAGGAACTTGTAGTGTGAAGCACATGCACAACCCTACATAAATTATTTTGAAATAGAAATTTCTATTTCCCTTGGTCTGACTCCATCTATCCAACCCTATATTTGTTCAAATTTTGTATGGGGTGTGTGCAGGATCATGGTGTGCCAAAAAGTGGCGATCTGAAAAATTTGTAGTTCTAAAATATCTCAAACCATTTCAAAATCTATTCCAATTTTTTTCCCACCCACCCTGATAGTAAATGAAAACAATTAATATCTTTATAAGGTATACTATATCTTTTGATCCAAACCTATATGGTCAACATTAAAAAATCCTAAAAATGGGCTTTTGCCCTAGTTTTATGTGATTTTTACTTCAAACATGTAGCTGATGACTTTTTTTTCACCAAAATTTGATGTAATGAAAATGGTTTCTTAAGAATGTTCTTATCTTTCCATAAATGTAGGTTTTGTCAAATTATAAGTTTAGTAAGTAATTATTACTTATTTTCTAATGGAGTTACATATAAAGTGTTGATTGACACACTACTTGAAAAACAACTATAACTTTCAAATGGTACAACCTTTTTAAAATCCAAACGATGCATCACATTCTATGTTTCTTCTACTATAAGGAAAAAAAATTAAAATTTGAATTTTGTAGAGTTTTGAATTAGTTAAGGTGGTCAGACATGAGAGTTTTTTTATTCTGAAAATACTAAAGTCAAAAATTAATTATTAATTATTTATTTAGAATTAAAAAACCCAAAAATATGTGTCACATCTAGGCATGAATCTACTACTTATATCTAGAATATTATTAAAAAATATTATCATTTGATTTTGATTAAGGTGGTCAAACATACAACATCTACTTATTTTTGTTCTGAAATTTTTGTAATATTGCATTAAAATTCAAAATTTTGACCAATCATTTTTTTTTTTGAGATAAGTCCTAATAGTTTAGAAACTAGATTCAATTTTCTAGAGATTCTTTTCTCTCAACTTTTTTATATAAAGTTAATAACAAGTAAAAAATTACATGTCAAGTTGACATAACCCTGATTTTCTATTTTTTTATTGCCACTTAAGAGAATAGTTTGGTTGACCATGATCCTGCACACACCCTATGCCTGGAAATTATTAGACTACCTAGAAAAATGAATATGCCTAGTGATAAATAGTAATAAAATGAAATAATTATGTTTAATTAAATATTTTGAGACAACCATAGATTATATGTGAAATGAAGGAGCATGGACAAATACCCAAACAGAGAGTACTATGGAATAGAACATCAAAAACATTAATCCCTACCTTTAGAATGTAGGGACTAATAATGTTGTACTAAGATATTATTGCCAATGATTTTCTCAATACATTGACTCATATGTAACACAACACTATGATTTTTTTCCATAAGGCACCAAAATGTTAATTTATGACTGATGCATGTCTTCTTTTCTCCATTAATTATGTCTTGAAAAATGGTTGGCTTTAAGTTTCTATTTACTAATTTTGAAAATTAAAATGTTGACTTACTAATATCTATCCTTGAAATTACTTTCCCTTGATTGATCCTTATGGATCTTTCAAATGTATAAGTGGAGAAATGCTTCTTCAAAAAATAATTAGTTTACTCAAATAATACTTGATAAATGGTTAATTTCCATCAACTTGTTAGTTTATATATATAAATAAGATCTTTGTGGAGCTTGAATCCATACCTTGTGTAGGTCTAAAGGTGTAAGTGGTACTGAAAGAGGGTAGTATTAAAAAGACTTTGAGATGAATGTAGCAAGGAAATAATATAATTATATGATAATTGAATGCAAGAAACTATACCAAGTATCCTCTTATTTGACATCCAACAAGTAGGCTCTACATATATTTTTCTAAAGAAGATATGAGAATGAACTCATGTCCCTCACAATTGAGAAAATCGAGTAGATTAGGAGCTACAAAACTATGACACCTATTGTGAATTTATTGTTGCCCCTTAACCATTTCTATGCGACACCGCTTGACTATAACCATGAAACTCATGAATAGAAAAATAGAGAAAAAATTTACCTTATATGTCCACCCTAGAATCCCAAAATCATGTGATGTAGAATTACTGTAGCTATTAGAACCATCACTAATCAGGGCCAACTCAAGTTCAATACCTCCTATGGAAATTGGAGGATCAAACTATCCATAGCAACTTTAAAACCCCACTCTCCACCATTCATGGAGTGCGGTGTTAACATGGTGGAGAAATTTTCTGACAAATGGAAACCCCTACTCTCCCATAACATTGGAGCATATTTCTACCAATATGAAGGAAACCCTCCATAGTACTAAATTCCCTAACCTTCTAAAAATTTTCGTCTCCATAATTTGAGGAGTATGCTTTTGTCCATAGAATGAAATATGTCTAGAGGTGAATGTGATCAAGAAAGTTACAATCTTTCCAAAGTGGAGAGGAACATAGGTGAAACTATTAAAAAATGATAAAAATCCAATAATCAAAAATTTGGAAAATTGGAAAATCCATGATTGTGAATTCCAAAAAGATAAAATTTCAAAATTTTGAAAATTTTAGAAGATGAAAATTTTAGAAAAATCATCCTCATAAAAATTTTGAAGGACAAGAATTTTGGAATCTACATGAGAATTTTTTTGGACAAGTTAAAAAATTCAAAAAATCTCAAATTTTGGAGAATCCATGACATTGAGAAAAATTGCAAAATTCAAAAAGGTGTGAATGTTGTGATAAGTCAAATTTTTTGAAAGTTTGAAAAAAATCTCAAATTTGAAAAAGAAATCAACCAAAATTGGAAAAAGTCAAAGGTTGGAAAATTCATCATGAATGGAAAATTTGGATTTTAAAAAGTGATTTTCTTTTCAATTTACATGGGAAATTAAATATTAATTTTATTGATATTTAATTTTATTATTTTGAAAAATAAACAAAATATAAAGTATTGGAAGAAATTGAAAGGAAGCTTGATTTTTTTTGCATTAAATCATGAAAGTTGATTTAATATTGATTTTAAATAATATATAATTAATTAATTGTCAAAAAGAAAATTTGGATAAATGAGAACTTAGCTTCATCTTGAAGCTAAAAGCATCAAATTGGAAACCTTTTAGAAAAAAAAGGAGAAAACTGACAAGTGACTGAATGGGCATCTTGGTGGATAAGTAAAGAAGCTACCTAATATTATCCTAGAAATTTAAAGGAAGCATTTCTGAAAGATGACTTATATAAGAAACCCATTCATTCATTCAATCTCACACAAAAAATTGAAGAGCGATTTGAGAGAGAGGAAAATTACAGGGGTTTAGAAGGAGGATTTTGGAAGAAATTTTTGAGATTGTTGAGGAGAGAGAAAGTAACTTTTCTCAAAATTCATGACAGAAGATTTTGAATTTCATTAGAAACAAACTTTTTTAGTGAGTTGTGGAAAATTGCACTTTTGTTGAGAAAATTTGGAAAAGTGAATTCCGAGAAGTCTTTGAAAATCTTGACAAAGTTCCAATTTTTTTTTTTTTGAGGAAACATCTCTGCTTTTTTGTGTATTCTTAAGTGTGGAGATTTCTATTTTATAGGAAACAAGAATGGAATAAATGCAAGGAATGGGACAAACACATAGAAAATTAATAAAGAATGAAAGGAGGGAATTCTACCCTAAATCCAAAATCATGTTGAAGTGGGCTGAAATCAGAGATACAAGCCTTGGCAGCCTTGATTTGAAATAATTCAATTGAAGAATCTTTGGATACAATGACCATCATCACATACACCTAGGTATCAAAATTGTGAGAAGTGGACCTATTGCAGTAGCTAGTTTTCCTCCTTCCTTTCAACATCCAAATTTGATCATGGAATGTACCAAACACTATAGTCCTAGGGACAAAGCTATTATGGATTTAGAACAAAACATTCTCACACATTTTTCTCCTACATCCATTTCTAAAGCATTTAGGATTCCTTCTGATCAAAGGATGATGACAAAAATACAAGAGAAGGAATTAAGTATCTACACCTCTTGAGTCCATTTGTATGAAGAAATAATTAACAGAATATGGTTGAAAAAGAATAGATCACCTCATTCCAAGATTCCTAAAGAAATAGCATGGCTTGAATTTAAGAGGGAGTATTGATCATGGTATTGAGTCGCATATTTGTGATGCCTCATTCTTATAGATTTGAATCTATGATTTGGTACTTCATTAAGAAGGTGACAAAAGAAGGTGAAAGGATAGATTGGGTTGGGCTCATAAGTGAGAACTTGAATGAATGTTGGATGATCTAGAGAAAATGAGGAAATTTTACATTAGCTCTTACATCATTTACATGCTAGCACAGAGGATGAATTATGATGGACTAGGATGCAAAGGACCAATTTGAAGTAGAACCCAACACTTGAAAATTCATGAATGCTACTCGTAGTTACATGTATATTCCAAGGATGATTGCATAAGGGTTAATGATTCCTTTTCCATGTGCATAGTGAGAATACTACAAAAGAGACTACATAAGATATTGTCAGTTGGTTTGATCAAGTTTGTCAAAGTTTACAACACCTAGTTAATTCAATTTTCTACCTTTTCAAACATCTAAGTTCAAGGAATTTCTTTGGAGCCATAAAAACTTCCAATGTATCCAATAGATAAGATGGTCTTGCTAGAGCTTTCTTGAAAAATTAAATCCTACGACAAGATTCAAATAGGGAAGAAGAAGTTGAGATTGTAGTTCCAAATTTTCATAGGACAAGGAAAAACTGAGGTATGCCCACGTCTACAGGTTGTAGACAGATAATCTGATGAGCTCAACTTCTTCTATCTTTTTCTTTATCGAAAAAGGCTTGATGGCGATCCCTACAACAAGATCACATCAGTAGCAAGATCAATGTACCTACATAAATTTCACCTTGAGGATTCTTGGGCAAATTCTATAGATGAGAACAAAAATAGAAAGAAGATTCATTCTAGATTACCATTGAACATTATCAAAGCATGCAACATATTTTAGGTTCTTGATTAGATGGAGGAAGGTCCAAATGTGATGCAAAAAGGATTCAACCTATAAATTACATATCAGCCATATGATTGGAAAAGGAAAGATGTCATAGATTTGGAGGTTCTTTCAAAGCCAATACTAGATTTTACAAAGTGGTGGATTGAGCATATGCTTGAAAAAGTAGTTGCACTAGAAAATGGATTCACATATATATTGATTGATCATTGACCAATCAAGGATGAAATATTGGGACAAATATCTAAATAGACTCTTACAGAAAGAGGAGTTTCATCAAAGGATGTGGGAATCAAGAAGGGGAAAGAGGTATCTCGAGAGAACCATCCTAGGAGTGAGAAATTCATCCAAGATCCTCAAAAAAAAGAAGAAAAAACATGGAAATCCTCCCTGTTCTCTGAGTTGAACTCTAATTATTCAAGAGATGGATACAATTGACAGGGAGGAAGTGAAGACAAGAATAAGCACATTTTAGAAAGAATAAAATTTTGATAGGCCAGTGCATAATAGACTAAGTATAAGTGAATATGAAAAATCCATGAAAGGGAGAGAAGATATTAAGATATAGCTATAGAAAAAATTCTAGTTATAATCTTAGAGAAAGAAATGGTAGAGGCCAAGGTTGGTTCACTAGAGGAAGAGGCTCCTACAATACCAATACATATTTCAACTATTGAAGTCATAGTTCCTGAAGTAATGGTAAATAGTGTAGGAGGTGAAGAGGAGATCGACATTTAAGAAGTCCAAATAAAAGAACAATTAGTGATCCTAGGGGACCAAAGTATAGCTATTATAGAATGGTTGAAGCAATGAATTCAAAAGAGTCAACAAAATGAAGATGATTTGATAATTGAATTATAGGAAATTTTTGACCAACCAAACTAATCAGAAGAGAAAGGGAAAGAAAAAAGATTCACTAAGGTTATTAGAGGAGAATTGGGGTCCATAATTTTTTAGATTGGAACTCTTATAGTTGACAAGAGTATAAATGAGATATCTCCATATGAGTACCATGTGATGGAAATATATCTTGGTCATGCCTTCTAAGAGAAAATCATAGAATAATTTGATGAATCTATATAGGCTTTGAAGGATAGACTAAAGGAGTTAGAAGATGGATACAAAAAATAAAAAGGAGAAATCAAAGACTTTTTTTATTATATCAACACCTTGCCTCATCCAATAAGAGAGGAGGGTCCATAATTTGTCCCTTGAATAGGTGGTTTTAGTTGAAACAATTGATGATATTGATAGGATCAAGAGAAATGCTCAAGGTGGGGTAGGGGCCCTAGCTCAGTTGGCTAAATCTTCCCTATTGCAAGGGGTTGGTCATGGGTTCTAGTCTCCCTCATCCCCGTGGTACCTGTGGGCGTGTCACTGCAATGCTACCGATCACGTTAAAAAGTTTACCCAGTGCACTACAATTTATAGGGGGGGGTCATGTTGCACCTGATTCCTAAAGTCTAATAAAAAGAAGAAGAAGAGAAATGATCAAGGTACAAAGATTTGGGTTGAAGGAATTCATGAGGATACATTCAAGAATGTAGATGAATTGGTGCAAATACATACTAGGGAATTTAGTATACTCTCTAGAATCTAGTGCATGGAGGAATCATGGGAGGATGAACATATTTACCAAGATGAAATGATTATTGATATTAAGAATTTGGTGGAGACCCCAAAGAAGGCATTGATCTATGGTCGAGTTATTAATGAGGGGATATCTATGATTTCCTTTGTTGGTACACTATAATGATCAAAGCTAAAGAAATGTTTGAGAGATTCACCAAGGATTCTGCTTGATAGAAAAAGACGGTTGAAAATATCAAACAAGAGGTATCCAATAAAGTTGCATCCTTTCTTTCACAAAGATTGGTGGAATATGAAATGACAACTAATAATTTGAAAGTCAAGTTAGAGGAATTCTATCAAATAAATTTCTATGAAAGATATGATATTGATAACTTCTCCATCTTCTTGAATACAATGCACACCACTCAGGACTTGCTACTAGATTGGGAAGAAATCTTGTTAAAAGTAGAAAGAAAAATTGCATTTCTAGAATTGAAGCAAGAATTGACACCAAGCATAAGTACGAAAGAGTTGGAGATAGTGTTGGATCAATTACATGCCTTCAAGAAGAGACATAAAGGATAGATGCATTTAATGCATAGTGGCTATTCTTAGTGGTCATTTATTACATCCACTCCATTCATAAATGAGAACACATTTATTACACACTATAGTGGTGGATTCCTTATTTCATTAATATAGATTCCTATTCTTTTCCCTAACCCTAAGAATGGTTGATATGGCACAATCTTGGCCATCGGTTATTCTGATCATCTAGGCTGCCCATTGTAATTGAGGACTTCTATAAAGGCCTCACTTCTAATTTGTAAAGGAGGATTTCTTGAGATTATTTCTATGATCTACTAAAATAATAAAGTTTTCATTGAAGCTTGGTGAATACTTAATGTGTCTTGGTACTTGCTTGTTCTCTCAAATTCCCTCATTTAGAATAAGTTTATTTGGGTTAAAGTTTTGTACTTGCAATAAAGAACATGATGGTGTATTGATGGATTCCTTTAGTTCATAATTTTGATTTTTTAGTGATTCTAAATCATTACACAAAGTTAGACTAAACCCCTTTCGTGCATATGTTTTTCTTCTATGATTCATATACATTTTGTTTCTAATGGTGCATGTGGTGGTATGAATATATTTGGCATAACCCTTGAAGATTGTTCTTGTTCACTCATAGTTGTAGTATAACTTGGCAAAGTGAAGCTTGCTAGATTGAGGAGTTTTTCCTCTAGAGTACTATCTATTTTCATCCATTCCCTTATGAATATATTAGAATCTCTAAATTCTATCCCATTTCATTTTTGCATATTTCATGAAACCTAAAAACTACTTTATTGCAAAATCTTTAAATAAATCCCACATCTAGTATGCTTTGAAATGAGTCTAAGTAATTACAAGTAAGGTCCCTTGTGATCATTAACTAATCACATAAACCGCCAAGTTTATCCAATGTGAAGGTTTCACATTGAAGGAACCTTGGTTTCATTATATGATCTTCAAGCAATCATAGACTAGACGAGACTTTGTTCAAGAGAGGATACTATATTTTGGTATTTTGTTCTACTATTTGGTGGGTCATAAAACATGCATCAACATAAACAAGTGCAAGAAGGAGGGTCTAACTCAAAGATTTAACAAAAAAATTAACATACTGGAGCAAATCAATTAATCCCCACCTAAGGTACATCAAAGATCATTGAGATTCACTCTAGGAGCACATCAATTGCAAGAGTTAAATTTTGATCCAAAGCCCAAGCAAGGTAATAAAGAAGTATCTACAAGTAAGAATTTACCAAGTGAAGTCAATCTCACAAGGATATTCCAAAGTCCACCACCTCAACATCAAGAACAAGGACCAACCAAAGGAGGAGTTCCACAAGGAGCTACATAAATTCAACAATTATTTCTACAAATACCTATAAAATTTGTTACACCCACAACTATCCAACAACATGTTTCAATAAAGGCCCAACAATGGTGTCCATAGAATGCATCACCCCTTGCAAAAAATTCTTCCTACCACAAGATGACAAAAGAATCTTGAACACTTTTATTCTAAAGTCTTTGTGAATGATGTCAACCACACTGTTGATGAACACATTAATAATTTTGATGATGTCCTCTAGAAAAGAAATGTGCAAGAGGAGGATGTTTCTTGAAAATTATTCTCTTATTATTGGGAGAGGAGGAATTCTACTGGTATATCAACCTACCTTAAAATTTAATATAAACTTGGGAAAAATTGAAGGATCCATTCCTTGGGAAGTCTAGATTTCCTATCACCTTGCTTAATTGTATAGGTAGTTCATTGAGATAAGTAGATGAGAACGTGAACCAATCAATGCTTTCAATAACCAATTTTAGAGGGAATATTCAATATTGTGTGACCCATATCACATAGGAGTTGATGCAACATGACCTATCTACTATGCATCCTAGGATGGTTTGACATGTATATTTGTTCTATAAAGTCATCCGACTCCTACAAGTCTAATTCAAGAAAATGTTGAGACTAAGAAAGTTAGTTTGTAATCATCTGCAACTACAAAAGGAGAACCCAAATACTTTGGAAAATCAAATACATTAAATCAAGGAGTTTTGAACTATGCTCTAACAATCAATCCAATTCCTACCCCTTTGAACCAGTTTGTGTTGTATGTTGGAGCTCTTATGTTACAATCAATTCTCACACAACTAATTAAGCTTCACAACGCAACAACTTTTTCAAGGACTCAAGAGGAAAAAGATGATTTCAAGGATTTTATTGAACAACTAAAAAAGTTATCCACTAAGGTCACTTACCTCAAAGATTAGAATAATCAATTGTAAAATGCACAAAGGAATTATCATTCATATCGAGCAAGCAACCAAGGTTATCATGGGAATCTGCCTCCACTTCATGATTGTAATCAAGGACAAAATCAAGGATTTCATAAAGGTAGTAAAAGATATCAAAGAAACAACCAAGGTCATCAAGAGAATAATTATGGATGGGTACAAACACAAACCTATGTCACTCTTTTATAAAGGAAAGGGATTTAAAAAAAAAAAGTATAATTGTTAAACTTCAATGACATAAAATTGGTAATATTATTTAGAATTTAAAATGAAGTACACTGATAATTTTTTTATAAATGGATGAAGGTTAGGATTATAATTTTTAACAAATATTTATAATAATTGATATATTTTCCTAAATTTTAAGGTTGATTTTTTAGTTCCTGGAAAATGTAATAAAATAGGGGTCTAGTTCCCACCATAAAACTATATGGAAATCAACCATTTTATTTCATATCTGAAATTATTTTATAGATAACATATATAACTAGATCAATAAATAAAAAATTGGCTTTAGGCCTATGCTTTTTCTTCTATAACAATTCAAATTTTAACTCACTTGAAATTGATAGCTTTCATCTCCCACCATACATTTCAAAATAGATATATTCTAATGAAAAGAAAAATTATACATGCTGGAAGAGCTTTCTATCATCTAGAATGTCATATGCTATGTACCTTTTTTTAATATGAATTACTATTTTTTTTCTTTCTCAAAATCAACATCTTCTCAAGTGTTTTTTAATTACAATATACTATATGTAATTAAAACACTATAAAATTTATATGAGAATATTTTTGACTTTGAGCTCTATAAAATTGTGTTTAAATGTTATTAAAAATATATCATTAAAAATAACTTAAGATTTATTCAATTATCATTTGTCTAAAATGATTTTATTTCTTTAGCAATTGGATACAAACTAGTATAAAATATGCATTTTATAGACATTTCCAATTGGAAAAGTGTGAGAACATATATAGCCTAGATATAATGAATTTAAATAGATCACATGTTTGAAAAATTTTGATTTCCATATATAAATACTAAAATTTAGTGTTTTTTATAAGTTAGCCTAAAAGGTGACATAACTTTGTACTTTTAACCAGATATTGTAATAATAATCAAAGGCATCAAAGGAGATCATGGAACACCAATCCAAGTAATGGAGGCATACCCTCACCATTGGATAATCATCCTATTCGAGTGGGGTTTTTGTTTTACCAAAAGACCGATCTATCAATGCTTGATACAACCACTCAACTTACAGTACACTCAAGGTGATTGAACCCTTTGTCACTAATCTTGATAGAAGCATTGAACAAATTTCCAAAAATCTCCCCCTCAATGTTACCCTAGGGTCTAAGGATTCAACCGTATGACCAAGCTCTAATACTAATTGTTATAAATAGATAATATTGAGAATTGGGGGATGGGGGGGAGGAGGGGGGGGCTGTGTCTGAATAAGTATCCTACAAACTTTTTCCCACAACTGGATATTACTAATTACTTTACAACATGCATATGAAATTAAACCAATAATGTTGAACACCCAATAAATCCATACACAAAGAGATATCATAACACCATATTTTGTTAACTAGGGAAACCTTGGCCAAGGGAAAACTATAGTGGGGATGGTGCCCACAAAATGATCCATTAAACAAAAGAATCCTATTATGAATATTGAGCCTATTAGGAGTCTATGAATTACATATATAATGTCTTGATCCTTGTTCAATTTTTCCTTTTCTTCCTTTTCCTTTTTCCTTTTCTCTTCCTCTATTCTCTTTTCTTCTTCCATCTTTCTCTTCTTCTCTTCTTCTTTCTTCTCTTCCTCTTCTATCCTTTTCTTCTCTTCTTCTTCTTCTTCTTCTTCTTTTCTCTTCTTCTCTTCTTCCTCTTTCTTTTTCTTAGCTTCTTATTTCTTATTTCTTTCCTCCTCTCTTCTTATTTTCTTTTATTTTCTTCCTTTCTTTCTTATTTTTTTTCTTCTTTTCTCCTCTTCCTCATTAAAGATGGTGTAATAAAGAATATTTCCAACAATGTTTAGCCCAATGAGCTTTAAAGGATCTTTAGCAATGTTTACTATGAATTTTTTTTTACCAATTTTCATTGTGTCTAACCCAATAGAGATCTTCAAAGATGGATCTCCTACCTTAACTTCTATTTTTTCTAAAGTAGTTTGTTCAATAGTCATAGGGATTTCTCCCCCTATCTTTGCATTTTGTTCTATGACCTTAGGCATAGAGTTCATGTATTTAATGATGACTCCCTCTATTTCCTTGTTAACCTCTTCGTAGTTACCTCCCATCAAAACTATTTCTCTTCTTTTAATTCCTTAAGAAGGTCTCAATAACCTTCATCATACTATTTATATCATCATCTATGTTAACTTTGCAAAGGTTTTTGATCTTATTCTCCCTAATTTTCTTCTCTTCACCTATAAATCATTTTCTTCTATTCATTAACCTATTATACAAGTTCTCTAGTATATGTTTTTGAATCTCTTCAAATATTTTATTTTTCAAAATCATATTTCTTACCACTAAATTCTCTAACTATATTCTATCCATATTTCTATACATAGTATAATACTTATTCAACTAAAAGAAATTATCATTATCAATAATATGTACATTTAAGTTCTCTACCTTGGGTTTCCAAATATTCTTTCCTACTGAAGTTCTAGCTTCTCATGTGACCTTCTATGTAGGCATATCCTTAGTTTCCTTTTCATCTTCTCATTCTTCTAATTCTAATTCAACAAATTTAAGAGATTTTCTTCTCTTACCAGGTGCACTAGCCCATTTCTTGAATCTCTTCCTTCTTGGAGAGCATTGAAAAAATTTCCAACAACCTCCCCCTTAATGTTACCTGAATGTATCAGGATTTGACCTATGACCAAGCTCTGATACCACTTGTTATTGGAGTTGTTATTGTAGCAAAATACTAATCTATCAATGCTTGATACAACCACTCAACTCATAGTACATAGGAGGTGGTCAAACCCTTGTCACGAATCTTGAGGGGAGTGTTGAAAAAATTTCACAACACCTCCATCTTCTGAGAATCTACTAGATGATAAAGTTTTATTAGTAGAAGATGTACTATCCTTATGGTGTAGATAATATTAGATGAATCAACATTCCAAATTACAGTGTCAGGAATTTCAAAAAGAAATTGATATTTTCAAGGGATAAGTGAGGAACATTGTCATATTTGAGAAGCCTAATCCTATGGGATATGAGATAAAATTGGCACTAAGATATGATCAAGCATTGTTTTTTTATAATATTAAGTTCCCCCCCTTCTTTATTATTAGGATTACATGGAAATACAAGCTAATCAAATGTTCTAACCTACTTCAGCAAAGTATCTCATGGAGATGCTAGGTTATCAAGTTCCACCAAAAAATATAACTCCACTAGTGTCCCCAAATGAATCACTACATAAGGATGGATTTCTCTTCTCTCCTCTATACAATAGTTTCTTGGTGGAAGGATCAAGTGAAGTATCTAGTAATGCTTTGATAAAGACATCAAAGGAATTATAGGAACCATGAGCCATTGACATCATCAATTATTCAAAATAACTTTTCAAATCCTTTGCATCCCAATGCAAGTAATAATCCTACTCCCCTCATAGACTCACCTGAGTATCAAAACTTGAAAAATTCTTTAGGAGACAAAGGTTAGTCAACCATGATGAATTCTTTACAAAGTGAGAAGGGGAGAAATAATATTCAATCTTGCACACAGTAAGGAGAACAAAGGAAAGATGAAAATCTAGGACTAAAATAGAAAGGAAGTCCTCCTCAAGAGGAGTTGAAGAGGTTGAGTTCCAATGTACTAGAGAAATTCAAAAAATTCAAATTGAGTCTTCCATTATATGATTAGATGAAAATTCCAAAAGTTAGAGATACATTGTTGGGAATTTTATATGATACCTCTACGAAGATTGTTTCCCAAACCGTATCAATTCTACCAAGAGGGGCATCTAGTGTCCAACAATCTAATTTTGAACAAAAAACCATTGTAGTGGAGGATTTATTTCTATATATGTATGGGCTTCCTTGTAATCCTTCAAGTTTCATTAGAATGGTACAAAAATCTCTGGATGATCAGAAGGTTCCATTAGATGAAGAAATCTATTGAAATGGCCCACCATAAGAAATGATTAGAGATAATATTTCTATAGTGGGAAGTTCCATGACCAAAAAAAAAAGGAAGAACTTGTATACATAACAATGAGGAATTTGATTTGCAAGGGAAAAAGCCAATATTTTTTTTATCAAGGGAAAGCGGAACCAACACCTTTCCTAGTATAACTTAGAATTTTTGGCAAAATATTAAATAATTGTTTTATTGACTTTGGTCCATCAGGTAATATAATGCCTTTTGACATATTTAGAAGTTTGGGATTTGTTCCTCTTCAAACTCATAAGAAGGTTACACAATTGGATAAAATAGAGGTCCTAGTCATGGGAAAATTGAACAATATTCACATGCAATTAGCTTCTAAACCACATGTTCAAAGTTGTGTTGATATATCAATTGTGGATATTCCAGAGGGATATGGTATGCTTTTGTATAGAGATTGGGAAATGAAATTTAATTGGTACATTGCAACAATTTTTTCACACATGTGGCTTCTATGGAAGAGAATCCATTATCAGATAAGGATAGAGAGCACTTCAAGGCTCCAATTATTAATCACCGAGCATGGTGAAGATAATGTGATCTTATTCATGGAGACCACTTTGGGATCATATGTTTGTAAAATAGGAGAAATTATGACATTGCAAGGTTATAATCAAGGGTGATGTCCCAATGTGATTCTCAATACCACTAAGGTACATGTTGGGAATAACTCAAAACCATAGTTTAATGAAGGAAAGTTTGAGCATCTTAGAAATTTTGTCTTGAAAAGCATTAAGAAAGAAATTTAATTGGGAAAAGATGCCTCCATTCAAAATTTTTTAATACCCAATTGGTTCTAAATACATAATGCTTTCATTTTGAGATATCATGGACCATTTGCAAATATACAATTACAAATGTATCCAAAATGGTCCCACAAGCATGGGTATCAAAAATGGGTCAAAACTAAAGTTATTCCATATGGGAATTTTAGAGCCACAACATGAAAGAATACAAGAAGGAAAATGAGTTCAAGAAAGAGAAGTAAGACAATAAGAAAATCATGGAGAACTCAAAGAGTCAACGATAAAACCTTGTGAAGAATATACAAATGATCAATTACGAACCCTATCCTTTGATTTATCCAAATCAAAGAAAGCCATTAGGGTTGGTATTGAACTCATCATACCAACTAGACAAACATATTTTTCATCATAGATTAAAGTTTCCAAACACAAATAATGTGCCTAAGTATTAATCATTAGTCATTGGATTTCTCCTCACTATCCAAAAGGGTGCCAAAATCCTACATGTATGTAAAGATTTAGACATAGTAGCTGGGCAAGTTCATAAGAAATATACTTTCATGATAAAAGATGTGGTAGTTATTGTAATGGAGTTTCAGACCTTATCCAAAGCTTTGATGCTTTCAATATTAAAAGGATAAGTTGAATAAGCAATCCTGTAGAAAAAATCTTTGGCTCAATATGCAAGTTCATTAGAACCATTATCTATTGATTGTGTGAATAAATTCATAGTTGAGCTTACTTTAGTGTCATCAGTTATTGACAATGTTACAAATTTCCAATTGTTTGAAGATGATAAACATATCCTAATTTTTTAACAAGCTCAAGGGTCTTTGAAGTAGAAGTGATAGATGAAGGAGACAAAAAAGAAGCCTAGTTTAGGATTGATGAAATAATGAATTTAAGGATGAACAACATTCCTAAGGGAATTCTTTAACTAGAAAGAATTTTTTATGTAGAAAGATTAAATGCCCTCAAGTATCAAACTACCAAAGGAGGGGAATGTGAGAAGGTAAACTTGGGAACAAAATAAAATGTCAAGAATGTATTAATTGGGAAATTTTGTACTATTATAGAGAAGGAAGAAATATTTAACCATACAAAGGAAATATCTAATGTGATTTATTGAGGATAAGAAGATTTGAGGATATATGATACCTCCCTCATCACACATACTATTCCACAAAAGCCAAATAGTAAACCATTGAGGCTAAGGTAGAGACTAATAAATCCAATGCTAGAGCTACTAATACACCAAGAGTTAAAGAAATTATTTTCATCTAGAATTATATTCCCTTTTTGACATTCAACATGGGTCATGAACCTTGTTCCTATCAAAAAGAGGAATGGAGAGATAAGGTTGTGCATAGATTTTAGAAATCTAGTAAAAGCTTAAGAGAAAGACAACTACCCAATGCCATCACTAGAAGAAGTAATACAAGTCATTAATAGTTCTCAAATGATGTCATTTTTATATGGTTATTCTAGATATAATCAAGTGATAGTAGAAGAAGAAGATAGACTAAAGATTTTATTCACAACTAAATGGGGTGCATTTTATTATAGAAGAATGCCTTTTAGTTTAATCAATGCATGAACCACTTTTCAAATGGCCATACTTACATACATGGATGATCTCTCAGTATTTTCTCAATGTAGAGAATACCATATCATTAATTTGAAGATAATATTCCAAAGATTTAGAAGATATAGAATTCCCTCGAATCCAAAGAAATGCATTTTTGTTTTTATTGAGGAAAAATTGATATGGCATGTAATGTCATAATGAGAAATCTTGATTGATCTTTGAGCATATTGAAGAAATATCAAAAATTGGATTGCCATCTAGTTAGAAAGAATTCAAGTCATTCTTCAAAAACATTAACTTAGATAGGAAGTTCATAACTAGATATGTAGACATAGTGAGGTCATTGAATGGCATTTCAAAGAAAGGAACAAAGATAGATTGGACACCTATAGCCAAAAAGGCATTCGAGTAAATCAAGAAAACAATCGTAGATAATCTTGTTTTGTTGATTCCAGATTACACCAAGCCTCTTTATATATGTTTTGTTTCCTCAGAACTTACCTATGTAGCAATCCTCACCCAGAAGGTAGATGATCAAGATGAACATCCTATTGCATTCATTATTTCACCATTGAAAGATGTAGAAATGAGATACCCATATATTCATAAACAAGCTTATGCTTTGTTAAAGGGAATAAATAAATTCAAACATTACATTCTAAGAAGCAAGGTATGTGCAATAATTCCTGAAGCAATAGTGAAGACTTTGTTAATATAGAATGAGTTAGGTGAAAGAAGAGGAAAGTGGTTGGAAATCATTCTAGAATATGACATGGAGATACAATCGATTAATCTAGTACAAGGACAAGCTCTAGCTCAAACCATATCTACAACTGGTCGTAGGTTACTACAGCAAGTATATGTGTTGAAGAGGTATCCTCAAATGAATGGTATGATGATATTGTTTACTACTTGCTAAATCACAAGTCTCCATTACACTTGAATTTTGTGCAAAAGTGTTCATTGAGAATGAAGAGTCAATAATTTATTCTTCAAGGATTTGTGCTATATAGGAAGAACCATTGGTGGCACTTGCAATTCTAATGGAGCAGACACCTAGGGGCTCCATGGGGTTTATTTAAGATATCTTGGAAAGGAAGAGGATGTGCACATCCTTAAATTTTTTTATAGTAAATATGGGACTAGTCACGGAAGTGGTTTGGCTATGGCTCATCAAATATCAAGGGTGGGGTTCTATAGGCCAACATTTTTTAAGGATACTTATGAGTATGTCAAGACTTGTCACACATGTCAGATAGTTGCAACACGTGAAAGAAATATTGCCATGCCATTACAACCTATTATTGAAGTAAAATAATTTTTGAAATAGGGATTGGATTTCATTTTTCCCATCAAGCCACCTTCTTTGGGACATCACTAGTACACCTTGACTACTATAGATTATTACACCAAAATGAATTAAGGGTCAATCATTAAAAATAGCACAAAAAAGGTTGTTATAAAATTTCTTAAAGAAAATATCATTACTAGGTTAGGATGTCTCCATGCATTTGTATGTTATAGTGGACCTATGTTTAGATCCTTGAAGTTTTCAAACTAGGCATTTGACTATGGGATTACACTAAAGTTTTCATCAAACTACTATACCTAAGGGTATGGATTTCTATATTCAAGAAATAAGAATCTTTTGAGTGAAATGAAGAAGTTATTAGACAATAATTCTATAGATTTTTTGGGACTCAAAATTGCCTTCCCAATTTTTAGTACCATTGAAAAAATCAAGCCCTTAAGCCCTTTTCGATGCATGCATACCCAACTATCCATTTGAGGCCTAAGAGGTGTTTTACATTTCTAACACCTTTCATTTAGTACATCTATGTGTTTCATGAAGATAAATTTCTATTCCGAGCCATTTCGTGAAGTCCTATTTTGAACAATTTCTAAATTTGCATTTTTGCTAGTGTCAAACAACGATAGGAGGCTATGTTTGCAATTGAATATCTCAGACCCAGTAATGCTTCATGACTCACTGCTTTGGGAGTGTCTATTGTCCATACCAAAGAGCCTATGTTTCATATTTTGATTTATTTTGAATCCATTTAACTAGGTTTTGAATCCCTTAAATTTGGTTGTTTATCATATCATGATGATATGAATTATTCTAAATTCTGAGAAGCCCTGTTTGACTTGTTATAACTTTGACCTAGTTGACCAAAATGCTAAATTTCCTTTTTCACTACATTTTAGAGGTCAAATCTTGATATTTTTCAATTTTTAGCTTATGACAAATCTATTTGATCAATTTTCAAACACGATTCTGAATGCAATTTGTAACTTTTTACTAGTGTCAGCAAGTGCAGATTTGTCGAAACCCCTATTCATGATGTCATATCTCAAAATATGTGATAGATGAAATAAAATGGATTGTACCACTATGTTGTACTCCAAAAATTCTTTAAGTGTGCCAATTTTCAAGTCTTGACAAATCCATCTGCACACTTTCCCAAGTCCATTCCATTTACAAAAAATGATTTTCTACCATTGTTCCCAGCTCTGCAAATCCAAATAGCCCACTTTGATCACTCACCATTTGTGCCCACTTATTTGTCATGAGCCCTAATTTTAGATTCATGTTATCCTCATGACAATGAACCAATGCCCCAGTTTTCGTTTCACCAAGTGTCAATTTGCCTAGTTTTCAATTCCAAATCTGAACGCAATTTGTTGTTTTCTAATGTGTTTGCTTGTAGATAATTCTGAAAGGGTAACTTTGACAGCCAACATCTTTTGACTGGGAATTCGTCATAATGGGTGCAAGGATGTAGAGCAAAGAATTAATATTTTTGATTTCAGAGCTTGCTTAGTTGTTTTTGTTAGTTTTTAAAGCCAGTCAGAAGACCCCGTGGCGTGAAATTCATAAATTTGTAGAGGGTTGAAAATGATTTTCAAATGATTGTTTAGTGATGGAATTTGATTTGGATTTGTGTCAGATGATTAAATAAGTCATTTTTTAGTTCAATTTTTTGAAGATGAAAATTATTTTAGTCAGACCCACTTTGGGGCCTGACTAATTGCATCACACTAATTAAACATGGGGAAATCAAGATGTTTTTAAAAGATGTTTTAATCATTCTTTCCATGTTGTTGTTTATGTATATGAGCATAGTCATTAAGAGGTCAAGTTGACTATTTTTTATATGTCATCAATATTTGGAATAAAGAAGATGGCAGGGTCGGTGATATAGGTTGATTAACATTGACAAAAGGTGAAATAAATTTCAAATTATACACAAACATATGTAGCACAAACAAATACACTAGAGTTTTGGATGTTTTCAATTGCCAAAGTGTTGCTTAGAGCCAAGAAAAAAGAAAGAAAAGGTTGTATATTCAAGAAATTCTACATTATGTCGTGAATGTATTTGTGATGATGGGTGGGACAAGTGAGTATAGGTATAATGCATAAAAGAGTATTTTATATTCCTTATTATGTCAACCAAAGAATTTCCACCTGAGGTGCTTTTCATCGAAGCTATTAAGATCGTTGAGGAGAAATGTGAGGAAATATTGACTCAGCTCTAATAATTTCAAAATGCTTGACAACGTATTTATTTCAAAAATCACTTGCTTAATAATATTTAGCTTGTAAACAAGTTTGGGTGTTTAATTTTGAGGTAGCTATAGAGACGAGAAAGGGAGAGTAGAGGACATTTTTCATGCATTGAAGGAGGGCTCCTCGCTAAAGAGAAGTGGTAGTATGAATAGAGGAACATGTGAGCTAAGAGAAGGCGATAGATTGGAGGCAAAAAGGCCACTTTCAACCACATAGAAGAGTGCCTACGATGTGAAGAAGCCATTGAAGGAAGAGGGAGCCACCAAGGGAGAGCCCAAATTCATGTGAATTGCAGGGGAAGACCATAGAGGAAGCCACAAACCAAGGGAGGAGATTTGGAGATGCCAAGGTGGAGGATTTAAGTCAATCCTTAAGAGGGAGAGCAGACATGTGCAAAAAAGGAATCTACCAACTAAAAAGAGGACCCACATGCATTCAACAAAGATGAGAATCCATGGGTGTGGAAGATTTGGTGCTTATTCATTAACAAGGCCAAGAAGAATTAAGTAGTCCATGCTAAGAAGGATGTGTTGAAAGAAGGATAAAAGTAGCATGGAAAAGAGCCAATTATGTTAGGAGACATGGAACCATTCAGGCTGCCTCACAAGTAAAGGTCGATGCCCTACACATTTTTATTAAATTGAGTTCTTTAGGGTGAAATTTCATCTGTGTGTACCCTATGAATTTTGGTGTGATGGTATTTGGATGGATTGCATTGTTGAATCAAAAACAAAATCATTTATGGATGAACACTCGCAAGTTGTTGTTTAACAGCGTCAATCTTTTCATAAAGTAGGGGCAAAATGATCATAGTAGTAGGTACCTACCTTAGATAAATTATTTCTACCATAGATGGAGAGGATATCATTAAGCCTTGGTCTATCATCAACATGCTCTTGAACTATGTAGCCAATTTCAGTGTCAAGGGGAGGAATTTTGTTGAATTGGATATGATGAACATTACTAAAAATATAAGAGTGACTGCTCACTAGGAAGACACTCTTAAATCCTATTCTTGGAAATAATAGTAGTACATTTGAGTAAAACTTGTATTAGATGACATCTATCTAAATCAGCAATAATAGTCATGTAGAAAGCAACATTTCCATGCTCAGTGACCCTGTGATGACTGATGGAGAGAGCATATAAAAAAATAAAGAAAATCATTTAGTCACACATGGGTGATGTAGTGATAACTTAATAGCTTAAATAGCATTCGACACACATTACATAATTTATTAGAGACATATAGCTTTTGAAAGTTGTGAGTTTCAAGGTGGGGCCCATGGTCAGTCAGAGGACCTCAAAATTTGAGTCTTGAAACAAATTTTAAATGAAGATGCTCATGTGATGATATGGGAGACCAACGCTCAGATTCTACCATGTGGCAAATTGAACAGTCGGTACTTCCCCAATTTGTGAAGATGTGAGGAAGATAAATAATGTGGGGAAGTGCCAAGATTCCATGTGGTAGTGTGCCCAGCCAGTGATGACATGGTAGAGACGAGGCAGGTGCTGATTGAGTAGTGACATGGTGGTCCAGTGGTAGGTTAGAGGACCAATAAGATGCTACCATGTGGTGATGCCTGGAGGACCAATTAGAGGCTACCATGTGGTGCCATGTAAATAATGACTATGCAAAGGTCCACCAATCAGAGGTTGACATGTGGCATAAAGGTCAAAGAGGGTTTGACCCAACTTTCGATCATAGAGCCAAAAAAGAGAAAATAAAAAATTGATTTTTCAAAAGTGCATGTTCAAAATTTTTTAAAATTCAAAGAGGCACATATTCTAATGTCTAAACTTTAGGGATTTTTAAATTTTTGAAAAAATAAAGTGCAGACCTGACTTTCTGATTATGGAGTTTGTTTTTGCACAGGAAGTAACTAGTTCAAGTTATAGGTAGAAATGTAAATTTTGGGTCTTCTTAGTGAAATGGGCTAAAATTTAAAACATAATTATAGGCTTGAAAAAACATGGTAAAAATGCAGTAAAAGTCAAATTTGGTTACCTTCAATCAATTTAAACTCAAATTTTTACCAGCATTTCATGAGGCTTATAGATTTTTGGCAAACAAAATGGTTTTCATGATTGAACAAGAGGTATTTCAAGTCAGTTATAGAATATTGATGAGAACTAAATCAGATCTCAAGGGTAGAAAGATGAAAGGAGGTTTTACAATAGCAAAGGATGGAATTTCAAGTGGATACATGTCATTCTTAGATAAGATCTAGGAATTCTCTCCTTCTATATCTTCTTCTTTCTTATCCATTGTAAAGGTTTGAGTTTTTGGAGAAAAACTACTTACTACTGTGATACCATTTTTTGGTTGTAGTTTTGATGTGTTCTCATTACTATGACACCACTTTCTTCAGCATAAATCTCTTGTATGAACTATAGTAGTAAAGATAATACATTTAGTTTTGAAATGTTAGGTGTTTTCATGTTTTGATTTCATGCATTTGAATGTATTGTTTCAAAGAAATGAATACAAGTGAGCAAGAATTTCTTTAGTTTCATTTTGATTCTTGTCTCCTATCTCAATAATTTGTAGTCTTATGTGGTCTAGGAACAAAGAATTGAGACTCATTTGCATCCCTTTAAGGTTTTATGTAAGATTTGTTTTGCTATTGGAATAAAGGGCCAAGTAAATGGTTGATGTGTTTGACAGGATTGTTGGTTATTTTGAGAGGGATATTTCATAAGAATGAGGTCTTTATGAACACTAATCTCTAATTCACATAGTGATTAGATATATTTGATGTTGATGTGTATGAAATATGTCCTTAACATCATAGATGTATGCATTCGATTCATGGAATTACCCAATAGATAAGGCACTGATCAGCTACAAGATCATTTTTTCTTACTATTGAATATTTAGATTTTTGTTGATAATCAACATCATTAATCAAATGATTTCCCCCTTTCATGTTGAAGAGCTAAAAGGATGCCCTCACTCAGCTTGTGAATTTCCTAGATTTGCAATTTGCTATTGCATATCTTTGTGATTGCATAAGTGTAGGAGATTAAGGGTTTTTATCTACTTTGTTAGATTGAAGAATATGTTTAGCACTAGTACCATATAAATTGAATCTAAAGGTCCACCCACCTAAGTTTTGTAGAGCCTAAAGTAGAAGAAGGGTCTAGCCTTATAGTTGGCCTGGTGTTTGAAAGGATATGTTAAGGATGGGAGTTAACTGCCCCTTGATGTGTCTTGTTCTCATCGGGGTAATTTAAAACCATCTTAGTTTCAAGACAGCAACAAAATGGTGACTCTAGTAGGGACATAAGATGGCAATACATCTTGTTAAAAGGACAAGAATCTCTAGTGTTAATTGAATATTTTGGTCCTATTTTCAGTATGGTTTTTCCCATTCGACTCACCAAGAAAAGGGTGACTCTACTGGGGACTATTGTGAATTTGAATGGTAGACAAACCTTGAGAATTTAAAAAAGAGATTCAATACAGTAGGAGAAATGCATGAAAAAAGTTACAGTAGTAAGTTCTCTAATGTGTTTTCCAGTTTTCTTACTCAAATATCATGCACCCCAATAATGCTTTGTTTAGGAAAATGGTAGCTTTGAAGGATTGAATGTAGATTGCATTGGTACTAAATTTTATTTTCAATCAATTCAATCATTTTTGGTTTCCAAAGTACTACAATAATTTCATAGTCAGAATTGATCAAAGTGGTTTCTCTCTTCGAAGTGTTTAAAGATTTGCAAATCTCATAAGTTGAAAGTTCAATTTAGATTTGTTATGTTATTAATTATGCTTTAAATCTTTCTCACAATTGTGAGTGGTGACTCTCTAAGAGATCTCTGTACCAGTGTAAATTAGTTATATAAATGTTATCAAAACTTTTCAATTGAATTGTGTAGATCTGAAAGTTATGATAAAAGTTAAGAAAAAGGAGAGAATATATAAGTTCTTGACTAAATGAGTTTTGAACTATTTTGATTGATCTATGGTAATAACAAATTTGAATGTTAAAATGAATCACAACAGTGATTTCATTTGGTTCTCCTCAAGGAGATGGTGTCCCTACAAGGATTTGATCAGTGGTGTGAAGAATTGAAATCAGCACCTATGCCAATTAGCAGATCAATGTTTTTGACATCAACACCCAAGGTATTTTTCCACTTTCATGTGATTTCATTTCCATGAAAGTAAGCTTTTAAAATTTTTATGTATCAAGTGGTATTTTGAGAACTAATTAGGAGAATGGTTTGATACATCTCAACATACTTTGTAAAGGACAGATTCAACAAGTGTTTTCATATTTTGAATTGTGCTTGGAGTTGAAATTGGTAGAAAGTAATTCTAGATCTACTACAAGTAATGAATTCTAAAAATAACCTTGGTGAATGAATTATAAGTTTTTTAGAGATGGAAAATTTCCCTTCACCTAGTATGCAATCCATAGATAAAATTTTTAGATCTATTTCTACCAAGCGATACATGCTATTAAAATTCAATGGCATTCATGGTTTCCTGAATACTATGCCCTATGATCTCAAAAAATATTTACCTAAGTTCAATGGGAAACATGAAAATTTAGCCAGTCATCATGTTCAACTGTTTAGTGATTTGATTAGTGATTTTGAAATTGCTCATGAAGATGCTCATATTAAATGATTTGTTCAAACTTTAGAAGGTGATGCTAGGGATTGGTTTTCCTTTCTATTGGCATGTTCTATTTCATCTCAGAATGAATTAATTTCAGCATTCATGAAGCAGTTCAGGGAGAGAGCAAGCATCTCTAATTATTTTGATAAGTTCTTGAAGATTCAAATCAGGAATGGTGAGTTAGTTCCTAAATTTAATATCAAATTTGCAAAAGTTTTGAATGAGATTCCCAAAAGTTATAAGCCGGATGATCAAGTGTGTCTAGTTGTTTATTTTGGTGCATTTGATAAAATGATGGTTTACCTATTGAGAGATAAAGAACCTAAGACTTTGCATCAGGTATTCATAACATCAATAGAGATTGAAAACAACATAAAGTATGGATTAAGTAGGAGTCACTTCTCTAAGAATGGTTGCCAACAATATGAGGTTCAAAGGAAGAATCAATTTCATAAAGAGTGTTTGATTTCAGATCCGCAAGTAGGTATTATTTTTGTTGTAAATAATCTTGTTGAAATTATAGAATTGAAAACATGTACAAATGAAGACTCTTTGTTGCAGCAAGGAGCTGATTATTTTATGGGTGAAAATAATGCATATGTTTATGGCATTCCAATAGCAAAAGATAAAGTTAGCTCACTTGATGAGTTATGCATGCAAGATATAAATTTAATCATTCATTTTCTTGTTGGTAATTTGCATTATGTTGAAAACATAACTGATCATGAAGGTGAGAGTTATTTATCTCAGTATGAGGATGAGAAAGTTGGGAGTGATCTTTTGAGTGATGAAAGTGAAGTTGCTGATCTGGCATATTATGAAGAAGCATCATTCAAAGACAATGATGAGAGTTGTTACTCAAGTCAAGAAGAGGACAATGGTAGTACATGTTTGTCTTCACAAGAATCTAATACAAATTGAGAAGAAGAAAGCAATGAAGGTAGTGAATACTATTTTAAAAGTAAAGGTATCATTTCTTTTCTTAAATTTGAAAGTAAAGTTGCATTTCAGAGTTATGTAAATCAGCTTGAGGTTGAAAGTTGTGAAGAAGAGTTGTTTACACAATATGAAGACAAAGAGATTATCTATAAGGATAGATTACCTAATTGTGTAGATAAATGTCCTGAAGATATATGTAGTAGCAACCAAAAATATACAAATGATTCTAAGGTTAATACATTATCATCTAAAGATGATTAGTTTGCAAGACATCTGAATCATTTTAATGATGACAATGCAAGTAATATTGACTCATATTTTACATGTTTCATTGATGGAGTTAATGGTGTGTCTTTGGATGATGATTCCATTTTTTCTTCTTCACATGTTGAAAGTGTCCATGACAAGGATCTAAGAAATGGTGTCAAGGTTTTCACCAATTTTTTGTATGGTGAAGAGTTTAATGTTGATCAGCACATCACTTTTTATAATGTTTACAAAGGAGCTTCGCATGGAGTTATCAACCCACTTTTTGAAGAGTTCATGGAATGTTTAGATTTAGTTGAGGATGATCTTAATGATGATACATTATCCTATTGCTGTAAGAGATTAGATTTTTCTTCTTCCAAGTATGACAGTGACAATGATAATGATGTTGTATCTCATTAAATTGATAACAAGGCATTTGATAAAGTTGTTATTGAAGATCAGTGTGCAACTTGTACTAAGTTTTATGATGAATACTCTAACATGATGACTAGTCAATTTTCTGATTTCAAATGACCATTTAAAAAGTCCAGATTAGTTTCAAATGCTAACATTGATGACATGTGCGAGTACAAATCCAATTGTTCATTTGAATAAAATCAGGCTATACATAAGGATGCATATTTTCAAGGTGTGTGACCTTTTTCCCCATTTATTCAAGAGTGATAGTATGCATTGTTCAATTGATGAAGAATAATTTCAGTTTGAATCTAATATTTTTGAGCATGCTGATTAGAACTTTCATAATGAACAAATGGTGGAAGGTGAATCTATTGTTTATATGTGTTATGAAAGTGGAGGTGTAGACATCGTTTTTCCAAGTGAGTTGTTTCAATATGCTAATCTGATTGGTGAAATTGATACAAGAAATATTTCTAGCTTACCTCATGAGAATGCAGATGAAAATTAGATCTATCACAGAGGTAAGAAGTTTTGTTGAAGTTTGGTGGCTTGGGGCCATCACTTGAACATAGTAGTAGTTGTTTCTTTCTTTCAATAAAATTGTTTGAGAGAAGTTTTTTCTATCAAGTGTGTGGTCTGCCTCTTCTAGAGATCTGAATCCTTACCATGCCTGCAAGGGTCATGCATCCCAAGACAGAGCCACTATTGGGATGCAAAATCACTTTCTTGATTTTAAGTACCATTCAAAAAATAAGCCCTTAAGACCTTTTTGATGCATGCATACCAGCTATCCATTTGAGGCCTAAGAGGTGTTTTATGTTTCTAACACCTTGCATTAAATATGTCTATGTGTTTCATGAAGATAAATTTCTATTCCAAGCCATTTTGTGAAGTCCTATTTTGAGCAATAGGACACTATGTTTGCAATTGAATATCTTGCACCTAGTAATGTTTCATAACTCACTTCTTTGGAGGTGTCTACTGTCCATACTAGAGAGCCTATGTTTCAGATTTCAAATCATTCTAAATCCATTTGACTAGGTTTTGAATCCCTCAAAGTCAGTTGTTTATTGATATCATGTTGATATGAATTGTTCTGAATTCTAGGAAGCCCTATTTGACTTGTTATAACTTTGACCCAATTGATCAAAATGCTAAATTTCCTTTTGTGTTTCATTTTAGAGGTCAAAGAATTGCTATTTTTCAATTTTGAGCTTATGACAAATCCCTTTGATTAGTTTTCAAATGGGATTCCAAATGTAATTTGTAACTTTTTACTGGTGTCAAAAAGTGTAGATGTATCTGAACTCCTGTTCATGATGTCATATCTTGAAATCCATGATAGATGAGATCAAATGGATTGTAGCATTGTGTTGTACTCTAAAAATACTTTAAGTGTTCCAATTTGCATGTCTTGACTAATCCATCAACACACTTTCCCAAGTCGATTCCATTTGCAAAAAATGCTTTTCTACCATTGTTTCTAGCTCTGCAAATCCAAGTAGCCCACTTTGACCACTCGCCATTTGAATCCAGTTATTTTTCATGAGCTCTAATTGTAGATTCATGTTGCCCTCATGATAGTGAACCAATAGCCTAGTTTTTGTTTCCCCAGGTGTCAATTTCCCTAGTTTTCAAAGCCACATCTGAATGCAATTTATTGTTTTCTAACGTGTTTGCTTGAAGACAATTTTGGAAGGATAACTTTGACAACCAACATCTTTTGATTGAGAAATTTTCATGAGATGAGATTTGACAGGGTGCAATGATGCAAAGGAAAGAATCAATAGTTTTGATTTTAGAGCTTGGTCAGGTGTTTTTGTCAGTTTTTAAAGCCAGTCAGAAGACCCTTGGTGTGAAATTAGTAAATTTGTAGAGGGTTGAAAATGAGTTTCAAATGATCTTTTAGTGATGGAATTTGATTTGGATTTCTATTAGATGATTAAATAAGCCATTTTTCAGTTTAGTTGTTTGAAAATGAATTTTTTTTTAGTCAAACCCACTTTGGGGCCCCACTAATTGCATCAGACTAATTAAACATGGGGAAATGAACATGTTTTTAAAAGATGTAATCATTCTTTCCATGTTGTTGTTTCTGTATATGAGCATAGTCATTAAGAGGTCAAGTTGACTATTTTTTATATGTCGTCAATTTTTGGAATAAAGAAGATGGCAGGGTCAGTGATATAGGTTGATTAACATTGACAGGAGGTGAGATAAGTTTCAAATTATACACAAACATATGGAGTAGGAACAAAGGGTATCTGCAGGATCATGGTCAACCAAACTATGCTCTTAAGTGGCAATAAAAAGTCAGAAAATAAGGTTTATGTCAACTTGACATGCAATTTTCTACTTGTTATTAAATTTATATCAAAAAGTTGAGAGAAAAGAATCTCTAGAAAATTGAGTCTAGTTTCTAAACCACTAGGACTTATCTCAAAAAAAAAAAAAAATTGATTGGTCAAAATTTTGAATTTTAATGCAATATTACAAAAAAATTCAAAACAAAAATAAGAAGTAGATGTATGTCTAAACACCTTAATCAAAATTAAATGATCATATTTTTTAATAATATTCTAGATATAATCAGTAGACTCATGCCTAGATGTGACACATGTTTTTGGGTATTTTTATTCTAAATAAATAATAATTAATTAATTTTTGACTTTAGTATTTTTGGAATTAAAAACTCTCATGTCTAATCACCTTAACTAATTCAAAACTTTGCAAATTTCAAATTTTTATTTTTATTCCTTATGGTAGAAGAAACATAGAATGTGATGCATCTTTTGAATTAAAAAAATGTTGTGCCATTTGAAAGTTATAGTTGTTTTTTAATTAGCATGTTATCCAGCACTTTATACATAACTCCATTGGAAAATAAGTAATAATTACTTACTAAACTCATAATTTGACAAACCTTACATTTATGGAAAGATAAGAACATTCTTAAGAAACCTTTTTCATTTCATCAAATTTTGGTGAAAAAAAAGTCGTCAGCTACATGTTTGAAGTAAAATTCACATAAAAACAGGCCAAACGCACATTTTTAGGATGTTTTTAAAGTTGACCATATAGGTTTGGTATCAAAAGATATAGTAGACTTTATAAAGATATTAATTGTTTTCATTTAGTACCAAGGTAGGTGGGAAAAAAATTGGAATAGATTTTGAAATGGTTTGAGATATTTCATAACTATAGATTTTTTAGATTGCCACTTTTTGACACACCATGATCCTAGACATACCATAAATACTCTAGAGTTTTGGACATTTTCAATTGCCAAGGTGCTTGCTGGAGCCAAGAAAAAATAAAGAAAAGGTTGTATATCCAAGAAATTGTACATTATGCTATGAATTTATTCATGATGATGGGTGGGATAAGTGAGTATAGGTATACTGCGTAAAAGAGTATTTATTATTCTTTGTTATGTCAATTGGGGCATTGCCCCCTAAGGTGATTTTCATCAAAGCTATGAAGATCCTCAAGGAGAAATGTGAGGAAATACTGATTGAATGCTCATAATTTTAAAATGCGTGACAAAAAAATTATTTTAGAAATCACTTGCTTAATAATATTTAGCTTGTAGACAAGTTTGGGTGTTTAATTCTGAGGTAGCTAAAGAGACAAAAAAGGGAGAATAGAGGATATTTTCCATGCATTAAAAGGGAGCTCCTCATTGAAGAGAAGTGGCAACATGAATAGAGGAATACGTGAGCTAAGAGAAGGTGATAGATTGGAGGCAAAAAGGCCACTTTCCACCACATAAAAGAGTGCCCATGATGTGGAGAAGTTGCTGAAGGTAGAGGGAGCTGCCAAGGGAGAGCCCACATTCATGTGAATTATAGGGGAAGACCACAGAGGAAGCCATGGACCAAGGAAGGAGATTTGGTCTATGGACAAGATCCAATATTTTCTATCCAACTTGTATTCCAACATTAAGATTCATGCAAGAATATATGGAAGGAGAAGATAGAGTGAAAACATGTTAGACTCAATTATTATAGTTGGAAGAAAAGAGGTATGAAGCATTAGAAAATTTTTCCAAACATGAAGAAGTGGTCAAGAGATGGTTTGACAAAATTGAAAAGGTTAAAGAATTTTGAATTTTAAAGTTGGTACTTTTCTAGGATAAGGCACATGAAAAGAAATGCATAAATGAGAAGTTTGACAATATGTATAAAGATCCTTATCAAAATTTTAAATACTGGGAGATAATGCATTAAAGAAAAAGACTCTAGTAGGGAATGAATTCAAATTTATTAATAATGGGAAATTCCTCAAGCATTATTTAGGTTTCCCTTCTGCTCTTGTTTTGGTTTTCCTTTTTTGTGCATCGTTCTTCACTTTTAGTCAGGTTGGGATTTTGGGTATACCTCCCCTATTATTTTCCTCTTTCATTTCTCTCTCCCTTGTGGGAATATGACTTTTTGTAGTTTAGGGTTTTTTGGCTTTATTTGGGGTTTGTTTTCCCTAAATTATCTTCCTTGGATGGATTGGTTTTCCTTTTCTTTTATTTTTGTTTTGTTTTGGTTTTGTCTTTTTCTAGGTAGCTTGTATCTCTGAGAGTCTCCTTTTACAAGCAGAGTGGCATTTATATTTGGTTACACCATCCAAATATTTCACTAAATCTTGTGTATCTCATTTCTTGGATAACTATTATGAAGAGCATCTGAGTCTTGGTTTTCCTTCTTATGTTTTCAGTGGGTTGGAATTCATGGTTGACTCGAAAGGTCAATCATACATTGTATCTTGACACCTAACTTATAAGATTGTCATATATTTTGCATGTTTGACTATTGCTCTAAGTCTATTTCAATTTCTTTGGGGGAAGTCATGACTTGTGAAAATTTTAAAATCTAGCTTCAATGCCACAATAACTCCTAAAACCATAGTGAGCTTCATTGCTTACAAGCCAAGAGAAAAGAAAGAAATATAATACCAATTGAAATGGAGATAAAGAGAAAAGAAAAGATACAATAATAAAGTAATCTTTGGGGGTACACACCAATATCCATAGGTGTTTGAAATAATAATTCACCAAAAGTAGAGAAATCTCTATTTGTTTTATAGAAAAAACTCTATTAGGGCTATGGATTCCTAACTAGTAGTGGGGAAATGTATAGGATACTTTTGAAGTCAAGAGGAACTTAAAACTTGTCATGACTAATCGTAGGATTTCTAGGTTGTCTTGTTGAGTTGAAATCAACTCATTTGAACACACTTAGGCTTTGGCAAAGTAAATTTGTTTTGACCCAATATATGATTCTTCTCCCCTTTTAAGCTTTTTTCTCTCTTTCTAATGATATAAGATTGAGATACTAGAGATTTTGAGTTCATATTAAGTTTTTATCCTTGAAATGTTTGTAACATTCCTCTCATAGAATTGTCTGATGTTGTGACTTGATCATAAACTTTCACCCATTTCTATGGGACCACTCTTGACTATAACCATGTTACTCATGGAGAGAAGAATAAAGAAATAATTTTCCTTATACACCCACCATAGAATCTCAAAATCATGTGAGGAAAAATCAATTTAGCTATCAGAACCATCACTAATCAAGGCCAACCATAAGTCAACACTTCCCATGAAAATTGGAGGGTAAAACAATCTATGATAACTATAAAACCCCATTCTCTACCATTCACAGATTGTGGTTTTGACATGGTGGAGGAATTTTATCTTCATATATAAAATTAGTGAGACTCATAATATATCACTCTTTACATATTATGGAGTGCAGTTTCATGAATGTTGTGGATTTTGTCCTACGGAATGGAATCATGGACAAACTAAAAGCCTCGCTCTCCCATAATGTTGGAGCCCATTTATACCAATATGAAGGAAACCCTACAATGTACTTATTTCATTAACCTTCTTAAAATTTGTAGAGCACATTGTTTTAATAGCATAAAACATGTCCAAAGGACAACATGATCAAGAAAGTTATAATCATTCTAAAGTCACATGGAACATAGGTGAAAATATGAAAACATTAAAAAATCCAACACTCAAAAACTTTGAATATTTGAAAATCCAAAATTGAGAAATCCAAAATAGAAAAAAATTCAAAATTTGGAAAATTTTAGAAGTTGAAAATTTTAGAACAATCATAGATAATTGAAAAGGTCATGGAAAAATACAAATCTTCATGAAAATTTTGAAGGGAAAGAATATTTGAATCCAATTGAGAAAGTTTTTGGAACAGTTAATTTTTTTTAAAAATCTCAAATTTTGGAGAATCCATGACATTGAGAAAAATAGCAAAATCCAAAATGGCATGAAAGTTGTGAAAGGCGAAAATTTTTGGAAAGCTTGAAAAAAATATCAAATTTTGGAAAGAAATCAATTGACATTGGAAAAATCGAAAGGGTGGAAAAAATTTCATGAATGGAAAAGTTGGATTTGAAAAAGAGATTTTCTTTTGGGTTTAAGTGGGAAATTAAATATTAATTTTATTGATATTTAATTTGGTTATTTTGAAGAATACTCCAAAAAATAAAGTATTGGAAGAAATTGAAAGGAAATTTGATATTTTGGCATTACATCATGCAACTTGATTAAATATTGATTTTCATTAATATTTAATTAATTATTTCTCATCAAAATCAAACAATTGGATAAATGGGGACTAAGCTTCATCCTGAAGCTAAAAGCATCAAATTGGAAACTTTTTGGAAAAAACAAGGAGAAAAGAAACAAGTAGCACAAAGAAATGGGAATCTTGGTGGCTAAGTAAAGCAACTCCCTAATATTATCATACAACTTTAAAGACATATTTTTATGAATGATGACTTATATAAGAAACTCATTCATTCATTTCTTATCACAAAGACATGTGAAGAGAAAATTGAGAGAAAGAGCAAAATCATGAGGGTTTGGAAGGAAGATTTATTAAGAAATTTTTGAGATTGTTAAGGAGAAAGAAAAAGAATTTTCTCGAATTTTGTGATAGAGGAATTTGTATTTCACCATAAAGAAACTTTTTTAGTGAGTTGTGGAAAATCTCTTCTTTTTAGTGTATTCATACATGTGAAAATTTCTATTTTGCAAGAAAGAAGAATGAAAACACCTCAAGGAACAAGAGAGACACATAGACAGTTGATAAAGAACAAAAGGAGGTGATTCTACCCTACATAAAAAACATGTCAAAGTGGGTTGAAATTGGAGACACAAGCCTTAGTAGCCTTGATTTGAAAGAATTCAATTAGAGAATGTTTGGATAAAATGACCATCATCCTACACACCTATCTACTAAAATGGTGAGAAGCGAACTTGTTGTTGTAGTTGGTTTCCCTCCTTCCTTTCAAGATCAGGAGCTAATTGTGGAATGTATCAAACAGTATAGTCCTAGTGATAAAACCATCAAGGATTCAAAACAAAATATTCTCATAGATTTTTTTTCTAGAGCGTCCATTTCTAAATAATTTTGGATTCCTTCTCATCCATGGATGATCTTGAAAATACAAGTGATGGCACTAAGAATCTACACATTTGGAGTCCATGTTTGTGAATGAATAATCAACAAAACATGGTTGGAAGAGAATTGATCATATCATTCCAAGATTCCTAAGGAAATACTATTGCTCGACTTGTAGAGCGAGTATATCAACATGATAATGGTGCTAAGTCACATATTTGGCATGCCTCATTCTTCTAGATTTGAATCTTGGATGTGGTTCATTGTTGAGAAGGTCACAAAAGAAGGTGACATGATAGATTGGGCTAGGTTAATAAGAAACAACCTAAATGAACATTTTTTGAATATAAAGCACAAAAGGAAAATTTATGTGATATCTTATATCATTTACACGTTAGTGTGGAAGATGAATTATGATGGACTATGATACAAAGGACCAATTGGAAGTGAAACACAACACTTAAAAATTCATGAATGTTGTACCGGCAGTTGCATTTATATTTCAAGGATGATTAAATAATTAATGATACATTTTTCATGCACATAGTAAGAACATTGAAAAAAGAGATTAAATTTGAGATTTTCAGTTGGTGTGATAAAGTTGGTCAAATTTTATGATAGTTGGTTCTTTCAATTTCCTACCTTATAATACATCCAAGTTCAAATATTTTTTTTGGATCCATACAAACTCCCTAGGTATCTAATGAATACAATGGTCGTGTTAGAGCTTACTTGACAACTTGCAGCCTATGACAAGATCTAAAAAGGGGAGAAGAAGTTGGGATTGCAGTTCCCAGTTTCCATAGGAGAAGGAAAAATTGAGGTATGCCCATGTTTGAAGGTTGTAGAGAGATCATGAAATGAGCTCCTTTTAAAATATCTTCCATTTTATCAGAAAAAGCCTAGTTTTGATTCATACAGAAATATTAAATTAGTAGGGGGCTCAAAGTACCTATATAAAATTCACCTCAAGGCTTTTTAGGAAAATTTTGTGGATGAGAATGAGATTGGAAAGAAGATGCAATCTATATTACCCTTGAATATTATGAAAGCATGTAACATATTTCTAGTTCTAATTCTGATGGAGGAAGATCTAAATATGGTGTGAAAAGGATTCAATATAGAAATGATAGATTAACCATATGATTGGAAAAGGAAAGAATTCATAGACCTAGTTGTTCTTTCAAAGCTAGTCATGTATTTTGTAAAGTGGTAGATTGAGCATAAGACTGAAAAACTAGTTGTACTAGAAAATGGATTCACATATTATTGGTGACTGAATACTTAGGGATGTAAGACAGGGAAAAATATCTAAGGACACTATTGAAGAAAGAGAAAATCCATCAAAGGATTTAGGAAACAAGATGGGTAAAGAGGTATCTTGAGAGAAGCATCCTAGGAGTAATAAAGTCAACAAAGAACCTCAATAGAAGAAGAAGAACTAAGGAAATTCTCCCTCTTGTCTAAGTCACACTCCTAGTATTCAAGAGATAGAAATATTTCAAAGGAGGGAAGTAGAGATAAGAATAAGTAAGTTTGAGAAAGATTTTTTTGGATAGGCTAGTGCATGATAGACTAAGCATAAATTCCTATAAAAAAATTATGCAAGGGAGAGGGAGAGATCAAGATATAGCTACAGAGGAAAGTTTCACTACAATATTAGAGAAAGAAATAATGGAGATCACGGTTGGTCCTCTAGATGAAGAGCCTCCTATAGTACCAATACATATTGCAGCTATTGAAATCATAGTTCCTGAGGTAAGGGTGGATAGTTCAAGAGGTGAAGAGGATATCAACATTCAAGTAGTCCAAAGGAAAGAACTTGATTCCATGGGACAAAAGTATAGCTATTCTAGAATGGTTGAAGCAACGGATTTAAAAGAGTCAAGAAAGGAGCATGATTCAAAAATTGAATTATAGGAAATCTTTGACTGAGCCAACCAATCATAAGAGTATGGGAAAGCAAAAAGATTCACTAAGGTTGTTAGAGGAGAATTAGGGTCCAAAATTTTGTAGATTTCACCTCCTATAGTTGAAAAGGCTAAAAAAAGATTGATCTAGATGAGTATCATGTCATGGAAATAAATCTTGTTCATGCTTCCTAGGGGAAAATCCTAGAAGAATTTGATGACTCTACATAGGCTTTGAAGGATACACTAAATAAGTTAGAAGATGGATACCAAGAAAATAAAGGAAAAATCAAAGTCTCATGCTAGTACATGAACACCTTGCCTCATCTAGTAAGAGAGGAAGGTCCATCATTTGTCCCTCTGATAGGTGTTTGAGATGAAGAAGTTGATGATATTTATAGGATCAACTAGATTTCTCAAGATGTAAAGGTTTGGGCTTAAGGAATTTAAGAGGAAAAATTCAAGCATGTAGATGAATTGGTACAAATATATACTAGGCTTTAGCTATACTCTCAAGAATCCAATAATGGAGGAATCATGAGAGGATGAATGTATTTGGCAAGATGAAATGATTTCTAATATTCAAAATCTAATGGAGACCCAAAAGCAAGCATTTATCGATGGTTGATTTATTAGTAAGGTCAATATCTATGATTTTCTTGATGGTACAGTACAGTGATCACAACTAAAGAGATGTTTTAGAGCTTCACCAAGGAGTCTTCTCAATGGAAAAAGGTGTTTGAAAACATCAAATAAGGGGTAGTCAGTAAAGTTACATCCTATTGTCACAAATACTACTGGGAGTTGAAATAGTTTATGTTCTTAGTGGTCGTTTATTATCCACAATAGTGGTTGATTCCTAATTGCATTAATATAGATTGCTTTTCTTTTGCTTAACCCTAATGAGGGCTAATATGGCACAATCTTGGCGATTAGTTATTGTAATCATCTAGGCCACCCATTGTAATCAAGGAAATATATAAAGGCCTCATTTCTAATTTTTAAAGGAGTATTTTCTAAGTTTTTTATATGAGATACTAAGATAATAGAATATTCATTGAAGCTTGGTGAATACTTGATGCATCTTGATGCTTACTTTTTCTCTCAAATTCCCTCATTTAGATTAAGTTTAGTTTGGTTAAATTGTTTTTATTGCAATGAAGAATGTGATGTTGTATTGATGAATTCCTTAGGTTCATACTTTTATATTTTAGTGATGCTAAATCATTGTACAAAGTTAGCCTAAACCCCTTTCATGAATATATTTTACTTCTATCATTCATATACATTTTTTTTTTCTAATGGTGTATGTGGTGGTATGAAAATATTTGGCATAACCCTTAAGATTGTATGAGTTCAAGTGTAGGTGTACTATAAATTGGCCAAGAGGAGCTAGGTAAATTGAGGAATTTTTCCATCATATTACTATCTGTTGTCATCACTTCCCTTAGGAATAAACTAAAATCTATAAATACTATCCCATTTCATTTCTACATATTTTGTGAAAAAACAAAAAGTCCTTTATTGCAAAACCTTTATATAGATATTACACATCTAGTATGCCTTGAAGTGAATCTAAGTAAATATAGATAAGGCTCCTTGTGATCATCAATAAATCACATCAACCACCAAAGTTATCCATGGTCATGATCTAACATTACAGGATCCTTAGAAGCATCATATGATCTTTTAGAAAACTTAGCATACACAAGACTTTGTTCAAGAGAGGATAAGATATTATAGTATTTTGTTCTACTATTTGGTGAGTCATAAAATGTGCAACAAAAAGACCCAATCTAGCTATATTGTCTTAAAAGGGAAGCACTGCCATGTTAAGATCATCTAGCCCTCCTCAGGTGGTTTTTTTGGAATTCATCAAGTTCTCTCCTATTTTTTGCCCCCTTCTCATATTCAGTTCCTATTTAGGGTTCTATTTGGGCCTCCCCAGATACTATTTTTCCCTTGTGGCTCATTTTCAAGGGATTCTAAACCCCTAGGTCGAGGTCAACCTCCACCTAGACCTAGGTCAAGGATGTTCTCAACCTTAACCCAGGTCCATACTGTCATCAAAAAAATTTCTAGATGCGGGGAGAAGTTCAAATGTTTGTTTTTCCACTTTCAGTTTGGCTATTTTAGGTTTTGAAATGGTAAAATATTAAATTGTATTTAATCTATGTCCATTTCTAGGGGTTAAGGCTTAATTATAATTTAATTTTCCTATGTCAACCTCTCTAGAAGTTTGTTCCCTAGAGTAGTGTTGAGCTATCATTTTGCATGATGCTTAATGATAGGAATCCTTTCGAACTCCTCTCTTGAAAAGCTAATATGGGATCAACTCAAGGGTTCCAAGAGATCTTGCAACCTACTAGAATCCACTCAATAGAGGATAAATGTGAGTGATTATGAGGAGGCCTTTTCTAGTTCTGACCAATTTTGGATAAAATGTTAAATCTTGAAGCGAGTCTAAGTAAATACAAATAAGGCCCCTTATGATCATCAATAAATCACATTAACCATCGAGGTTATCCATGGTCAAGGTCTAACATTAAAGGATCCTTGGAAGCATCGTATGATCTTTTAGAAATCTTAGCATACACAAGACTTTTTTCTAGAGAGGATAAGATATTATAGTATTTTGTTCTACTATTTGGTGAGTCATAAAATGTGCATCAACAACACCCAATCTAGCTATATCATCATAAAAGGGAAGCACTACCATGTTAAGATCATCTATCCCTCCTTAGGGTTTTTTTTGGCAATTCATCAAGTTCTCTCCTATTTTCTACCCTATTCTCATCTTCAATTCTTGTTTAGGGTTCTCTTTGGCCCTCCCCAGATAATATTTTTACTTGTGGCTCATTTTCAAGGGATTTAAAACCCCTGGGTCAAGTTCAACCTCAGCCTAGACCTAGGTCAAGGATGTCCTCAACCTTGACCCAGGTCCTTACTTTCATCAAAAAAATTTCCAGATGCGGGGAGAAGTTCAATTGTTTGTTTTCCCACTTTCAATTTGGCTATTTTAGGTTTCAAAATGGTAAAATCTTAAATCATATTTAATCTAGGTCCATTTCTAAGGGTTACAACTTAATTAGAATTTAATTATCCTATGTCAACCTCTCTAGAAGTTTTTTCCCTAGAGTAGTGTTGAGTTGTCATTTTGCATGATGACTAATGATAGGAATCCTTTCAAACTCCTCTCTTGAAAATATAATCTAGGATCAACTCAAGGGTTCTAGGAGATCTTGCAACCTACTAGAATCCACTTAGTAGAAGATAAATGTGAGTAATCACAAGGAGGCCTTTTCTACTTCTTACCAATTTTGGATAAAATGTTGAATCCTGAACTAAATCTAGGTAAATATAGATAAGGCCCCTTGTGATCATCAATAAATCACATCAAATAGTGAGGTTATCCATGTTCAAGATCTAACATTATAGGATCCTTGGAAGCATCATATGATTTTTAGAAATCTTAACATACACAAGACTTTGTTCAAGAGAGGATAAGATATCATAGTAATTTGTTCTACTATTTGGTGAGTCATAAAATGTGCATCAACAAGACCCAATCTGGTTATATCATCTTAAAAGGGAAGCACTGCCATGTTAATATCATCTAGCCTTCCTTAGGGGGTCTTTTGGGAATTCATCAAGTTCTCTCCTATTTTCTACCCCCTTCTCATCTTTTGTTCCTGTTTAGGGTTCTATTCGGGCCTCCTTGTATACAATTTTTCCCCTGTGGCTCATTTTCAAGGGATTATAAACTCTTAGGTCAAGGTCAACCTCATCTTGGACCTAGGTCATGGATGTCCTCAACCTTGACCTAGGTCCTTACTTTCATCAAAAAGTTTTCCAGATGTGGGGAGAAGTTCAAATGTTTGTTTTCCTGCTTTTAGTTTAGCTGTTTTAGGTTTCAAAATGGTAAAATATTAAATTTTATTTAATCTAGGTCCATTTCTAGGGGTTAAGGATTAATTAGAATTTAATTCTCCTATGTAACCCTTTCTAGAAGTTTCTTCCCTAGAGTAGTGTTGAGCTATCATTTTGCATTATGTTGAATGATAGGAATCCTTTCAAACTCCTCTCTTGAAAAGCTAATCTGGGATCAACTCAAGGGTTCCAAGAGGTCTTGTGACCTACTAGAATCCACTCAGTAGAAGATAAATGTGAGTGATCACAAGGGGGCCTTTTATAGTTCTGACAAATTTTGGATAAAATGTTGAATCTTCTTGCCATCTCAAAAGAAGTAACCACACAAAAAGAAATATATTTTTGTATTTTTTTGTTTATAATGAATGTGGTTTTAACTATGAAACTATATGAATTCCTAAATTAACCAACTGTTTGTAAAATAAAATAAAGAGAGGGTAACAAGAAGTTTAAGAAAATGAGTTGAAAATTAAATCCCTAATGAACATAAGCCATGCAAACAAAATGTCTATGAGTTAAACCTTTGAAAAGAATTTTAGGTACCAATAAAAATAGGAGCAATGCTTCCTTAATTCCATTGATGAAATCTAAAATGGGAATTTAGTAACCAAAAGAGGTTTCACTTTTCATCAGATTGCAAGGTTATAGTAAGTGTGCTCATGTGAGACAAAAAGATATGAAGGAATAATAGGTGATCACTTCTCCAACTCAGTATGTTAGTAGAATTTGTAAATACATGGAAAAGAATAGAATTAAAAAATCACTCAATCAAATTAACATGATAAAACTATTGGCTCAGTTACACTTCATGAACATACATTCACAAAATATAACACACTCGGGCAAGAATAAATACACTGGTCTTTTGGCTGCTAAGTGTGTGTATAGGAATTCTTCAAACAAATGACCCTCCTCCTAGTGGAAAGGTGTTTTGGAACAGCATCATATAGTTTTCAAATATTCTCCTACGGATGGGGATTCTGGACCTATGTTGGGGAATGCTTCTACTTCCAAGGTGGATGCCCAAGGTGTTAGTTCTGGTTCTCTTGGTGCAGATTTTGGCCAAGTTAATGGTGTTGTGGGTCCTATAGTAGAATTAGGTCGAGATACTAGTTCTAAGGCTGCTATGGGCAATTTTCATGTTGTTTCTACAATCTCTAATCATGGTGCTATATCTGGTACTCTTGTTTCAGAATTTGGTCAGGATAAAGTGACTGCTAAATCTGGACAAGAGGGGAAAGTATCTAATCTTAGTGATAAAGTTGGATCTCGAACTACAGGTTCCAATTTGGTGGATGATTTGAAGGTAGATTTCCTTGGTCAAAAGGATAGTTGTCCTCTTGACGCTGTTAATGGAACTGGTAAACAAGGTTGCAGTTCTAGATTACAGGATGTGGTGATGGTAGATGGTCCTTGCCATAGCTTGGATGATTTTCCAACTATTTTGGATTCTCAAAAGTGGCAGTCAAATGCTACGTTGGTTGAGGAGGGATGGATACCTATGACAAAAAAAAGATCTAAAATGACCCTTCCTTAATTTGATATGAATTTGCACTCTCATAAAAAGGGAGTGAAATCAAAATCTTAGTCCTTGCTTTTCTGATCTAGGAGGTTTCTCTGGTTTTTCCAGTCTGTCTTTTCAGGTTCCAGGTTTCTCTCTGGTTTCTCCTTCTAAACTTATCTATTGGTTTCAGGTCCCTATTTGACTTGGTTCTATTTTACTATTGGTTTCAAGTCCATTTAAAACCTGGTAGAGCTTCATGGTATATCTTTCTATTTGATGTAAATGGTTTTGGGGCCCCTTCAAAACCTACTTTTACCTTAATCTAAAAACTACACTCTGAACGAGAGCACCAATAGCATTATTATTGCATCAAAATAACAACCTAGAGTACATGTTACATTCCTAAATCTATAAGAAATCGTTTCCTCAATTTTTATTGAAAGTGAGATATATCTTCATGAATATGCTTAAAACTAATAAAAAAATCCTAATATATACACGCTGACTCTTTAAATGGTGCTAAGTAGCACTTCACCCTTGTTTATATCATTTAATGGGTGTAGGAGCCTTTACATGTCTTAAAACAAAGAAAGCATGTGAAAATAAGATGAAGAAAACCATCAGATGATGTAGGAGTCTCTATAGATGCAAAAAATAGAAGCTCAACCTTCTCTAGATATTTGTAGAAGTTGAACTACCATTAGAATGCATTTCTAATGTATGGATAACTCTAAATTTGGAACTGGCAATTAAATTTTAGCATACCTTTGGAGAAGTGGACCTTTCTCACCTTGGGATAAGTGTACCTATGCTGAATCACACCTCTAGAGAAATTTGTGCAAGGTGGTCAATTTGCTAAAAAGTCAAAGTTCTCAATTTTGAAAATGGTTTCTATGTTTTCCTCAGACAAGGTCTAGGAGAAATCTAGTGTACTTATTTTTCCCTTTATTTGAGTATTTATACCCCCTATATAGCCAAAAAATTTCATAGATTTAAACTCCATCTGTTTCTATATGAAATTCCAAGGCACTTCTATTGAATCTTGTCATTAATAGTTGTATAAGTTGAGGAGTGTATTCTATTTCATGTGTCCAACCTCTGTATCTTTGATCTTTAGTGCAAATCTCTTGATGTTTTATTCTCTCAATCTATTCAATCCTTCCTAGTCAAAGACAAGGTGATTCAAATTATTAAAAAAATGATGAAATATTTAAAACTTTTTCATATTTAAAAAAAAAAGATTTTCTAGGTGTTTTTAATTTGTTTTTTTTAGAGGTCTTCTGCTCAAAATTTCAAGTTGAAACTTTCATCAGTACCTAAAATTGGGTAGCTGAAGGCTCCCAATTTTAGGGGCTAAAATTAGATTTTTAATTCTTCATTCCAACGGTGTAAACAATTTGAATTCCAAGCTCTAGGTTAAAAGTTATGACCTCGACAAGTTAAAGATGCCTTTTTACCCGCACAAAGAAGAAAACATTAATTTGGAGAGTTGAAACCCTAATGCAAAACAAACCCTAAATAATGAAAAACCCTAGCTAGTAAAAAACAATTAGAATAGTCAATTTCTCCCCAAAATGCCTAGAATGCAAAATAGAGCACCTAGAACACCCTTGGAGAAGTGTACCTAGTGCACTCTTACTAGTGTGCAAGGTGTACTTAATAGTTGTTTTATGTCCATTATAGCATAGTTATGCACCTACAAACCTTGGTGAGGTGTGCACATTTGCACACATGCAAAGGAAGTGTAAAGGGGGTGCTTAGCTCTTAAAATGTGCAAAAAAGGGTGCACATGTGCACCTTTATGAGGTGTGCACGTGTGCACCCTTATTTTAGTTTGAAGTCACCTTTGAAAGGTGCACATGTATGCACCTTGGAGAGATAAACACGTGCACCTTTCCTTAGGTGTGTTAACTTATAATCCTAGTATGCAACCTTTGGAGGTGCTCACCTACATGTGTGTGTAGGTGCACATCTCCAAAGGGAGATAACTACAAACTCATTCATTCAACACACCTGTGCACCTTGGATAGGTGCACATGTGTGCTAGTGTGCATTTAAATACACTAAAACACTTATAATCATCTAATTTTTCTTAGTTCTAAGATCTCATATTGTCCAATCAGAGACTAAGACTTGATCTAGACTCAATAAGAGTTCCAAAATGACCTAGGCCCCAGACTAGGGGTCTAGGAGATAAAAAAAATTACTAGGGGGTGCCCATTTCTAGGAGGAAAGTGACATGCATTATGAAACCACAACAAGTAGTACAAAAGGAAGCCTACCTCTCTCATTTTCAAATCTATTTTTCATGCTAAAGTAATCCACTTTTCATGATAAAGTAATCAAGTTTTCTCCCAAGAAAATTCAAGAAAGAAAATCAAGTGAGAAAGCTATCACCCATTCAAGCATTCAATTTGTCTATTCAAGCTCAAAGATTCATACATTCAAGATTCATCATTCCAACCCTAGATCTATCCATCATGGTAGTGTGATCTTCCTTCAAGATCCTTTGTTCATTCCCAAGATCTACTAATTCTTCCCTCAAGGTGTATTTCAAGCATAAAATCATGGAGGTTTTGATTTATATTATTGAGTCCAAGATTTCATATCAATATACTTGTTTACATTTCAAATACAATTGCATATCTATTGAATATAATAGCTTTATTTTTAGATATATTTCTACTACTTGCTAGCATTCTCTATTTAATTTCATTATTAAGGTTTATTCTAAATTGGAGTTTGATGAGGGAAACCCCTCATCCAAACAAAAAATTCCTTTTTTCTAATAGATATGGGTGCAGGACAATGAATATCAGTGTAGATTTGGGTACCCTTTTTAGCAAACTTTCGAGTTCTGTAAATAGAATTTTTACTAGAGCAATGCAGCTCAAGATCAGAAATAATGGGGTAAGATCTTACCCCACCTTTGGGTCAAGGTCAACCTAGCTCAAAAAAAATAAAAATTTATGGGTTTTGTAGATCTCACAGTTCTAGTTTAGAGTGGTAGAAATCAACTATTTCTATGATTGTTTGACAAGGTTTTTAGTAGGTTCTTTTTTTGGAGGTGTATCATATTAATATGGAAACACTTCCATGTTAAGAGAATTTATCTCGCCAAGTAAGTGTTCTAGGGTGATGTCAAGCACCTTGAATAGGTCTTTTCATGGATTTAGCTATTTTCCCCCTATTTTGCTTCTCCCCCCCTATTTCTAGCATCTTTATGACAACTTTCTCTGAGAAAATAAAGACTTTTATTTTTTGGTTTAATGTCAACCTAAAGGGTCAAGGTTGGCCTCAACCTTGATCTAGTTCAAGGATGAACTTGACCCTAACCCAGGGTAGAGTTGGCCTCGACCCTGACCCTGGGTTGAAATTTCAAGTTCCAAAGGTTTCAGGATGTTGGGCTTCAGAAAGTTTCATTTTCTTGTTTCTAGGTTGGTAGTTTTGGGTTTCAAAATGGTAAAATCTTCACTTGCATTTAATATAGGTCCATTTATAAGGGCTAGGGTTAATTGGGATTTAATTCTCCAATGTCAACCTCTCTAGAAGTTTGTGCCCTAGATCACTATGTAAGGAAGCCTTCTCTCATTTTCTCTAACCATAAGAATGCTTATTAATAGGAAGGTATCAGATGATCCATTATTTCTAAGAAATATCAAGAAAGCATTCCACCAAGCATTTTCAAGGAAGTATCCAAGCTATTGTCTCCATTCAAATTCTCTATTGAAGGTCAAAGATTTAAGCATTCAAGCCTTTGAAGGGATTAGGTTCATGCATTCAAGATTCATCATTCAAACCCTAGATCTAACCATCATGGTGGTCTAATCTTCGTTCAAGATCCTTTGTTCATCTTATAGATCTATTCATTCTTCTCTCAAGGTGGATTCCAAGCATATAATCATGAAGGTTTTGATCTACATTTGCTAATGTTATATTCAAGCTTTCATATCAACATACTTGTTTACATTTCAAATACAATTGCATATCTATTAAAAATGTCATAGCTTTATCGTTAGATTTACTTCTACTAATTGCTAGTATTCTCTATTTCATTTCCATTATTATGGTTGATTCTAAATTGGGGTTTGACCAAAAAACAAAACCATTTTTCTTATAGGTAAAGGTATAGGATGGTGAATGGAAGTATAGCTTTGGATACTCTTTTTGGAAAACTTATGAGATTCATGAACATAATTTTCATTGGAGCAGTAAAGGTCAAGGTCAAATTTTTGGGATAAGATTGTGCACCACTATCTAGGTCAACATTGACCTACCCTTAGAAGGATAAAATTTTTGCTAGGTTTTCTCTATCTCAACATTTCCAATCTGGAGCAGGTTGCAAAATCTCTCGAAACTTGTTAGAATATATAGTCCACTGATATAGCTAAGAGGGAGGGGGGGGGGGGGACAAAAATTTATCCAACTAATATAAGTGTTGACAACCTTAAACATTCTTAACCATATGATTAATATAAACTAAAACCACAACAAGATACTCATATAGAACAACACCAAATATTTTAACTAGGGAAACCCTTGATTGAAGGGAAAACCCTGGTCAGGATGGTACCCACAAGATTATGTACTAAAATAAATATTCCTTGTTAGAGGATACACCCTCTTAGGATTTTCTTACAACATTTAGTACATATGAGTCCCTGTTAGGATACTTTGAATCCTTGTTAGGAGATTCCAACCCTATTAGGAGTTGTGGAAGACAACCAGACCCACTACCCAAATAGCTTCAAGGGAAAGACCAATGAACCTAGAGTCCAAATGATCTCTGTATTATTCCTTATAGAATAATAGAACTAAAATATACTTTGTTCCTCTATCTATGTCTTGTCAACTAGACATCTACTTGTAAGGAAACTTGGCAATAAAGAATATAACCGTTTCCACATAACCCATAATAAATCTATAATAAACACGGAATTAAAATCCACATGCAAGAGAATAGACAACATACCCATAAAATGTGACACAAGATATACCCTGGGAAACCCTCATTGAGGGAAAAACCCAGCCTCCAAAAGCATCCATCATCATGTATTATTCAGCAAAAAGTATCATTGCCATACAACCATGGAAGCCTTCATGGCCATAGCCACAACCGAGCAAACTATGTGAACAAGCATGAATCCACACATCCCATGCCATGCTTTCAACCTTCACAAATGCTCCCTTGGCTAACCTGTCAAGCCTTGTCCCGCTCGACTCTTGCCTTCTGTCTTCTCCTTGTCACTCTCTCTTACTCTCTTTCTCTCTTTCTCTCTACAACAACTACCCTTGTGGCTGCTTATATAGTAGCAAGTCCCACAAAACCACCAAGTGGTATTACATAAACCATGTGCTAAACCCATGTGCTACCTAACCCACTGACCCCACATTTAATATTGGGCATTTAATTCTTTTCCCCCAATATTAAATAATTACATAAAATATTTTCACAATGTTACAATACAACTCATCAAGAATATTCCATGGGAATCTTTACATGTTGCACGTCCATCTAGGTACAACATTACATAATAAAAATAAAACAATAAAATAACAATATTATGCAATGTGTGCAACACCCATTATCTCAACAATCTCCCACTTGTTGTATACATTGCATAGGGTCAATCCGTAGCCACATAAATGAACAAGGGAACAATCCCTCCCAGCACATCCACCATCATGGATCAAAATACACCAAGTGCTCCATCTTGATACCTGCAACAAAATCAAAGCATCCAGCATCTCGAACATGAATGATCTCACCTCCTATTATGCCACTGTCATTGGACATACATAGAAGCCATCCAAAGAGAAAACCACCCAACCTGTCGCATTAGAAGATCATAAAATCCTGTACCAACTAAAATTCCAAGCACAAATAACCTGATCCAAAGGTAATCACATGTCTCCGTAGTTGTCAAAATATCCATAGCTGAAATAGCACCCACAGCAAGTGCCAAACCCATCCAACTATCCATACCTCAAAGGTATAACAAGTGAATCTCATATCATCGACATATCCAATCTGTAACCTGCAATCACAAGCCTCAAGAGAAATACCTGCCACATATATACCAAGAAGCTCCCACTGCAAAAGATAATGTCAAATCTATAACCAATCCACTCAACACATCTCAAAGAAGTGAATCCATGTAGTATCAAGGAAATCCACAATACATAAACTGATATCCTGCAAGAACAACTCTCTTAACAAGTCTCCAATGCTCTCCCAAGTTCACCACAACCAACAGAGGAAAGAGATAAAGGAATAACCATGTCATCTCTCACATGACATACATGAGCACAAACCAGTGATCACAATCTTTAACCAATCTCAAATCCAATATAGGCAAAACTGAACATCCAGGAAGATAACCAATACCAGAGAAACCATGCAAATCATAACCTGTATCATGTCCTTCTACACACACCTCTAGATGTAAACTGTGCAAGTATGATCTCCTCCATAAAAACCCCAACAAGAAGCCTCAACAACACCCAAACCATACCATATAACTAATCATGGATGTAAGCCTCTCACAAGAAGATCAAACTCAATAAACCCATTCCTAAACCAAGGAATAACCATTCCTAATCCAAGGAATATGCCCAATATAAAACCATCTCCCAAATTCAACCAGCATAACAATATATGCACATGGAGATAACCAATGCTAAAACCATCTCTCAAATGAACCCTCCAGAACTAACTCATGTACCATAGCTCAAGATCCATATCCATGAAAGACAAGCATAAATATAATGTACTTGAGAAAAAAACAATGGGCTATACCTCTCAAGTAGCAAACCGTCGAGTAGACCAAGCGTGGGGAATGAGAATGCTCATCAAGATACCCAAGTCTCCAACCAAGACTCATCTAAGAACAATCTCCTCTCAAGTCCATATCAGGTGACTGCCCTTCGGACTTCCTGCTGAAGCCATCAACCGTCTCAACAAATACTTCTCTAATCCAAGAGAAATCAGCATCACCACCATCTCTAAGTATCCATGAGCACCTGTAACCAATCAATCCATGCCAACTCCAAATGCAACATAGCAATATCATGAAGTATCCAGCTTATGATCAGTGTACTCAATACCAAGAAACTAAACCAAGATCAATGTCAAAGTTCCAACCATGGACTCAGGAACATAAACATGACAACATGATCTTACCATCTCAACTAAAGAGATAACATGCTCCATATGAACACACCATAACATGTCACAACTCTAAACGCGTATCAAGAGTATACCATGACATAATAATGAAACCATCCTCATACCAAGGATAACATGCCAAATAAAAGCATAAACCACACCTTTGCCAAGAACCCTGTGAGTCTTCAAGATGCAACCATCTCCACACACCATGAAGAAAACCATCTCCACATACCAGGAAGAAACCATCTTCATACACCATGAAGATAACCAAGAACTCCATGAGTCCTCAAGATCTAACCATCTTCAAACACCATGAAGATGACAAGTGCACCATGCAAATGTCAAAGACGCTTCTGCAGCAACAGGATCTAAGACAAACCTCCAACATCTGCAAACACTCAATAAATATATCAATGCCAACAACTCCCACTCAACCGTGGTACCAAGTCACCTGTGGCATCATAAAATCCATCTCCTATATGAAGATTCAAACCAAACCAGGAACTAATCCTACACTGTCACCCCATCACTGTCACAAGCTCCCACTAAACCGTGTATCCAAGCTATCCATGACATCATGATGAAAAACCATCCTCTAACCATGAGAATCAACCAAGGCATCAAACCATCAAAGAACTCAAAGTGCACATCATGGGCTCCTCAAAAGAAACTAAATAACCATGATCCTCAACCAAGAAGATATACCACCATAACTGAATCAGAAAATCCAAGCTAATGAACATCAAGGATGTACCTGTATATCCAATCATGTCATGCCAAAATCCATGACACCATGATCACATCCATGAACTGAGCATCTGGCTCTCAATAGTGTCCAACCTATCAGCATAGTCAACCATAATCCTCCACCATGACTGTACCTGGTAACAACATCTCATCCCTTCTACATGAAGAATAAAATCATGTGACTTAGGGCATAGACAACCCAAATCCAAGCCACCAATCTGAATATGCATCAATAATGAAAGATCAATGGGCAAAGACAACCTATAACCAAGCTATAAATGCAACCTGTAAGTATAGACCGCTTACAACACTGCACAACTTGTAGATCCAACAAGCCATCATGCATATCCAAACCAAAAACACTGATAACCATATCATCATGAGACCAACCTTGAGTATACAATGACATCAAAACTTAAATCTCCAATGCCATAAACTCACAATGTTACCATAGTCAAAATATACCTATAAACTGTTCAGATAAATATATCAACAAATAAATCATGTCAAACTTGCACCAAATCTGAACCAATGTGTAGAGGTCTCCAAGAGCTTTCCGTTGACTACTCGAAGTCTAAAATCCGACTCCGTATGCCCAAGTTATGCCCTAATTTGTGCTCAAAATAAATAACATCTGACTTTAGGGCTCTGAAAACCTGACAAAATTTTAAAATCATAGAACCAAACCTACACCATCTTGTAGTGCTCTGAATTAGCTTTCCAAAGCCTGTAAGAACTCTGAAATCCGATATTCTGAGAGAAAGTTATGGCCATTTTACTAAGACAGTCTTTTTACCATTTTCAGTACGATTTTTCATTTTTTAATTTTTTCAGTGATGAAAATTCCGACGGGATTAAATTTGACGGCCATCATGGGCTGAAACCAAAAAACTCTTTCATTTTCTCTGAACATGGCCAAACTAGGGCATATTATATATCAAATTTTATGGAAATGTTGACCCGGATCCAATGGTGAGGTCTGTTTTTACCTAGGAGGTCATTTCTACAAGCTACCACCCAAAACCCTCATTTAAATGAAGACATCCGAAAAACCTTTTTATCCAACAATTTCCCATGCCCAAATCTTTTAACATCCCATCATAACAGAAAATCCAAAACCCTCAGATCTGCAATAAATCATTCATATATCTTGCCATTTCTTTTATCCTCTCATGCATTCCCATGGATTCAATCTAGGGTTACAATAATAAAACCATAGCTCTGATACCACTTGTAAGGAAACTTGGCAATAAAGAATATAACCATTTCCACATAACCCATAATAAATCTATAATAAACACGGAATTAAAATCCACATGCAAGAGAATAGACAACATACCCATAAAATGTGACACAAGATATACCCTGGGAAACCCTCATTGAGGGAAAAACCCAGCCTCCAAAAGCATCCATCATCATGTATTATTCAGCAAAAAATATCATTGCCATACAACCATGGAAGCCTTCATGGCCATAGCCACAACCGAGCAAACTATGTGAACAAGCATGAATCCACACATCCCATGCCATGCTTTCAACCTTCACAAATGCTCCCTTGGCTAACCTGTCAAGCCTTGTCCCGCTCGACTCTTGCCTTCTGTCTTCTCCTTATCACTCTCTCTTACTCTCTTTCTCTCTTTCTCTCTACAACAACTACCCTTGTGGCTGCTTATATAGTAGCAAGTCCCATAAAACCACCAAGTGGTATTACATAAACCATGTGCTAAACCCATGTGCTACCTAACCCACTGACCCCACATTTAATATTGGGCATTTAATTCTTTTCCCCCAATATTAAATAATTACATAAAATATTTTCACAATGTTACAATACAACTCATCAAGAATATTCCATGGGAATCTTTACATGTTGCACGTCCATCTAGGTACAACATTACATAATAAAAATAAAACAATAAAATAACAATATTATGCAATGTGTGCAACACCCATTATCTCAACACTACTTCTTCAAATCTTGTAACTAAATCTCAAATCTTGTATCCAATAATCTCTTGGATTGCTTACATGCATTAAATAATCACTCTTCTTCTTTTACAACTTTTCACTTCAAAAACAATCTCAATAAACCTCATACACTTTACAATCAAGGAAAACATCTTTCCTTTATACCAGATCTTCATAATAATTCCTTGAGTCAACCTTGAGGCTTTCCCAATATATTAAAATAAGATAATTAATTACTTACCATTACAATAGTATAGTTGGCTCACAACCTATACAAAACTTCACACATGTGATACTAAGGCTTGTGCACTCACAGACATCATTAGCAAATAATCATTTATTACTACTTGACTATGCATCTCTTCATTACATCCTAGATGTAAGATAGTAAAAAATCATCAGGAACTACTTTCCCAATAATCTATTTATAAAATTCTCTCTTTAAATTAGGTACAAGTTTTGTACATCTTTGACTTAGAATTTGCACACTAGACCACATCATTAGGACACTATGTCGAACATCTCCACAACTATGCATGACCAAATAATCAAACCATTATCTATACCATTACGATCTATGTTTTCTACTCAGCTAGTCTTTACATAAATCATGCTATGTTGACATCAATGACAAACAAAATCATCTAAATTATAAGATACCATCTTTTCTATAGTTCCAAATTTTTCATCAATCATTACATTTGTGAATTCAACTTTTTTTCAAAAGATTCAATTTCTCTTTAAGAAATGCTTCCCACATCATTCTAGCGAAATCATCAACAAAAATTATAAAATACCTTTTGTTATTGAATCCTCTTGTTCTAGAAGGACCACTCAAATCTATGTGAACAATCTCCAGCTTCTCTGTAGTAGTGAACTTCTTGCTATGGAATGAAACTTTCTTCTTCACAATATTATCAAAGTTAATGTATCAAAATATTATATGCTACAGCTAACTTTTATCCACTTTAGCTACCAAACATGCCATATTAGTAGGATTCAACTGAAATACATTACCTCTAGATCTAATGCTTGTTCCAATGATATGACCATCTCTATCTTTGATAGTCCAAGTCTTTTTAGTGAATTGCAATAGATAACCCTTGTCCACCAACTATCCAACACTCAAAAAGTTGTGCTTCAATCAATCGACAAAATAAACATCATCAATGTTAGTTTTACCATCAAGAGTAATGAATCCAATCCCTATTATATGATAGACTACATTGTTACCAACTCTAACAATAACTCCATCATGATTCTTGAATTTAACAAACTTATTCATATCACCAATCATGTGATATGAAGAACCACTATCAATTGTCCAATCAAACTTCTTTTCTACTTGGGTAACCAGAGCTCTTTCTTCTCTAATTTCTCTATCAAGATCATCTTCCTTGATAGCAAAAAATCCTAATTCATCATCACATTTGCTTTGACATTTCTCATTATATTCTTCATCTCCATTTGCATACAAATAATTTCTATCTCTATCTCTTCTAGGGTTAAACTTTCCCTTATATTGTTTCTCTCTTTTAGGACATTTAGATGCATAATGACTAAATTCATTACAAGTCCAATATTTAAATATTTTCTTACCATCTTTTTCTCTTCTTAATAGAAGAGATATTCCTTCCTCAATCTACTTGCCTTCATTAGCTCTGGTACTACTAGAAAAATCTCCACATGTGCTTGCACTCCTTGTCAAATTAGGTCGAACGTTCAGGGCACTAAAAGTTTTTTTGACTCTTGCAAGTTCTTTAGACTATTTTAGATTTTCATTTTATGATTCTAATCTTCCAAGCAATGTTTCATTTGTGGTATCCTTAGTGTAGAGCATTACCCACTAAATCATTTGAGCTAGCGACTTGAATTTGGTGTTAAACTTTTAAAGATCTTCCATATGATTTCATCATCTTCCTTGGTACTACCATGAGACCAAATTCCTATAACCATTTATGATATCATGCTAACATAACTTCTTATAGATTCATCTTTGATGAGGAGATAACAAAAAAAATCCTAGTATAGGCTCAATATTGGACAGAAAGAAGAAATTGGAAAAGACTATAGGGAAAACACCAAATATGAATAGCACCTTACAGGTTACATGTGTTCATTCATGGCAAGCACATAGGGATGTTGCCTTACCAAACACATGTTTCTTCAAATTATAGCCCATTCCTGCAAATGACCATAGAGAACATACTATACATTCCGCCTACCCACTCTTCAGCACACTCAGGCCACTTCACATGGTGTTTATGTGAGCAAGAGGCATTACTACCCAAATTAACTTCTAGAGATTCTTGTGTGAGTCTGGCTTCCTGCAACAATAACTTCTACACACAAAAAAACAATGCTACTACTATTTTATTTAGAAACCAATAAATATTATATGCATCCCTAGTCAATTTGCAATGTGAACATAATAAAAACCAAGTAGCAAGAATGCACTACAGTGTTATTTATTTCATCTGTTTAGGGCAGAGTACTAAGTGATAGAAAACTATTAAAATATTCCCTAAAATGATAAATTATGCCCCAAAACATATAAGTACCCTTGATAAACAATAAAAAAATATTATTTCTATAGTTGCTCTTGTAGCATACTCCCGAGGGTAAATTTTGTCTCAAGTCCTCTTGGAGACCAACTGTTGTAGATCCCCACCTTGCCTTAGAATTTCTATTTTCAGCAACCAAGTAGCTTTAGAATCTGGAAGGCCCTTCCACTTGACCAAATGCTCTAATTGCACTTTGTTTCTTGTCCTCATGGCCTCTCTGCTATTGATGATGTAGTCCATCTGCGACTTCTTTTTAGAAGGCAACTCTTGAATCCAGTCATTTGATTCTTTTGTTGTTGCCTCTATACCAACTTCTTTGTTTGAACCTTTATATAATGTGAGATCTAAGACATTAAATATAGGTGAAATAGCTACATCTAGAGGCAATGCCACTTTGTAAGCATTTTCTCCATACTTTTCTAAAATTTCACACGGTCCATACTTCTTCATCATCAACTTTGTATGGCTTCCCAGAGGTAACCAATCTTTGTTCAAGTGTACCATAACCAGGTTTCCAACTTGGAACTATACATTTCTTCTTTTTAGATCTACTTTAGCCTTCACCTTAAGGCTATTTTGCTGCAAAATTTTCCTCACATGCTCATGCACTTCCATCATTGTTTTAGCAAAGTCTTCCACATGCCCACCCCTTTTCTCCAAACCATCCATATTTCTGAGTTCCAAAAATCCCCATGGATGTCTCCCATTAACAACTTCAAAAGGACTCATGCCTGTGCTACGATTCACAAAGTCATTGTATGCAAACTCTGCCTAAGGTATGATGGCATCCAAACTCATTAGATTGGTATTAGAGCTCATAAGATTTTGAGTGTGCAGATGGAAGGTGATCTACACTAGGCAGTATTATGGTTGTTTTGGATTCTTGGTATGAAGCTTTTGGTTGTAGATTGGTGCCGGTTTGCTTAGCTGCAGGGGTGGACATGAAGGTATACCAAAGGCCATAGGAGATGGTCTTGTTTTTCACCAATAGACTAGGGAGAGAGGCATGATGGGACTCCCAGGTGAGGTACAGAGGTTGTGATGTAGCATGGAGGAGTGGACTAAAGAATGGGAAGCACCATGGAGGTGATCAGCATAACTCCATTGATGGGAGTCATTAGTGAAAGAGATAAAAAAGTGGAGAAGGCATTGAAGCAATGATGGTGAAGAGGCACAAATTCTCATCAATGCATTTCCATGAGGTCATGGAAAACATTGAAGTTTGGGAGTATGGTGCAAGGGCACCTCCCTCTATTAATTTTATATTGTTTAAATTCATCTCCGAAATGATTTATTTATTAAGTCATTGGATCCATAATGTGAAATGGTCTATTTTAAATGTTATTGTAATCGAGATCATATAAAATTTGTAATGAAAATCTGAATATGGATAGGAAGGGACATGGGAAGGTAAACAATTATGACCATTTCAGGTTGTCTTTAAACGAAAGACATTATTGTAATAGTAGAGAGAGATCGATAGAGTGGTTAGAGGAATAAGGAATGGGTTGTGAGAGGAAATTAGGCTCTCTAGTTTTCAACAGAGAGCCATTGATGTTTTGTTGACTTTAAAATTAAAAGAAATGTATTTTTATTAAGTTTTTATGTTTCCTTCTATCTGCTTTTGATATCTATCACGAAGGTTATAACAGTGAACATGAATCAATTTCTCTCTATTGTTATTTGCAAGAAATGTAAATGATTTGTTTTATGTCATGATAGTCTAAAGGAATGGTAATGGAAATGGTTTTACATAAAAAGATAATGAGATAAATAGATTTGAAGATTACTTGATGTCCTCTCCTCATCAATCTTCCATCATTCAAGAATCTTGAAATGCACATATCCAATCCACCACATCATCCATCAATTAGGGGTCACACTTTAGAATAGATGCCCTAATGATTTCCAAATTTTAAGAGATGTTACAAGTGACTTTACATGATTTTATTCATTCTCTAGAAGAGATGTTAGTAGAGCTTCTCTTGCTCTCATTTTACACATGAATAGATCTCTCTCTTCTTTGTTGCATCATTCAAGCTTTTCTTCTTTAATGATTGTCTTCTAAAACATTATCAAGATCCAATATCCTAAACCTATGCACAAAAAATGAGTCTTCATCTTCTCCTCCCAACTATCATAGTTGGATCCATTGAATCTTGGACTATCCTTCCTCAAAATATTTTCCATTGATCTCCCAAAGTTGTTAAGCTTATTATTCAAGGACCTAATGCTCTGATACCAGTTGTTCGAATATATAGTTCATTGATATAAATGAGAGGGGGGGGGGGGGAGTGTGGGGTGAATCAGTCATCCAACTAATATAACAATTAACACTTAAACAATCTTAACCATTTGAGTAATATAAATTGAAACCACAACAAGATATTTATATACAATAACACCAGATATGTTAACTAGTGAAACCCTTGATCAGAGGGAAAAACCCAGTAGGGATGGTACCCACAAGATGATGTACTAATAGAAATATTCCTTGTTAGAGGATAGACCCTGTTAGGAGTCTATTACAACATTCAGTACATATGAGTCCCTATTAGGAGACTTTGAATTCCTATTAGGGGATTCCAACCCTATTAGGAGTTGTGGAAGATAGCTACACACGCTACCCAAATAGCTTCAAGGGAAAGACCAATGAACCCACTATCCAAATGATCTTTGTATAATTCTTTGTAGAATAATAGAACTAAAATGTACTATGTTCCTCTATCTCTATCTTGGCAACTAGACTTTTTCCTCTTTAGATCTTGTAACTAGATCTCAAATATCACATGAAATAATTCTTTGGATGACTTACATGTATTCAATAGGCACCTTTCTTCTTTTTTCACTTCACACTTCAAAAACAATATCAATATGCATCATACACTTTATAATCAAGGAAATTGTCTTTCCTTTATACCATATCTTCATAATAATTCCTTTAGTCAGCCTTGAGGCTTTCCCAATTAATTAAAGTAACATAATTAATTAATTACAATTACAATAGCACTGTCAGCTCATGGTCTATAGAAAACTTCACACATGCAATTCTAAGGCTTATGCACTCACTAACATGATCAATAGACTATCCTCTATGGATGCCTCACTGCACATCTCTACATTACATCCTAAATTTAAGATAGCCAACAATCATTAGGAACTAATTTCCCAATAATCTATCTCTAAACTTCTCTCTGTAAATTAGGTACAAGTTCCATAAGTCTTCAACTTAAACTCTGTGCACTTGACCATGTCATTAGGACATTGTATTGAACATGTCCATAACTACACATAACCACACAATCAAACCATTTTCCATACCATCATGATCTCATTCCGCTACTTGGCTAGTCTTTACAAAAACCATGCTATGTTGACATCAATGACAAACACAGTCATGAATGCAACATATCAATAGTCTCCAATACTTAGGATACTCCCCCAAAGTAGTATCATCAGTATTCATGCTAACAAAACTGTATATAGACATTATAAATTAACATTTTCTAGATTTAGCCTACTTTGAAGTTAGTATTTGTCTTATATTCATTCAAGATTTAGAGTACATACTTTCTGTAGTAGATTATAGGATTTCCTCTTTCCTTAATATTCTCCATTGTTTGATTCATTTGTGCATTGATCACTTCTTTTTGATTAATCCATTTCGTGTTGGAATTACAAGTGGGAAAGGTAAACTTTTGAAGGGGGGAGCAGGCAGGGGGGGTGAATTAGGAGTTTAAACTTAGACCCATAAACCTTTCACCATTCATATATCACATGCATTAACATACTAAAATAACATGTAAAGTAAATACATCTAAAACATGTAAGTAATCAAACACACATACTTCACACCAGTTATGATTACCTAGAAACCCTCCAAATGAGAAGGTAAAATTGGGGTGGGGATGACACTCACAAATATTCACTACTGCATCAATAAAGAGTAGCCAATTAAGGTTACAATGGTTTGACCATGAAACTTTATCTGCCATATAGAAGGCTTTCCCTGTTAAAGGCTTACAAAGAATATTAAGTCTCATATTATTAGATGTTTCCAACATCCTATTAGAAGTGTGCCTAGTTAAAGGACTTGAGGTCATTCACTTGGAATACCGCCCTATTAAAGGATTTGGTAAAGCTTGTTAGAACTACTCCACCTAGGAGATTTAACCAAAATCACCTTTCAAAATGTCTTAGCATAAATCTTGCAGTTGGTACTTGCTTGCCTGATAACAGATCACCTCTATCCAATTCCTGACTAATCCTTCATGATCTGATGTATCAATTATTGTATCCTCTATCCTCTATTCTTTCATTTAACTAATTATGCAATTCACTCTTATTGCTAAGCCACCTTGAATGCTCTAGAAACTAACTTGTTCACTCCTTCAATTCAATCATTCACCCCTTAATAATGCTCATAACTCTATTTTTTCTCTCTTTTTTTCTTCTTAAAAGTTTAGGGCTTTGTCCTCCTTAAGAAGATTGAGGTGGCTTAGTTTTAGGTATGAATCTATGGCTAAGATTCATCCATTTTTCCACTTAAACCTTCCCATTTTCTGATTGGCTACATGTAATTGCATAGGGAATCTACATGTAGATTCGTCGTTATCTCTAAATAATCAAAATCTATGCTTACGTGACCTGAAAAATGGTTTACATAGTTGTTTGTGCCATGAAAAAAAAATATGTCCAATCTGTGTTACTTAGCATGTGTAGTTATTGGTGCTTGACATACACTATAATTCTGCTTCTAACTCTACACTTGAATTTCTTAAAATCTATTGTTCACTTGGCACTTGAATCACTCGGCATGATCTATCTACTTGGCACTTGAGTGACTTGGGACATGAATACTAGACACTCATTACAAGTCGGCATGGTCTTGTATTTACATATTATACTTAGCATGTATTACTAGTTCTACATGAACTAAGTAAATGTCTTAAGTGTGTTGACACTCAATTGTCAAAACCAATCTGAGATCAACAATCTCCCCCTTTGACATGAGTGTCAAAAACACTTGAATATACATAAACAATCTAATATTCTCAAGTATAACATATCTATGCCTCGACTTATATACAAAACTTCAAAATTTTTAAAATTTTGCAATAATCTATGTACCTCAAAATGGATAGCTTCGCTTGAGTTAATGTGTTTGTTTTGTATCCAAAATCTGTTCTCCATTCTAAGTAGATTTTTCTTTGCTAACTGATACTCTTTGTCTTCAATACACTTATACTCTTTATGCTCTACCTTAGCTGATATTTTCTCTACTCTATTTCCTACTCTGCTCTATTTCTATCTCTACATTGTATTTCTCAAAAAAAAGTATATCACTAGGGTCAAAAATTGATATCTCCCCCTTTGTTCATGCTTCTCTATTTTTGTTTATTCATCTCTCCCCTTTTTATTATTCTCCCCTTAACTCCTTGCATACTTACTCCTCCTATCTCCCCCTTTCTTATTTTCATTTTAATCTATCTCCTCATTTCTTATTTATCTCCCCCTTTTTGACACTTATGTCAAAGGGGCTATACACTTATAGTGTATTTTCCCAAAAGGATTTATAGACTTCCATGATTATTTTTAGAGCTACATCTCAATTGTCACATGCAACATCCAATGACTTAACTTGGATAGCAAGCTTGATTACAAGGTGTACTAGGCCATCTAATGTAGAAAGATTGGGATCTTTCTTTATAAATTTTTCTACATAGCCTAATTCTTTGTGGAGGATTTCCATGTGTGGGGTGAGAGAGGCCTAAATCTATGTCAATTTGTCTTTTATATTAGCCTCTTTTGTTGTTAACACAACTAATTGACTCTATGATTGAAGCAATTTATGGAAATGCTTCTCACTTTGAGCTAGGTTCTTAGGTAGCTATGTACCTGATATGCTTAGATTGCTCTCTAGGCTTAGAATTCTATGTCTAGTGTCTTGGGTGAAAAGTGTGGGATCAAATAGTTTGGTGTACAATAAGAAGATATTCTCAAGTACCTTCTTCACATCATCAACCTCGGTTGCTAATGCAACTTGAGGAAGTGGGATGTCAACAAATATCTTTTCATTTACTTTTCCTCAAAATGTTCTTTTAGACCATTCCAAAAGTTTAGCATTTGTATCCAAGTCTTCATTATTAACCTTGTCCATAATGTCTAACAATTGTTCCAGTAGTGGCTTGGTTTCCTTAGGAGTAGGCAAGCTGAATGCATCTAGAAAGATGTATTTAATTTCTTGTAGTGCTTGATTTTTCCTGTAATCCTTCCTAAGCATTTATTGATGTTTCTTCTCCTCTAATGCTTGTTGTAGAATTCTTATTTGATCTATAATCATTGTGTCATAATCAAATTTTGGAATCACTATCTCTTCATCTAAAGTGATATCACCATAATGAATTACCTTTTCAATTGTAGAAGAGCTTGTACTTGGCACTAAGATTTGTAGGGGTATAACTTTCGTGTTTGGCTTCTTAAGAAGTTTTGACGGTGAGGAGTCTGATGTTAGTAAAGTTACCAATGCTTGGATGGCCTCCTACTCTTTTATCTTTGGTTTTTTTCACCTTCTTCTGACTTATCCTAATCTATGGAAATGATATGACTTGTACCTTGTGTCTATTCTTCAAGTAAAGTTGCATCTCTCTATCTTGTTTGCTCCATTATTGTCTCTTTTTCTTCTTCTTTGGTAGTCTCCCTCTACTCAACTCTTTCCTCTTTAACACTTGTGTTAACCTTGATAGATGTGTCTACTATTATTGGAATCAAAGGTTGATCACTAGTAACTAAAGGGATGGTAGAAGGTGGTTCTTGTGTAATCACCTTATCCCTTGTAACCTTAGTTACTACCATTTGGAGCTCATCTGCACTAATCAAAATTGGATTTGTGCATAGTTGTGTTTGTAGTGTAGATTGATCTAGAATTTTCTTGAAATCTTCTGTAGTCAATGAATTGATGTTTTTAGTTGATGCATCAGAGACATCATTGACAATTATAGTCTTTGCAAGTGCACTTATGTCATGAGGAGGATTGGTACTTAGCATTTGTGTGTCTTACACACTTCATTCCTCATGTTGCTATTTGGATGTTGTCATTTTAGTATCCATCTTTTCAGTTTCCTCCTCTGTATTTCTTGCTTCCTTTCTATCTTCTTTGTCATCCTCTTCTTTATCATTATTTTTTCCCTCAAAGGGGTCCTTCTCTCCTTACTATGTAGTTATTAATCCATAAATTAATATCCACATTTGAGTTGAATTCTTCACAACATCTTCAATGTCATTTTAAAGAATGCTAAAGGCTCATTACTTTGGTGTGAATCTTCCTCCATATTTCTTATTTGCCTTAGCATTTTTCCCTTTAGTCAATTCTGGTTCCCTTATTTTCTTTTCCAAATTAAAACAATACTGTCATTTTTGCTCAACTAAATCATATAATGTCTTGGATATTAAGTTGGAAAATTATAACGACATATTCTAAAATTTAGACATCATTGTTTATAGGGATTCTTCTACTAACTTTTTCTCCTCCTTTTCCAAATTATCAAAATTTCATTCTTAAGATCAGATAGATCTACATTATTTCTAATATTTTCACATAGATTTTTAAGATCAGAAAGTGGTGTATGACCTACCACTTTGAATTCACTTGTATCTTCTAATTCCGTTCATTCGTCATCTAAGTTAGGTTGAGCAATGTATTTCCTTCTTTGTTTCTTCTGCTCCTAGCCTCCTTGTTCTGTCTGCTTTTTTTTCTCCTTGGCCTTTTGTGTGGTAGCTTAGGTTCTTGCTCTGGTGGGTGGTGCAGTTGGCTTTGCTGGACTTTGCTTAGTAACTTTCTTTTCTTAGCCACAGGTTGTGCCTTGGCCTTTCTTTTCTTTAGCTTGGCATGTGTTGGTGCTTCCTCGACTTCCTCTTTCTTGACACCCTCTTCTTCTTTGTCCTCACCCATGCCTTGGGTTAATGCAAGAGGTTCTTCAGTTTGATCTTGCTCTTCCTTTTCATCCTCTTCATCTCCTTCCTCTTCTTCCTCTTTAAAAACTTCACCATATTTTGCCTTAAGTTTCTTCACTAGTTTATCCTTCTTCTTTAGTGTAGAAGTTGTCTTCAACTCCATTTCTACATTGGACTTTATGACATCATAATTGCAAAATATTTTAGCAATTTTATCAACTTCCTTAGCTAGAAGTGCACTAATGGCGGCTAAGGCTTCATCAACATTGATCTCATAACCTAAGGGTCTTAGCCATCTTACCCTAGGTGTGGCAACTTGTACATATGTGTAATTACTATCTACAAGAAAACATATGTCATTGTAGTATTGTTCAACTAAAGAAATAGGTATTCTCATCCTTTCCTTCATAGACTTGAAGTCTTCAAAATAGCTTGTCATAATAGTTTCAAAATTTTTGCCCATCTGCTCAATGTACTCATTTATCTGAGCAACAACTATCCTTTTTTCTTCCATACTATTTTACCAAAAGATGGGAATGTATTCTATACATAGAAAATTATGCAAATTAGAATTGATCCAAATTTACACTATGCACTCTTAGTCTTCTTGACTGCTCCAAGGTTCTCCATTATTTGTTGCCATTGAAGTTTAGCTAGATCATAGGTATGATCTTTCTTCACAATTTTGTATCCCACATGTACTGCAATACAAGGCACACTATTTAATCTGCTGGATTAATAAAACTTGTTAGAAATATCCCTTACTAAAAGGTTTATTAGTGGATTTGTGATAGTGTTAATTTTCATTCCACGTTTGTTCCACTTTGCTCTTGTATTCTTCTCTATTGCCTCTTTAGAATCACATCGTAGAGTCTTTGGCCAATCTAGGGTTAAGAAACTAGTCACACTATGGATTATTCTATTTGAAATGTTTATTGGTCCTCCTTCTAGCCATAAGGATCCATTGTCAATTCTACTCAATACTATTCTTATCCAATTAGTTTTGAAAATAGTGGGAAATTCTAGGGCACATGTCAAACCCTTCCTTTCAACAATTTTGAATCCTTGTTTTAAGACATCATTTCCACACAATCTATCATAGGATTCCCTTATCTCCATGTAATGGGCACCCTTGGATGTCCCAAAAAACTAAACCAATTTGCTGAAAGGAATTTTGCCAAATAGTTTGCATGCAACCTCTTATTTCTCCGTTTAATGTTTTAAACCCCTTATAACTCCAAAAATCAAACGTTTATTTGTTTGTTGTGTTTTGTGCATGGAATTGGTATCATACAACATAAACAAGAAAGAAACTACAATAATATGCAAAGTGGAAATGAACTGCTGCTAATAAAATGTTATTTTCAGAATTCATAAAACCAAATACATGGCAGATTTAACAACTCACTAATTACTTCAGCAGTATTGACATAATACTCCAGCCCATGCTTTCAAACTTGCTGCTACAATACTTTGTCCTTCAATCAATCCACTACCTTCATAATACCATTCCCTCAAAGCGGCATAAGCGTCGGACAAGTAGTGAAGAAGATATGAGCAAAATACCAAATCTGCCTGTAGCCGGAAATGCAACTAAACTGCCTGATAATGAAAGCCAATAACAAAGAATTCCAAAGGTCAAACCCCAAGGGGATGACGTCTAGAATGTTACAAGAGAGGATAGATGTCCTCAAATGCCAAGAACAGAGCTGCAACTCACACACCAATTTCTTCTCATATTCAACCTTCCTAATGAAGCCACAAATGTTTCCTTTTATTCTATTTCCAAGGGTCCGCTCAACTCATATGGGCAATGTGGGATAAAAGATATGTAATATATAAAACATATATTAAAATACCCCTTATGTCTCCCTTGGGTACACATCACCATAAAATAAATATTAAAGTAACACTTTAATATTTTACAATTAAATTAGACGTTACTTTAATAAAACTTCAGGCATTAAAATGTATTAGCTATCGAACTCCGAATAATGCGAGTGATAGCTCATCGGAAAGCTCTCACCGAGGAGTATCGAATCCAATCACCAAAATTGACCTGCACTGTGTCCTGCCGACTTACTAAAAATAGTATGCCTGAAACTAAGTAAATCAACTTCGTTTTGGCCCAAACTGGAAATGACTAGGCCAAAACACTCCAAGATCCCATTAAACCCTTTGTTAGCCCTCGGGATCATGTAGAACAAGGCTAACGCACACACACTTGGTCAACTACTAAAATGGGGACATTACAGTCCGCCCCCCTTGAAATTGCTTGTCCTCAAGCAATCTCAGTCCAACCTGCTGAATAACCTGCTCACTCTCCCATGTAGAATCTTCCTCCGGCAGGTCTTTCCATCTGACCAAATACTCCTTCACTATCTTGTTTCTAAGCTTCCTCTCTCTGGTATCCAGAATAGCCTCAGGTACTAACACAAGCTTCCCCTCCTCATCCAAAGGGGGTAAATCTGCAGAAGGCACTACACTCTGACCAATGGCTTTCTTAAGCCTAAACACATGAAACACATTGTGCACTCGATTGCCCTCTGGAAGCTCAAGCTCATAGGCGACTTTGCCCACTTTGCGAATCACCCTGTAGGGACCATAAAATCTAGGTTTCAACTTTTCAACTCCGCTCTTCTTGAGCGATGACTGTCTATATGGTTGTAGCCTCAAGTAAACCATATCCCCTACCTCGAAGCTGCGCTCTATTCGGTGCTGATCAGCATACAATTTCTGTTGATTCTGGGCTTGTTGTATATTCTCTTTGAGCACTTTCGCGATGTCCTGACTATCCTGCAATAAGTTTTTGGCTTTGGGCACTCTACTGTCCCCCAAAACTAAATCCATGAAGCTAGGTGCTTCATAACCATAGAGTGCCATTAAAGGAGTCATCTTTATGGACATATGATAAGTGGTGTTATAACAATACTCTCCCATATGCAACCATCTGATCCAAGCCTTTTGTTGTGTAGTTACATAGTTCCTCAAATATCCTTCCACCCATTTATTCACAATCTCTATTTGCCCATCTGTTTGCGGATGATAACTAGTGCTAGGTGTAAGATCTGTACCACACAACCTAAACAACTCTTGCCAAAAAATACTCATAAACTTACTATCCCGATCGCTGACAATGAATCTGGGCAGCCCATGTAACCTGAATATCTCTTTAAAGAAAAGATCTGCCACCTGTGCTGCTGTGTAAGTGGACGGAATAGCAAAGAAGTGAGTAAACTTCGTCAAGCGGTCCACCACCACATAGATGCAATCCCTTCCCTGCACTCGTGGTAAAACAGTGATGAAGTCCATCGAAATACTTTCCCATTTTCTATCAGGAATGGGCAAGGGCTGTAATAAACCTGCAGGAAATGTGTGCTCTCCCTTATTCTGTTGACAAACCACACACTCCCTGACATACCTCTGAACATCATCCTTGAGCCCTTTCCATGAAAACTGCTCTTGGATCTGCCTGTAGGTCTTGAAGACCCCCGGATGTCCAGCTGTGGGTGCATCATGAAATGCCTTCAGTATCGCCTCTCTCAAATGTGATGACGGAATCAAATAAACCCTGTCCTGAACTCTGATCAATCCATCTATCACCTCATAGCGATCATCCTGTATGGTACCTGAAATCAATCCAGAAGCCCAAGCATCTCCGACATACTCTGCTATAATCCGATCTCTCCAATCTCCCGAAATTCCTTCCAGAGCACATAAGTGAGGTCTCCGAGATAAGGCATCAGCCACCACATTTTTCTTACCTTTGACAAACTCTATGTCAAAGTCATAAGCCTGCAATTTAGTCACCCATTTTTGTTGCCGATCATTAAGATCATGCTAGCTCATGAAGTATTTAATATTGTTGTGATCAGTCTTGATCACAAAACATCCACCTACCAAATATGATCGAAATTTGGCCAATGCATGCATTATGGCCAACATCTCTCGGTCATAGACAGAATAACTTTTCTCAACTCCTCAGAGCTTCCTACTCTCGAATGTAATGGGATGCTTCTCCTGCATCAATACTCCTCCAATCCCATCACCTAATGCATCACAATGAAGCTCAAAAGGCTTCGTGAAATCCGGTAGAGCTAGAACTGGACATGAAGACATTACCTGCTTGAAATTCTCAAAACAGCTCTGTGCTGCCCCTGTCCACACGAAGGCTCCTTTCCTGGTAAGATCTGTCAAGGGTGTAGCAATCTGTGAGAATCCCTTAACAAACCTCCTATAAAAACCACATAAACCAAAGAATCCCTTAAGCTGTGTAAGGTTTGTGGGAGTAGGCCACTCTACAATAGCTCTAATATTTTCGGGATCAACCCGAACGCCATCTGCACTAATGATATGCCCCAGGTAAAGGAGCTCAGTCATGCCAAACTCACATTTAGATTCCTTGGCATACAATGACTCTCTCTCCAGAATAGATAACACCTCCTCTAGATGATGTAAGTGCTCCTCCCATGTCTTACTGAAGACCAAGATGTCATCAAAGAAGATCAAGACAAATCTCCTCAGCTGCTTCCTGAATACCTGGTTCATACAACTTTGAAATGTAGCAGGTGCATTGGTTAGACCAAATGGCATAACCATGAACTCAAAGTGGCCATAGTGACATCGGAAGGCTATTTTCTCAATGTCCTTTGCTCTCATCCTGATCTGATGGTATCCGAATCGCAAATCAATTTTGGTGAAGAAGCATGCCCCATGCAACTCATCAATCAGCTCATCAATCCTAGGAATGGGATACCTATTTTTAATTGTTTTCTTATTCAGTGCCCTGTAATCGATGCACATGCGCATCGTCCCATCCTTCTTCTTTACCAATACTACTGCTGAAGCAAAGGGGCTCTTACTGGGCCTGATATGCCCCATCTCCAACAAATCCTTAATCGCCTTCTCTATCTCATCCTTGTGTTTCTTAGGATGATGATAGGGAGTAATCATAACTGGTTTGGCTCCCTCCTCGAGCTCAATAACATGTTCCATCCCTCTGTCAGGAGGAACCCCATGAGGAATATCGCTAAATACTTTAGCGTGTCTATCAAGTATCTTCTGGACATCTAGTGGATGACTCTTTTCTTGTGGCTCTGGTGAAGTTGGCATAGTGTGGCACTCTGCCGCCCACTCTATGTCATCAAGACAAAAAAATCTTTGCATTCTCCTCAAGGACACTACTCTACAAGCTCCATCTAAAAGCCCTCTAAGTACCACAGTTCTACCCTCATGCTGGAATCTCATCTCCAATTTCGCTAGATTGAGTGTGAACTCAACTAGTGAAGCCATCCATGTCATGTTGAGGATGACATCATAATCTCCCATGTCCACAACATAGAACTCATCCTCCAACTCGTAGCCATCTCCAAACTTGATGCGAAGATTAGATATCTTCCGAGTGCATAATAACTTATCACCATTAGCCACCATGACTCTAAACCCATCATGCTCCTCTGTCTGTAACCCTCTCCTGGCTACCAACTGTGCATCTATGAAGTTATGTGTAGCCCCAGTGTCAATAAGAGATATCACTTTCTGCCCCTGGATAGTACCCCTGACCTTAAATGTGATTGCCTTTTGGGCCCCTGTCAAGCGTGCCAACGATCTATCATCCTTAGGAATGTTGCTCTCCTCTATAGTGTTACTCTCATCTGAATCGGAGTGCTGATCCTCCCCTTCTGACTCTGATTCTTCTGCTGAAAAATACTCCATTTGATTTGCCTTAGCCTTGAGAGAACATTTATGAGATATGTCCCAAGGCTCTCTACAATGGAAGCACAACTTCTTCTTTTGAAGTTCATTCAAGGTTTCATTGTCTAGTCCTTTTGATCCTTCTTTGGGTTTGCTATACTCTTTCTGAAACGATTTTTTGTCTTTGTCCTTGCGGTAGGAAGAATCTGTTGAATGGTTTTTTCCTTTGTATACCGAAGGGGCTAAATCTCGTGCCTTTTTAGTTGCTTCAGCTAACGTGAGTGGATCATGTCCCTTCACCCAACCTCGTAATGGATCAGCAAGACCATCACAAAATAACACCACCAATCTCCTAGGAGAGATATCAGTAACAAGTACAGACAAGCGCTGAAACTCGACAATGTAAGCATCCACAGAACCTGACTGTTTTAACTGTGCTAGCTCCTTGAAATGTAACTCGGGATCCTTAGTGTCAAATCTCCCAATCAATGTTTCGGTGAATTCCTCATAAGATGTAATCTGATTATGCCCCAAACTCACCATGCCAGGATGCCACCATTCATGTGCAACGCCATCCAAGTGCATAGCCGCATACTTGATAGCCTCCTCCTCAAGCATAGGATTTAGCTGCAAGTATGTATCTACCTTCTGCACCCAAGCTTGTGCAGTCATCTTCCCTGAAGCATCATAATAAGGTAAAGAAAGTTTTCCAACTTTCTTCCTCAGCTCAAATTTTTGATTCCTCCCTCCTGCTTTAGGCATGTGTCTCATCCTCAAGTCCATATAATCTCTAAGAGAAATATCCGCCTGAAAGTCTGGTCCACTAGCCTCCTAGTCCCTCCTGAATTGATCCTGTAACTCGGTAATCTACGGTTCGTTTACTGGTTGAACCGGATCTCTGGGTGGGAAAGTGGGTAGAAGAGGTCTCGAGCTCACAGTCCGTGCTGGGCGTGCAACGTGTCTAAAGTTATCAGCTTCATTCCCATTGTTGCCGTGTCCATTATTACCATTAATGTTATTCTCAGGACCATTGTTGTTGCCTTGGCCTTCATGGTTATTGTTTCCCCCGTTGTTATTGTTTCCCTCGTTGTTATTGTTTTTGTTGTTGGCATCACCTGGATTAATATTGACACCCATCTGTCTAGCCATGAGCTGCAACATCATGTCCATTTGCCTATTCTGCTCCTGCTGCATACGCTGCCCCTGCTCTAATGTATCCAGTAACTGTCGGAACAGTACCTCCCCCTGATTTGGACCAGCATTTCTGCCTCCGCCTAATCCTATATTCCTGTCATCTCGATCACCCATATTATTGTCCTGATCACATAATATCTCCTCTGTGTCTGTATGGTTGGATTCAATGTCCCCCTGCACGGATGTACTAGACTATTTGCTTTGCAAGTCTGAAATCCTATTTTGTCTTGCTCTGGTATCGCGGAAATTATAAGACCCCTGTCGCATGATCAAACATAAATGCTTAGCCTGTGTTTTTTACTTACTTTTTCCCTCTATGCGGCTGTTCCAAATTCCCTATAAGACCTCCACAGGATGGCAGGACTTATAGCTCTGATACCACTGTAATGGGCACCCTTGGATGTCCCAAAAAACTAAACCAATTTGCTGAAAGGAATTTTGCCAAATAGTTTGCATGCAACCTCTTATTTCTCTGTTTAATGTTTTAAACCCCTTATAACTCTGAAAATCAAACGTTTATTTGTTTGTTGTGTTTTGTGCATGGAATTGGTATCATACAACATAAACAAGAAAGAAACTACAATAATATGCAAAGTGGAAATGAACTGCTGCTAATAAAATGTTATTTTCAGAATTCATAAAACCAAATACATGGCAGATTTAACAACTCACTAATTACTTCAGCAGTATTGACATAATACTCCAGCCCATGCTTTCAAACTTTCTGCTACAATACTTTGTCCTTCAATCAATCCACTACCTTCGTAATACCATTCCCTCAAAGTGGCATAAGCATCGGACAAGTAGTGAAGAAGATATGAGCAAAATACCAAATCTGCCTGTAGCCAGAAATGCAACTAAACTGCCTGATAATGAAAGCCAATAACAAAGAATTCCAAAGGTCAAACCCCAAGGGAATGACGTCTAGAATGTTACAAGAGAGGATAGACGTCCTCAAATGCCAAGAATAGAGCTGCAACTCACACACCAATTTCTTCTCATATTCAACCTTCCTAATGAAGCCACAAATGCTTCCTTTTATTCTATTTCCAAGGGTCCGCTCAACTCATATGGGCAATGTGGGATAAAAGATATGTAATATATAAAAAATATATTAAAATACCCCTTATGTCTCCCTTGGGTACACATCACCATAAAATAAATATTAAAGTAACACTTTAATATTTTACAATTAAATTAGACGTTACTTTAATAAAACTTCAGGCATTAAAATGTATTAGCTATCGAACTTCGAATAATGCGAGTGATAGCTCATCAGAAAGCTCTCACCGAGGAGTATCGAATCCAATCACCAAAATTGACCTGCACTGTGTCCTACCGACTTACTAAAAATAGTATGCCTGAAACTAAGTAAATCAACTTCATTTTGGCCCAAACTGGAAATGACTAGGCCAAAACACTCCAAGATCCCATTAAACCCTTCGTTAGCCCTCGGGATAATGTAGAACAAGGCTAACGCACACACACTTGGTCAACTGCTAAAATGGGGAATCACCTATTCCTCCTATCTTGTAGTTATAACATTTTCTAACATCTTGGACCATAACAACTTTAGGGGGAATCATGGACAACATGCTTGAGGGATCTTGTTTATAAGAAAAATCTAGAATTGCTTTGAAATCTAGATGTTTTACCTCATTACTGACTAACTAGACATTCAAGACCTCTTTCCCTTCTAAATTTCTTGAGCTCAACACCATTATGACAAACTAGGGTTTTTACAAATGCAAATTATGTAGCTTGGCTTGTGAATAAATACCTTTAAAATTTGAAGAATGGGAGTGAAATCATCACTAAGATCTTTGTAGTTGCTTCAAAAAAACTTTGAAATGGTGAGAAACGATTGAAAAAATGACCATATACCCTTCAAAAATATTGTAATTAATACTTAGTGCTTGTACAATTGTAAACTTGACATCAACATGATTTTAGATTCATTCGACATCTATTGATATTAGCATCACTCAGTAGCTACTACAGACTTGACATCAACTAGATAGTTTGGAAGCTCGGCAGTAACTAATGTTCCACTCGACAAACATTGAAATTTCTTTGTGCTTGGAAACAACATGAAAACTTAAAAGTTTAATCTTGAATTTTCAACATCTTGCATCTTCATTCATGCTAATGTAGTCCTTTTAGTACTAACTTCTTTTGGAACTGATGTATGATATAATACTTTGAATATGAATCCCCCATACCTCTTGTTTTCTTAGTTTGATCAGTTGTGACCACTTGACCCATTGGGTGAAGTGATCCCTTCTCCACTTGATGTATTTCAACCATCTTTCTTCTTCTATGTCTTATACATCTCATTCCTGATGTGTTCAACATACGCTCTACCTTTACCTTTGTCAAACTCGCAACTTGGTGCCTTTGACCTAGTTGGACAATGCTTGCTAATGTGACTATTCTTCAAATAGATAAAGCATGTGGTTTGACTTAACCACCTTTTGTAGTTACCAGTGAAGTGAGTCCTAATACAATTCTCAGGAACATCTCCATATTCTTGACAATAGTGGCAGCTATATCTTGTATTGTAATCCCAATTATAAGACTTTCCATATCTTCTTACCTTTGATGTCTTGTTGATGACCACATGGACTTGGATTTGCATTCAAAGGCTCTATGTCCATACTTCAAATAGTAGTAGAAATATCCTTCAAATTTTGGTGCATGCATGGTTCTGGTTTTGCATTCATGTGCCTGATGACCTTGTTTACTGCACTTATGACAATGAGTCATGTCCTTAGGTTTAGCATTCTGATTTCTATTCTTGATCCTACACACATTATCAGTATGTCCTTTCTTACCACAACTATGACAAGTAGGTTTGGAATTCTTAACTTTGATGTTCTTCTCTTTAGTAGCTTTAGATGATTATCCTTCTTCAGTGCTTGTGTAGCCCAGTCCTATTGTATCTTTGTTAGATCTAGGGGACCTCAATAATTGCTCAAAGCATTTGATGGCTTCATTTGGCTTGTTGAAACTTCTAGAAAATTCCTTTCTCTTTTTTGATCATTTTGTAGTTGTTCATTCCGCAACTTCAATGTAGTTATATCAATGTCCTTGACATTCAAAACATGATGAGCATTCATCATTTGGCTCGAGGTATCCAATTGAATATTTGAGATCCTGGATAGCTCTATTGACTTCTCTTCCAATATGTTTGCTAGAATTCTTCTATCTTCTTGAATCATGGCCTTGTCTTCCATGCCTTTCTTCTTTTGTTTAGTCACCTCACATAGCAGTATAGCTTGTGATTCTTACTCCAACTTGAGATTTCTAATTTCTTCAACTTTGATTCTATTCTTCTCCATTAAATCTATAACTACTACATTAAATTCATTGGAGTTACCATCAACAAATAGCTTTATGGTATTGATCTCTTTGTATTTTGTGGCATTATCTGCAATAGAAATTTCTTTCCTTCTCTTCAAGGAACTCTTCAAAGCATCTTTGGCTTCATTCAGTTGATATAGTATAAGATGTATCTCAATCTCCTAGTTCTCAATGGTCTTTCCCAATTTGTAGACTTCCATTTCAAGATCTTTCCTCTAAGCTGCAAAGCTTCTCCTTTTGAGAACTTGGCTCTAATACCAATTATTGGAATTACAAGTGGGAAAGGTAAACTTTTGAGGGGGGGTGAATCAAGAGTTTAAACTTGCACGCATAAAGTTTTCACCATTCATACATCACGTGCATTAACATACTAAAATAACATGTAAATAAAATGCATCTAAAACATGTAAGTAATCAAACACTCACACTTGACACCAGATATGATTACCCATAAACCCTCCAAATGAGAATGTAAAACTTGGGTGGGGATGATACCCACAAATCTTCATTACTATAGCAATAAAGTGTAGCCAATTAAGGTTACAATGGTTTGACCATGAAACATGATCTGCCCTGCAAAAGGCATGCCTTGTTAAAGGCTTACAAAGAATATTAAGTCCCACCTTGTTAAAGGATTTGAACATCTTGTTAGAAGTGTGCCTAGTTAAAGGACTTCAGGTTATTCACTTGGAATGCCACCCTATTAAAGGATTTGGTAAAGCCTGTTAGGACCACTCTACCTAGGAGATTTAACTAAAATCATCTGTCAAAATTTCTTAGCATAGATCTTATGGTTGGCACTTGCTTTCCTAATAACAGATCACCTCTATCCAATTTCTGACTAATCCTTCATGATGCGAAGTATCAATTTTTGAATGCTATATCCTCTGTTCTTTCACTTAACTAATTCTACAATTCACTCTTATTGCTAGGTCACCTTGAATTCTTTGCAAACTAACTTGTTCACTCCTTCAATTCGATCATTCACCCCTTCATAATGCTCATAACTCTCTTCTTTCTCTCTTTTTTCTTGAAATTTTAGGGTTTCATCCTCCTTAAGAAGATTGAGGTGGCTTAGGGTTAGGTATGAATTTGTAGCTGAGATTCATCCATTTTTCCACTTAAACCTTTACATTTTTTGATTGGCTACATGTAATTGCATAGGGAATCTGCATGTAGATTTTTCCTTATCTCTAAAGAATTGAAATATATCCTTATGTTGGCTGAAAAGTGGTTTACATGGTTTTTTGTGCCATAAAAAACAAATATGTCCAATATGTGTTACTTAGCATATGTGGTTACTAGTGCTTAGCATACACTATAATTCTTCTTTAGACTCAGCACCTGAACTACTTGGCATCTACTCTTACTTTGGCTCTTGAGTAACTTGGCACTCATTGCAAGTCATCATGGTCTTGTATTTACATATTATACTCAGCACGTATTACTAGTTTGGCATGCACTTAGTAAATGTCTTAAGTGTGTTGACACTCAACTGTCAAAACCAATCTGAGATCAACATTTTGATCTTTCCTTCGTATTAATTTTGATGAAAACCCCCTCTCTCTTCCCCTCCTTTTTATCTTATTCATTTTGGTGAACCCAACATACTTAATCTCTTTTATTTTGTGCATCTAAATGCTCTATTTTTTTTAAGTGTTAGATATTTTCTTGCATTAAGATTGGATTTAGTTTATGCTCTTGTATTTTAAATTCAAAAATACAAAAAAAAACTATATATTTCATTTCCTATGAAGATTATTGAGATGCTTTAGTGTGTGGCCATGTTCTTTATTACCCTTATTTTAGCACCTCTTTACCATACCTATGATGTTTATGAGAGTATCATTCACTTTATTATGTTGATGATCCTTCATCTTATTCTTAGTTATGCTTTTGTGAATTTGACCGATACTAGTCTTCATACATTCAAAACTTTCATTAAAGGTTCACATGGTAGACTTATTGTTCTTTTCGATTATGTGAAGAATTTGGTAGATGATACACCATCTCATAATCTTCCTAAACTTAATTAGGTAATATTTGTGATTTGATACCTAATTCTCCATCTATTAATCCTTTTTCTTCACATACTTATGATGGAATTGAAGCTATAGTTGAGGATGCAGATGTGCAAGACTTCTTTGATTTACCTTCTCCTCTAATTCATGATGATATTAAATGAAAGGGTAAATAAACTTCTTCAAAACCTATTAGTCCACCTTATATATCTTTTACTCATGAACATGATAAACAATCACCTCCTATAGAAGATTTACATGATATGTACACTACAAGATATAATATGATAACTAAACAAGGTTATAGAGGTTTACGGCTTAGAGTTAATGAGCATGGTATGAACTATCCAATTCATATACCCTCTAAACTAGATATGCATGATTTTGGTTGTTCGCAATCTCAATCCAAGGTGGTTGATGTTAATCATCATCCTCCTCTTCATGATCTTCTCCCTACACCTACCTTAGATAACTTTCATATTCTTCAAGAGGTGGCTAAAAAGGTGTATGTTGAGTTAATGAATTCTAAGAAAGAAATCTTCAAACCTATGTCAGTGAATGCTCAACACAAATACAAATGTCCTTTTCATTATCATAATATAAATTTACTTGCTGATTGTAAAAAATTCAAATTATATGTTTGAGAAAGAGCTTCTTTAGGAATGATATCTTTCTCTCATGCAATTTTACAATTCCTTCATAATTTTGATATAGGGGATTCTACTCATTTTGATATAATATAGGTCTCTTTATCTCTTATCTTTCGACTTGGGGGAAAGAGGTGTATTTCCATCTAGTCTCCTAGGATACATTGGGCCATTTATTGGGCCTAAATGGCTTTATTTCTTCTTGTTTTTTTATGCTTTTGTATTATGCTCATCCATAGACTCTATTTAAGATATATTTTTGAAGATATTTGTTTTGCAAAGGTATCCCTTGTCTTCTTCCCTAGGGGGAAAGGTTTTTCCTTCTTTTGCTATGTCTAGGGAACTATTTCCTTATCTTAGTGGTACTTATTTATATTGCAATATTATTTCAACGTACTAATTGATGTTTTGAATATGAATAACCATTTTATATTAGAGGTTGTTTTCCTAGCTCATCACCTCTCTTCTATGCTGTAAATTATGTTATTTATAAACTCTTACTCTTTCTTTGATGGTAGAGTTGTTTTCCTCATTCCAAAGATTCATATTCCTCTTCTTTATAGGGGGATTGATAACTGAATCTTTGTTCCCACTTGTTTTTATCTTTGAAAGATGATATTTTATCTAAAAAAACTCCTCTATGGTGGGGGTCTTGTTTATAAGATCTCTTTCTTTGAAGATCATTTTTCCATGAGTGACATATCCTTTTCACAATTATCTATACTCTTAGATGTAGGGGTCCATATCCCTTGCTAACAATATGGTATATATTTTTGTTAAATAGGATATCTCCTTGCATTGTGAAGTAGGTATCTTCTTCCTCTTTCTTATAATGTCTAGTAGACAACCGTGATAAAGAGGTGGGCATATATACCATCTCCCTTATATTATAGTTTTTTTCAAATTAAATGCTAAATCTTGGAACATAACACACATTAGTTGCTAAATCCTAAAGAGAGACACATTTTTTAAAATTTTAAACATTGTAAATCTTGGAACATAATGCACATAAGTTGCTAAATCATGAAGAGATATGAATTTTTTTATTTTTTAATGTAATAAATCTTGGAAGGTAATACACATAATTTGCTAAATCCTAAAGAGACATGTATTTTTCAAATTTTAATATGCTAAATCTTCCTAAGGTAATGCACATAATTTGATAAATCCTGAGGAGACACACATTTTATATTTATAGTGATACAAGAAGGTGGATCTTTGGGTATTCCAAAAGCCATCAGAAGATGCATTACAATTGCAAGCACAGTTTATGGGTAAACCATCAAGTTTGGTCACTTGTCTGGCTCTTCCTCCCTTGGCGATTCATGATAAGGTGGGCATCTTATTGGGTGAGGTAACCTCTTTCTCTTTTCTCTCTTTTTACTTTCATGCTACTAGGCCTGGATCATGAATATATTTTATTTATAGTGTTTATCTTGTTTTTCTTATGTAATCATTTATTTTTCATGATATTTTTCCAAATATTATATTAGTATGAGAAATATTTCTTAACAAAGTTTCTTGTGCCAGTTGATTTGGGTTTGTTTAGTACTAACCCTTCTTTTGCATTGTTTTAGTTTGTCCTTTTGTTTTTGCACCCTTGTGCATGCATGTTGAGTTAGAATCCTTATCTTGGAGGCTTCTTTCCTTAGCTAACTATTCTTTTATCTTGTTGTAAATCCACTTGGATATCTTGTTTATTTTCCTTTATCAAGAGTTTGCATCAAGCCCATACTCTTACTAAAGTGGGGGCTTAATGTATCATCTTAAAATGGAAGAACTATTGGAATTATTTAGACTAATTGAGGGGGGTAGGGGTCAATTTGTTATCCAAGGTCCAGATGTACAAATAAAACATTTCACAACATAGTGAACCCTATACTAGTATAATGATTAGAAAGTAATAATAAGGCTTGATTTGATAACAACTTACAACACCCTTGTAGATTAAAAATCTCTATTGTAGTCTTCCATTCTACTTGGTTTTCACATACTTCAACTTTAATAGCTTTTTCACCCTTCAAGCATTCATACCCTTAAGCCTTCTTGCTTTTCTTGGCAGTAGTAGTTTGTTTTGTTTAGTCTTTGCATGAAGCAATACCTTAGACCTCTTATCTAACTTAAGTTCTCCAACGTTGATCAACCTTTCTTTTGACCAACCATCTCTATAAATATAAAATTAAGATCTTTTTTTGTTCATCTTCTATCATCCATTTTAGGGTTAGGTAGGATTAGGTAGGATTCAATGAATCTACCCACCTTTTCATTTTAGTCCGAAAAAATTCAAGAAAAAAAAATAGTGGGCTTAGATTTAGAAAATCCATGATTTAACATGAATACTAGCACTTGACATCAATATGTTCTCACTCAGCTTCCATACTATTCTTCCATTCATCATCAAATAGATCACTCAAAAAATACTAAAGTTTACTAGTGCTTGGCATCAACTAAACTTTCCTCGAGTTACACTATTTCACTTGAAATACACAAGAATTTTGAATTTGATCGACTCTAACTAATTTTTTTCTTTACTTGTACTAAATTTTCTTTGGACCTACTATCCACTCAGTGAAGCTTGGTAGACTCAATTCTTCTTACTTGTTCTTCTAGACTTTGTCAATGTATCCAACCTTTACAACCTTGAGTAGATAATCAATGTACTATATCATCATTATCTTAATTGATCTTTGTACTCCCTTTTACATACCATAACTCAACTTTTTCTCTAGGTGTTTTTTTAATCTCATTTAATCAAATCCTCCTCATTAATCAAATAAATGATAGTACTCAAATCATCTAAGAAGTTCTCTTACCAACAAGTATCATGTTTGACATTGGTGAAAAAAAATGATTGAAACACATTCTCATACTTGTATCAATATACTTTCAACAATATCCCTCTTTGGCATTGAGGGAAAACCAGTACAACTAGTACAACCAACAATAATACCAAAATGAAAATAATTCCTTGTATTGAAATCTCTCCCTCTATTAGTAGCTTTCATCTTTTATATTGGTTACAAAATTTTGTTTTGATCAACAAACAATCAACTCATCCTTTTGACTCCCTCTTGATCACTTCCTCTCTTTTAGGTATCTATCTCTATCCTTCTATCTCACTTGGCACTATCTCTCTCTTACTAGGTAGATGTATGTCTTTTAACCATCAGGTACACTATCTCCCTCTGAGTAGGTATTCCATGTTTCTTCTTTTTCTATATTTTTTCTCCCTTTCTATATAATATCTCCCTCTTTGACAACAGTGACAAAGACTTGTCATCTTAATATGTAGATATGGACTTTTTTAGTTTCTCCCTCTATCACCTAGCTTGTGATTGATCTACAACTCCAACTCTTTTATCACTTTAGGAAGTCCCTAAAGTAAGATCCACTATATCAATGTGTAACATATGTCAATTATATTAGTCGATGCAGGGCACTACCTATGCTTCTTAAATAGAATTGGATAAGGGTATCAACCCTACTTTACCTCTTAGATACTCATGATCATCCTTAGGTAATGCTTTTTTGAAGATATTAGATATTCACTCTTTTGTATTCACATATTCCATCTTCACCTCTTTATCTTGAACTACCCCTCTCAAGTAATGATACTTGATTGCAATGTACTTCATCTTTGTATGAATGACAAGGTTCTTTGATATATATATATATATATATAGGACTTTTATTATCACAATTAAGTGTCATAGGTCTAGTGATTTCCTTCTTTATACATTTGAATTTTTATTTGATCCACACAATGTTTGTAAAATTTACTACAGTATTAACATTTTTTGCTTCAACAATATATTGAGATATGCAATTTTATTTATTTCTAGTCCATCTAACCAGACTTTTCCCTAAGAAATTTTTTCCTCCACTAGTACTATTCCTGTCATCAATATTTACAGCCCAATCAACCAGTGTAGGATCTCAACTCAATATTCTCATTTTTCTTGTAGTATAGCCCATAGTATTTTGTTCCTTTTAGAAATATTGTTATTCTCTTAACAACCATCAAATTATTCTCCTCGGGATTAATAGAGAATCTTGCAACTATCCCAATAAATAATGCAATATTAGGTCTACTATGTACTACGTATTGCAATTTGCCAATCATAGACCTATGCAATGTATGATTCATCTCAACTAAATCATCATTATCTTGAAATTTATGTCATGTCATTATAGGTGTGCGTACTAGCTTGAAATCTTCTAATCCAAAAGTTTTAATTATCTCCTTTACATATTTTGACTGAGTGATGTATATACCATATTTCTTCTGATGTACTTGCAAACCCATAAAGAACTTGATCTCTCCAAACATTGACATCTCAAATTCTATATTCATTTCATTTGAAAAAGCTTTACATAAAGTATATGACCTCCAAATATGATATCATCAACAAAATTTTTAGATAGTAAAATACCTTTTCCTTTCTCTATCTTCAAGTATAAATTGTTGTTATTATTAGTCCTCTCAAATCCAATCCTCACAAGATAATTATGAAGCCTTTCATACCATGCTCTTGATGCTTTCTTCAAACCATATAAAGCTTTGTGTAGTCTACATACCATTTTTTTATTCTTAGCATCAACAAATTCTTTTGGTTGTTCTATATAAACCTCTTCTTCTAATATAAACCTTTGTATGTAGAGTAAGAAAGGAGAGTTCTTACTCCTTCCAATCGTGCAACATGAGTGAATATTTCTCCATAGTCTATCCCTTCTTCTTGAACATAGTCCTTCCAAACTAATCATGCCTTATTCCTTGTGACTTCACCATTTTCATCTAACTTGTTTCTATACACCCACTTGGTGCCAATCACATTTTTATCTTTTGGTCTATGAACTAGAGTCCATGTCTCATTTTCTCAATTTTTTTAATCTCTTCTTTCATGGCATTACTCCATTCTAAATTTTCCAATGCATATTTCATTCTTTCAGGTTCATGCATGCTAAGAAAACATGTATCATTTCTCAACCTATTTCTTGTCATTGGTCTTTCATTTTTATCTTGAATAATTTGTGTAGTAGGGTGATGTCTCTTGGCATATTTTTACAATCTTGGTTTTGCTCTATTTTCCTCATTTGGTATATCAACTTCTAAATCACTATGTACTTCTCTATTAGGTAATTCAATATCTCTTCAATGTATACTAATCTTAGAATCAAAATGTTCCTCACCTTCGTTCTGTAACTTGACACCTGATTGTAGCTTGGTTCTTGAATGTAATTTGACATTCATTGTACGTGAATCGAAAGTCACTAAAACTTGTTGATTTGAAACTTGATTTACAACATCTTCATTGGCAGGAATACCTTCAATACTAATGATTTTTTTATTTTTCTAGTTCCTTCATAGGTTCAACCTCATGTCCTTTTGTATATTCATCAAATTTCACATTCGTACTTTCGACAACTTTTTTAGTGTTAGTATATAAACACTTATAAGCTTTAAACTTCTTGTAAAATAGCCAAGGAATATTACTTCTTCACTTTATTCATCTAATTCACCATTTTGTATATCTTTGAGAATATAGCACTTGCTTCCAAATACCTTAAAATAATCTACATTGGGTTCAAAAGGTGTTGAATGAGTACCTTTCTTGACTTGTGTGGTTCAAGGTATAGACAGCTCTCCTAAATTCCTCTCTCTAGTATTTCAAAGCAAAATTTTTCTCTAGCATGAGTGTCCTAGCATAGTCCATTATAGATCTATTCCACCTTTCAACAATTCCATTTATTGGAGGGTTTCTAGGAGGAGATTTTTTTCTTTTGATTCCTCTGTCATTACAAAACATCTCAAACTCATTTGATGTAAATTATCCTCGTCTTTCAAATCTCAAACATTTTAGACTTTTAGCTATTTTCTTCTCATCTCTTGTTAACTATCACATAAACATTTGGAAAGCATCATATTTCTATTTTTGAAACATAAATGTCATCATTCCAGAATAATTGTCAACAAATATCATAATGTACTTATCATCTTTGTAGCTTTGCACATCAATTGGTCCACACAAGTCAATATGAAAAATCTCCAAAATTCCTTTAGAGGTGTGAATCTTACTCTTAAAACTATACATGTTGTGATTTTTCCTATCTGACATTGTTTGCAAATTATATTGTTAGGTTTCTTCAACTTAGGCAAACCTCTTATTCTTCTTATGTTACTAATACTAATTGTTATCAAAATGAACATAACATAACCTCTAGTGCCATATCCACACATCATCAAATTCTACAACTAGAAAAGTATCATATATCTTAGCAATATTTTTCTCAAAATCAACCTTACAACCTAAACTATTCATCTACAACACACTCAACAAATTATAGTTAAGTCCTTTAATATAACAAGCATTGTCACATAATCTTTTTTGTGAGTTTTATAGAACCTTTTCCTTTTATCAGAAAAGGTGCATCATTACCAAACCTTACACTATTTTCATCATAATAATTCAAGGTAATGAACTTAATTTTATCTCTAATACTATGTTGTGAACACCCACTATCAATCATCCTTCATTGCAACATACACCACTTCATCATCATGATTGTCAGATCCATATTTGGTTTCCTCTTCTGCAATGTAGCAAGACTTCTTGCCTTTGTCTTTGTAATCTTTGTTGTCCTCATCTCTTCTACTTTTGTACTTGTCTCCACCTTTGTAGTTCTTCTTGTCTTGACATCTAGCATCAAGATGACCAACCTCATTGCAATTAAAACACATGATAGGTAACTTACCTTTGAATTTTCCTTTACCTCTATGAAATCTCCTTGCTAGAAGTGCTTCAAGTTGTTCTAAATCCTCCTCATCTATATCACTATCATTGCAAACATATTTTACCTTTCCCTTCTTCTTCTCATCAGGTTCCTTCAATGATAGCTCAACTTTGAAAGCTAATTCAAAATTTTTAGATTTGAAGTTATCAAAATCAGATAGCTCAAAAGTAGTGAGCCTAGAAACTAGACCTTCAAGAGCTAGATTAGAACCTAGTATACATCTTAGTTCTTGTATTGCAAAAGCTCTAATAGCATAGATGGGCAGTAGTATTCTCAAAACTTTTCTTAGTACAGTCTCATCATCTATCTTACCAGTAGATCCTCTTATAGCATTAACAACATCTTTTATCTAGATCAATATTGACAACATTCTCACTTTTTTGCATTCTCATATCATCGAACTTACCTCTAAGACTTTTAGATTTGGCTCTCAGTACATTTGCATCAGCTCCATAGATGGTGTGAGGATAATCCCACATCTTCTTTGTACTATCATATTCCTTGTCATTGGACTCAACATAACTTAGGGCAAAGGAAATCTCCAACATTTCTTGATTGTGTTCTTTCTTCTTTTTTAGAACTTCAGTAGTTAGCACTCCAACAAGATCAACACACTTAGTAGTGATGATGGATTGTGCATGGTCTCCAAGACCTCCTAGGTGTAGCTTCATAAGACTTCACCATATAGGAAATTTATCTCCATTAAGCTTGGGTACCTCTCTTTTTGGCAACTTAAACTTTTGCTTCTAGTACCTTCAAACTAGTCCTCTTAAGTAGATGGCTCTGATACAAATTGTTGGAATTATTTAGAATAACTGGGGGGGAGGGTAGGGTGATGAATTAGTTATCCAAGGTCCAAATGTACAAAAATAATAATTCATAGCTTAGTGAACCCATATCCATAAAACATATTCATCGTGCATGCATCCATGAGATCATTCAATCACTTAAACTTTGTAGGTTATTATCAAATCAACTTTGCAAAAATGTAAACATGAAACATAAAGAGTCAATAACACATTTGACACAATGATTTTATGTAAAAACCAAATTTGGAAAAAACCACCAATAATATGCTACTCATTCTCACTCTTCTAAAGTGATGCCCTATGAAAGGCCAACCCTATTAAAGGTTACAATACACTCTATTAAATATGACCTGGCTAGAGGATTGTAGTCACCCTTTTATGAGCGAGTCTTGTTAGAGGACTTTAGATCATTCACTTGGATTGTCAACCAGTTAAAGGATTTATAAGTGATTTTTAGGTCAACCTTAATGCAAAGGATTTACCCTAGACTGGTACAATGATTTGAAAGTAATAGTAAGGCTTGATCTAATAACAACTTAAAACACACTTGAAGATTATAGACCTATGTCTTAGTGCTCCATTATTTTTGCTTTCACACATTTCAGCTAGCTTGTTCACCCTTCAATCATTCATACTCTTAAGCCTTCTTGCTTTCCTTGCCAATAGCAGTCTCTTCTATTTGGTCTCTAAATGAAGAAATACCTTAGAACTCTTGTCTAACTTAGGTTCTCCAACAATGATCAACCTTGCTTCTGACCAACCATCTCTATAAATAGAAAATTACAATTTTTTTTCGTTCATCCTCTATCACCCATTTTAGGGTTATGTAGAATTCTGTAGGATTCATTGAATGTACCCACCTTTTCATTTTAGTCCTTTCTAGAAATTATGATTCAATTCTCTTTGAATTTGACTCAAAATGGTTTATGATGAATTCTATGCCACCAACTGATCATATTTATCTTCCACACACTTCACAAAATTCAAGAAAATGAAATAGTTGGCTTAGAATCATCAAATCCATGATTTAACATTAATACTGGCACTCAACATCAATATGTTATCACTTAGCTTCCATACTATTCTTCCACTCATCATCAACTAGATCACTCAACAAACACTTAAGTTTACTAGTGCTTGACATCAACTAACCTTTACTCAGATTACATTGTAACACTCGACATACACTAGAATATTTACTTTTCTTAGCTCTAACTAATTTTCTACTCGACTTGCACTAACTTCTCTTGGAACCTACTATCCACTTGGTCAAGCTTGGAAAAATTAATTTTTCTTACTTATTCTTCTACACTTTGTCAGTGTATCCAGTGTTTGCAACCCTAAGTAGATAATGAATACTCTATATCATCACTGTCTTAACTAATCTTTGTACTTTCATTTACATAAAATAACTCAACATTTTCTCTAAGTTCTTTTGTTATCTCATTTGATCAAATCCTCCTCATCAATAAAATAAATGATGGTACTCAAATCATCCAAGTAGTTGTAAGGTTTGACATCAGTGACAAAACAATGACTAGAACACATTCTCATACTTGTATCAATCTATTTTCAACAAGAACATCCATGTTAAGTTTTTTTAGCCCTCTAAGTAAGTGGTTTGGGGTCATGTCAAGAACCTGGAAAATGTCTTTGTATGCATCTAGTTGTTTTCCCTCCGTTCTACTTCCCTTATTTTCAGCCTTTTTCTGGCAACTTTCTCTAAGAAACAAAAGATTTTGACTTTCTAGGTCAACGAAAACCTGAAGGGTCAAGGTTGACCTTGACCCTAACCTAGGTCACGAGTGACCTCAACCCTAACCTATGGTAGAGTCAACCTCGACCTTGACCCCAGGTCTATATTTCAAGTTCTAGAGGTTTTATGATGTTGGGTTTCAAAAAGTTTCATTTTCCCACTTCTAGGTCGATTGTTTTAGGTTTTTGAATGATACACTCTTAAATTGCATTTAATCTAGGTCCATTTCTATGGTTAATGTTAATCAAGATTTAACTCTCCAATGTCAGCCTCTTTAGAATTTTGTTCCCTAGATCACTATGTAAAGAAGTCTCATCCTCTTATTTTCTCTAACCATAAGAACAAACATTAATGCAAATATATTAGATGATTCATTATTTCTAAGAAAGATCAAGAAATAATTCCATCAAGAATTTTCAAGGAGTTATCCATGCTATTATCTCCATTCAAGCCTTTAATGGGATTTGGTTCAAGCATTCAGGATTCATCATTCAAACCCTAGATCTAATCATCATGGTGGCATGATTTTCCTTCAAGATCCTTTGTTTATCTTATAGATCGATTCATTCTTTCCTCAAGGTGGATTCAAAGCATATAATCATGGAGGTTTTGATTTATATTTGGTAATTTTATACTCAAGCTTTCATATTAACATACTTGTTTACATTTCAAATACAATTGCATATCTATTGAATATCATAGCTTCATTGTTAGATTTACTTCTACTACTTGCTATCATTCTCTATTTTAATTGCATTATTAATGTTGATTCCAAACTAGGTTTTGAACAAGGAAAATGCCTCATCCAAACGAAAGAATCATTTTTCTTGCAGGTATAGGTGTAGGATGCCAAATTGAAGTACAAATTTTGACACCCTTTTTGGTGAACTTCCAAGATTTGCAAACAAAATTTTTTGTTGGAGTACTGCAAGTCAAGTTTGACCATTTTAGGTAAGGTTGTGCCCTAGGGTAATATTTTTCCCCACTATCTAGGTCAAGGTTGACCTACCCTTGAAAGGAAATTTTTTCTCTCTCTCTCTTGGCATTTCCAGTCTGAGGCGGGGTGCAAAATCTCCCAAAATTGTATATAGACATTGGAAATCAGCATTTTTCTATATTTACCCTACTTTGAGGTTAGTATTTATTTTCTATTGATTCAATATTTCAAGTGCATCCTTTCTATAGTAGATTATAGGATTTCCTCTTTCCTTTATATTCTTCATTGTTTGATTCATTTGTGCATTGATCGTTTCCTTTTGATTATTCCATTTGGATCTTTCCTTTCTATTCATTTTGGTCAACACCCCATCTCTCCTCCCCTTATTTTTATCTTATTCAAGAGATAAGTACTTTCATTTCTTCATCTCAATATTATCATTTCCATATTCACATTCCATCCCCTTACAATTCAAATTTGTGTATAAAAATCTGGGTTTAGGGTAAATTTCTTGTGCGTTATTCTAAACCCTATTCATCCACACTTTTACATCTTACATTTTGGTGAAACCATTTACAACAACTCTTTCTTTTTGGTGTTAGATTTGCATCTTGTGTTAGATCTTGCATATTTATAAAAGCAGATATGTTTTATTCTTAAGTTTCAAAAATACAAAAGAACAAAAAAAAATATAAAAAAAAGAACAACAAATTTTATTTAAAAATACAAAAATATTTACATTTTTCATGCTTTGTGTTCAGCACGTATGATTTTTGTTTTGAATGCTTTTATGAGGCTTTTATTACAGAAAATGATAGATCCCTTAATGAGGTACATGGAAGTGAGGATGAAAATTGTTTGAATGAGATCTGGATTGATCTATTCCTATTTTATCTTCCTCGACAACCTCTTCAATAGATCTTTACCATAGGGTGTGTGGATGGTTACCTTAATGTTCCATTATTTAAAACATTGATGCACCTAGAATGTGGTATCCTCAAAATTCTATCCAAGATATAGAGGTCTTTAAGAAATTTCTTTGTGATAGTGATCAAGGTATTAATCTCCTGTGTGATATCAAATCTTTAATTCAAGAAGTTCAAGATTTGGGATTCACTCCTGCTATAACTAGTGTGGAACCTTATTCAATTCCTTTACCTATATTTTCTTCCTAAACTCCTTTTTTATTTCTTACATCTCTTCATGTGAATGTTCCACCAATGTCTTTATGTACCTCACAGCCTTCTTACCATAGTATTCCCTATACCTATTCCAACCCTCTACCAACTGTGGTTCCAATTGTTCCTCTAGTTGTGTCTTCCATTCTTGCCACTTCTTACACTCTTCCTAATTATATCTTTCCTAATCTAGTTCATAATCCTCCTAGTCCTAATCCTATCCTTCCTAATATAATTCCTAATATTCATATTCCTAATTCTCCATATTCTATTCCTAGTCCTTCCCACACTTATGATGAGGCCCAAACTATGGTTTATGATGTAGACATGCAAGATTTCTTTAAATTTCCTTCCCCTTCTTACCCAATCCATAATGATATTAAAGGAAAGAGAAAAGAAACTTCCCCTTTCACATTTCTTCATAACTTTTCCCCTCATTCTTCTATAAAATAGATCTTTTCTCCTTTTGTCTCTTCACTGGGGGGCAAGAGGTATTTCTTTTAGTTCTCTAAGATTCATTATGTTTTGTTTTGAGCTTAATTGGGTATCTTTTCTATATTTTATACCTATGGTTTTGTATTATGTTAATAATCATCCATAGTGTTCTTTTATTATTCTAGATATTTTTTATAAAAACATTTTTTTTGCATAGGTATCTTTTGTCTTCATCCCTGGGGGAGAAGGTTCTTCCTTCTTTCTCTTTGTCTATGAATATTGTTTCCTTAAACTTAGTGGAATTTTTTTGTCTTGAAACATTATTTCATTATAATGACTGATGTTTTGACTATGGATATCCTCTTTTTATGAGAGATTGTTTTCCTAGGTCATCACCTCTTCTTTATTTTTCAATATATGTTGTTTATAAACTCTTGCCCTTGCTTTAGGGCTACAGTTTGATTCCTTTGGTCCAAGATTCTACTTTGTCTTGATTGCAAGAGGCTTGTTGAATCTCAGGTCCTCTTTTATTTTCCTTTAAAAGATGATATTTTGTCTAAAGCACTCCTCTATGGTGGGGTTCTTGTTGATAATGTCTCTTTCTTTTTAAAGATCCTTTTTCCACAAGTGACATATTCTTTTAATGATTATCTATGATCGTGGATGTAAGGATAAATACCCTTCACTAAGAACATAGTGTACATTATTGTTAACATGATATCTCCTTACAATATGAAGTAGGTATCCTCTTTGTGATCCTTATCATGTCTAGTAGATAGCCACAATACATAGGGGACATATATAGGGGCCCCCTTATACTCTAGTTTTTTATTTATATGAAAAATCCTCTGAAGGCAATGCACATAAGTTGCTAAATCCTGAAGAGTTACCGATTTTTCAATTTTCAATATGCTAAATCCTTTGAAGGTAACACACATAAGTTGCTAAATCCTTTGAAGGTAACACACATAAGTATAAAAGGAAGCCTTGCTCTCTCATATTCAGATCCATTTTTCATGATCAAGTAATCCACTTTTCATGATCAAGTTGTTGGAATTAACAAAAGGGAGGATTTATGGGGGGGGGGAGGGCGGGGGCAGGGGGGTGTGGGTGGGCGGTGATGGGGTAAAACAAAAGTAACTAACTTTAACAATTTCAAAATTCTTTTAATTGATATCATCCACATGCATCTTATTCATCTAATAAACATGAAATATAAACACATGCATGAAAATAGATAACACACATATTTGGTAACCCGGAAACCCTCCAAAATGAGAAGGTAAAACTAGGGTGGGGATGACACCCACAAAATATCAATGTAGCAATGTGTAACTATTCAAGGTTACAATGGTTGACCACTTCCAATGGTCTACCCTATGAAAGGCTTGTCCTATTCAAGACATTTACACCCTATTAAAAGTGATCTGGTTAAAGGATTTCACTACCCTGCTAAAAGTAGTTCTGGTTAAAGGACTTTTAGTAGATTCACTTGGAATGCCACCCTATTAAAGGATTTACAAATGGCTATTAGGCCAATCTAAGTCCATAGGATTTCCATATCTAATACAATTAATAGAAAGTATTAGAAAGACTTTGACATAATAACTTGCAATCATCTATTGCTGATTCCAAATCCTTGTTTTGTTTTGTCTACTCTGATCTTTGCTTGATCTGATATGTCACTCTTCAAAGTTTTGATACTCTATTCTTGATCAACTAGATTTTGCAATGTTGCTTTGTTCTTTACTAAGTCTTTTCACCTTTATGCACTTTTCTATAATTCACCCACACACTTCTCTCACACATCCTCCATCTTGAATAATGGCATCTTGACCTCCTTTTAAAGATTTCAAAGACTTAGGATTAGGTATGAATCTATTATCAATATTAAATCTTCACTTCCCACTCATTTCTTGCACTTTTCCTATTGGTTACATGCCTTCTACATTTTGCTTATTGTTTGCATGCTGATTACATAGGTAATGCAAAAGATTTGATCTTATCTTGAAGATCCTTCATGATTCATCCTATGTTGGCTCCAAAAATGGTTTACATATGAGTTTGTGAAGATACAAACTCATATGTTGATTTTGTGTTACTCAACACTTACTAGTTGCTAATGCTCGGCACATATAGCAAAATTAGCTCACTCGGCTCCTATAGCAATTCTGTCTTGCTCAACACTTATAGAAATACTATTTCACTCAACATCTATACTTTGCTTAGCTTGAACTTTACTCGACACCTGAAGTTCACTCGTCACCTATTGAATTCCTGGCTCAACACACACTGTAGATCAACTTATGTATTATAATCAACATCATCTTGAGAAATGGTTAAGTGTGTTGACACTCAGTTGTCAAAACCAATCTGAGACTAACAATCTCCCCCTTTAACATGAGTAGCAAAAACACTTAACTAAGCATCATGAACTTGATCTCTATGAGTATACTACACATTCTATTCAAAACTTCAAAAACTTGTTCAAAATTTTGTATGCCTCAAAAATTTTGTAACTACCCTTGAGTTGATGTGCCATTTCTATTCCTATAACCAAAATTCTTGTGCTCAATGTGTCTCATGCTAATGTATTTGACACTCTTTGCCTTGTCTGCCTTTGTTGCTATATCTGTGTACCTTGGTTCTATTTCCTATTCTCTGTATCAGTTTCCCTTCTCACATCCTTTTTGGTTTTATTCCCTTATTACTTCCTCAAAATGTGAATTTGAATATCTCCCCCTTTTGATATTCCTTATTACTTCCATCAAGGAATGTATTATGTAACCATTCTTATTCACATCTCCCCCAAAACATTATATCTCCCCCTTTTTGACACTTATGTCAAAGGGTCCTAAGAATGAATAGAATAATTTTCAAAATTTTTTTTATTTACCTCCATAATCATCTTGAGAGAAGCATCCCAATTATCTAAAGCAATTTCCAATGACTTGTGATGGATGGCTATCTCTGCTGCAAGATGAACAAGACCTTCTAAAGTAGAAAGATTAGGATCTTTCTTTAGAACATTCTCTGCATAGGATTGTTCCTTATGGAGTAATTCTAGATGCGGGGTAATGGAAGATTGAATTTGCATCAATTTGGCCTTGATATTGGCCTCTTCTACTGTCAATATAGCTAACTCTTTTTGTGTGTGAAGCGTAGTTGCAAAATGCTTCTCACTGTAACCTAGATCTTCAGGTAGTTGAGTCCTAGAAATCTTGAGATTTCATTCCAAGCTCATTATCCTTTGGCTAGTTTCTTGTGTGAAATATGATGAATCACACAACTTTTTGTACAATGAAAATATATTCTCAAGTACTTTCTTCAAATTTTCAAACTTCTTAGCCAATTCTATTTGTGAAAGTGTTATTTCACTTCATATTTTCTCATTCCCTTTCATTTGAAACTTATTTTTTGACCATTCTAATAATTTAACATTAGTGTCAAGGTCTTCATTGTGTACCTATTCCACAATGTTGGACAATTGCTCCATGATGGGCTAGGTTTCATCAGGTACTTGCAAGTTGAATGCATCAAGAAATATGTCCTTGATTTCCACAAGTGCTCGCTTCTGCCTATACTCATTTCTGAGTATCTCTTATCTCTTCCTCCTCTCTAGTGCCTCTTCCACTTCATTTATCTATTGTAGGTTCATATTTATTGAGTCATAACTAGGTATGAATATTTCTTCATCAAGTGCAAGTTCTCCATAGTGAAATACCCTTGCAACCTTGGTGGTTCTCAAGCCTAGTGCTAAGATCTACAATGGTATTGCATCAGTGCTTGGATTCTTAGTAGGAGTCTCTAAGGTAGGCAAGTTTACCAATGTCTGTATTGCCTCCTGCTCCTTACAGGTTTTCTCCTCTTCCTTCTCCTCTTCTCTATGGCCTTGATCAATAATGATAATTTGAGGAGGTGCACCTTGACTTTGTGTAGTAGGAACATCTTGCCCTGTTTGCTCCTTTTCTTGCTCCTCAATAGTTGTTGTTGTTGTAATTGTACTATCAACCTTAACAATTTTGTCTTGTTCCTCTTGCTCTTTGGGTTGATTTGTTGTAGATGTGGGAGGTTGTGTAGATTGTTCTTGTGTACTTTCCTTCTCCCTTGTTATCTTTGCTATAGCTTTCTACAACTCATCCACACTCACTATAATTGGGTTAGTACATAGCTATGATTATAGTGTAGTTTGGTGCAGGATCTTTTTGAGATCCTCTACAGTTAAAGGATAGATGTTTTGAGTTGAAGTGTCAAGAACATCCTTTAAAATTACTATATCTATAGGTGTTATATGTGGAGGACTTGGTGGTGGCAGTTGGGTGTCTTGGGCACTCTGTTCAGTCTGTTGCTTTTCAGTTGTTGCCTCTTCACCATGTGTCTTCTCCATTGTTTCTTCTTCTTTCTCTTTCTTTGCCTCTTCCTCTTTCTCAATTTCTTCTTCTTCTTCATCATTTCTCACCTCAAATGGGTCTTCATGCCCTTCCTTCACTATTGTCAAACCATATATTAATTTCCACATTTGTGTGGACTTTCGCACAACATCTTGAATTTGGTTGTACAAAATTCTGAAGGCTCTATATTTGGGTACAAATTTGCTCCCATGCTTCTTGCTAGCCTTTTTTATTTGACCTTTAGTAAGGTCTAGCATTACATGAAACAATGTAGAGTCCCTTATTTCTTTCTCCATTTTGAGACAATAATGCCATTTATTCTCAACTAATGAGCTTAGCTCCTTAGGCATTAATTATCTAGTTCAAGTGGGGTGGGCTTGAACTTAGCCATCATAGTGTAGATGGACTCTTCCACTATGTTTTGTTGTTCTTTTGACAACTAATTGAACTTAATGATCTTTAGACCAATTAAATCTACATTGTCTCTAATATTATTACAAATGCTTTCCAATTTAGATGTCGTAGAATGACTTCCCAAATCTGAATTGATCTTCATCAGAATCTATCCTTTCTTCATCTGATTCAGGAGGTGCAACATACTTTCTTCTCTTCTTCTACTCTTCAAGCCCTCCTTGTGTTGTTGCTTTCTACTTCTCCTATTATTTTTCTACCTAAGTTGTAGCCTTGGTATCAGCCCTGGTAGTTGGCTTGGTTGGGTTTGGCTTTGTAGCCTTCTTCTTTCCCCCGGGCTATGCAGTTGGTGGTTTTTGAGCTTTTCTCTTCTTTGGCTCAGCCTCTGGTGCTTCCTACTCGACATCTTCCTCCTCATCTACATCCTCGCCCATACCTTGGGTTAAGGCAAGTGGCTCCTGATGTTTTTCTTCTTCATCAGCTTCAGAATCTTTACCTTCTTCTCCTGCTTTTGTAGTGCCTTCCCAAAATTTAGCTTTTAGCTTCTTAACAAGCTTATCCTTCTTTTTCAGAGTGGAGGTAGTCTTCATCTCCATATCCACTTTTGATCTCACCATGTCATAGGTTCCAAAATGTGGTGCATTGTTGTTTATTTCCTCTACAAGTAGTGCAGTTATTGCTACTAATGCTTCATCTATGTTTATTTCATAACCAAGAGGTCTTAGCCATCTTACTCTTGGTGTGGCAGCATGAATGTATGTATAGTCTATATCTACAAGAAAACATACTTCATTTACATGTGTTAGAGTAAATAATTAATTTACTAATTATTTATTCTATTTACTTAAGCTTACTTAGGTAAATTCATTGTAGTCTAGGAGTTTGTTAGATGTTGTTGACAATATGGGAGTTTGTTCTCTCCTAAGTCATACTTATCCTCTCACATTGTTCGAGGACTTTCCACCTCATGTGGATGTATGCTTAGTTGTCACACTTATCTCTAGCGTCTTCTAGCTTGTTCTGGAAGATTCTTGGAGCTCTTTATATTTGAGCTCCCTCATTGTATTTTCATCATCACTTCTAGCATATTGTAAATACACATTTTCTTATGTTTGCATATTTTTCCTCTCAGAGTTTTTCCCTAGCTCCACACTTTTCCTTCCTTGGCTTCCCTCTGACAGGTTTTCGCATGCAAGTGATCTTGGGAATCTTTGAAGTTGGATTTCATCAACTCCAACATGGTATTAGAGCCTTCCTAATGTTGCTTTGTTAAAGAATTTTTGAAGCCATGATTTGAAGTCACAAACCTTAGTTTGTTTGTGCATTTTTTCTACAAATCAGGGGGACAACAAATTTTTAGGGCACTTTCAACCCAAGTGGATGCTACCATTGGATTCAGAAGGCCATTTTCAGCTAGGATTCATATAAAACTTGTCAACTTTGGAGACAGAGCTCCGGGAGGCCAAAAAAATTCATTATAGGCCCTGCCGTATGGTTGCACAGGCGATTTCAGCACAAAAAAAATTAAAAAAATATTTATAGAGCATGCCACCGTACCACTGCCCAACAGCCACCACATGGTCGCCCGCACTCTGCCCAGGCCATGCCAACGCCGGTCGTGCAGTCCACGCGATGCCCGGTCCCCACCGCTACCCATGCCCCGTCCTTAGGTGACACCTCCTGGTTTCTCCACTGTGGCACCTCTGTTCTCGCCACCTCTGCCAGGTTGTGACGCCTACCCACTACCTTTGCTATACCCTCCTAGTTAGGGCTCGCGTGGAGTCATAGTCACCATCCAGCCAGGCCATATTGTGATGTGCACTAATTAGAGGGTGACATGTGGCATGGGTGGCACGTGGTACATAGCCACATGGACCCTACCACATCACCTGCCAAGTCATCCTCCTGCCATGTGGAATTCTTTTTTGTGGCGACAACCTCAAAGCTGTCAAATTTAATCATATGATTTGTTGATGTTAGCATGATGTCACTACATCATAGCCCTTGTACCTCTCCTAGGTCTTTTTTGACCTACTTGTAGTTTATTAGCCATAACTTGAGTATACAGAGGTATTTTTCTAATTCAAAAGAAGTGCCAAAAAGCTAGTTCAGAGACAAAGACATTGATGTAGGTATTTTTAGGTTTTGATGCATTTTTGTTGCCTATTTTTCTATTGAAGTCCAAAGTTATGTTTTTGACTCTAAGAAGCATATCTTTTGCGTCCCATGTCAATTTTTTGAAAATGTTATATTTTTGGAAAGGTAGTTCTGTCACCTTTTAAGAAATGTGTTATTTTTCCTTAAATTCTAGCCCATGCTCTTTCTATCATATTTTTGGGATTTTTTCTCTATGGTGGATATCTTGGGTGCTTTAGGTCTGAGGATCATTTTCCTAGCATGGTTTCTTTGGTTTTGGGCTGTACTTTGTTTTGTTGCAGCTTATTTTTTGTTTTGATCATTGTAGCTATCATTTTGAAGCACTTTTGTGTATCACACTAAGATAAAGTGTCACTCTTGCATTCTAGGGGTCATGAACCTTTTTTTGAGTCAATTGTACTTGCACTATTTTTATAAAGCACCATGGGAGGATAGTTGTCTGCTATTTTAGGCCTTGTCCCTTTGTCAAGTGAGTGTCCCTTCCATGACATTAGCCCCATGCAGTGTCAGTGTGACTGTGTCTTTATAGGTGTTTGTAACTTTTCCTCTCTCATCGTTCTTGGTTTGCTTGCAAGAGACTTTGGCCCACCTTCTCAGTTGCTGGTCATCTCACCCCATTTGCATTAAGGGTTGGTTATGCTATTGTTCTAATGCTTTCATAGTTTAATGGTTTGATAGTGTGAACTATGTATTTAGTGGTTGATCCTATATACAAGGCGATTTTAGTGGTTGGCTACCTATGCATTTCGGTGAGATGGATCATCTACCATATAGAAATGCTTGGTTCATGCCTTCTTCTTCCATGGAGGTTCTTCAGATCAGCAATTTTCTTTTTGATGCAAGATTTGCAGCTTCTTCATCCTTCAGTGATGCTTCTTCATGATCACTCCTTATTCAAGTTTTAAGGGCATTTCCCTAGTTGGAGGCTTCTTCTGTTCTTCACTAGGTTCTTACCTCCTTTTGAGGAAGGGTTTTTCCCACGTGGTTTTCTCTCTTTCCCCATTTACAGAGGTTGGATTTTTTTGCATTGTACATGGGTACTTAACATGGCCTTTTTGCCGGGACCCATTCTGCATTTCATCTTAGTTTTGTGAGCTTAAGGCATTTCCCTAAGTTGCACTTAAGGGGGGGTGTTAGAGTAAATAATTAATTTACTAATTATTTATTCTATTTACTTAAGCTTACTTAGGTAAATGCATTGTAGTCTAGGACTTTTTTATAATTTGTTGACAATATGGGAATTTGTTCTCTCCTAAGTCATACTTATCCTCTCACATTGTTTGAGGACTTTCCACATCATGTGGATATATGTTTAGTTGTCACACTTATCTCCTAGCATCTTCTAGCTTGTTCTGGAAGAATTCTGGAGCTCTTTATATTCAAGCTCCCTTATTGTATTTTCGTCATCACTTCTAGCATATTGTAAATACATATTTTCTTGTGTTTGAATAATTTCTCTCTCATGTCCATTTAGGGTTTTTCCCTAGCTCCACGCTCTTCCTTCCTTGGCTTCCCTTCTATAGGTTTTTGCATGTAGGTGATCTTGGACATCTTCGAACTTGGATTTCATCAACTCCAACAACATGTTCCTCTACTAATGACACGAGAATCCTTAGCCTTTGATTCATTATCTTCTTAAAGTCCTCAAAATAACTAGTCATTAGGGTCTGAAAATTAGCTCTCATTCACTCTATGTATTCATCAACTTGAGCTATGATAGACCTATCAGTTCTCCATGCAACTTTTTCAAAAGGAGGAAATTCATTCTGAACATAAAAGAAATACATATCAAAATAGCACCAAATTTACATTGGGCTCCTTTGGTTCTTCTGATAGCTGCTAGATTCTCATTAATCTATTGTAGTTGTAGTTCTGCAAGATCATAGGTATGATCCTTCTTCACTAGTTTATAACCAACATCTACTGCAATGCAGGGCAGACTATTGAGTCTACTAGATTGGTAGAATTTGTGTGAAATCACTCTAATAGAAAAATCAACAAGAGGGTCTTGGATGGTTTCAATTGTCATCCCTCTATTATTCCACTTTGTACTAGTATTCTTCTCAATTGCTTCCTTTGCATGACTCCTAAGAGTCTTCAACTGATCTAGGGTTGGGTACCCTGTCACTCTATGCACAATTCTCTTTGTGATTTTTATTGTGTCATCCTCCAACCATAACCTTCCATCATGTATTTAGCTTAACACTAGTCTAATCCATTCAATTTTGAATACTGTGGGAAATTCTAGGGCACATGTTAAACCTTTCTTCTCAACAATCTAATATTCTTCCTTCAATACACCATTTTTGCATAGTCTCTCATAGGCTTCCCTCATTTCCATGTCACCTATGGCTCCAATCTTGTAATTATAGCATCTTCTTACATCTTGAACCATTACAACCTTAGGGGGTATGATGGATAGGGCTCCAATCGGGTCATTCTTATATGCAACCTCTGATATTGGACAGGAATCAAGTTGTTTGACCTCATTGGACACTAGCTATACTTTGAAAGGTTCTTTCTCTTGAGTTTTCCTAGACCTAGAAGCCATTTTTACAATTCTAGGGTTTTAACACATAAAATATTAAATTGTGTAACTTGACACAAATGTAAATAGCTCAAAATTGATGAAATTGTGTTGAAATGCTATTTAAATTTGCTAAAGCACTAGATTCTCTACTTTGAACTTGCTTGGTGCTCTTTCTCATCTTTGCTCTTTGTTCGCAATGAGGAAAAATGATTGAAAATGAGATAATATATCCTATTTTCATTGCATTTAATGCTTAGTACATTTGCGACTGTCCACTCAGCTTATGAAAGATACTACATTACTCGGCTTCCATTGTCTTATTACCACTCGGCTTCCTCTACCAACTGGGCTGCAACTAATCATTTGCCTCCTACTATTTTGACAATCAACTCAGCTTGTAGTAGATTTTTACTTGACATCTGAGGGCAACTTGGCAACACTTGCAAAATCTTGAAAATTTAGTTTTGCATCTTTGTTTATGCTAATCTCTTCTTTTCAATACTTATCTATCTAGGAACTAATATATGATAAAACTTTGTAAATTAGTCCCTCATGCATTCTCTTTTCTTAGTTTGATGAAGTTTGATCACTAGACTTGTTAGGTGAAGTGATCCCCTTCATTTGATGTGCTACACCCATCTTTCTTCTTCCATGTCTTATTCATTTCTCCTTTGATGTATTCAACATCTACCTTCTCTTTTCCTTTGTTATTGCTTGAATTGGGTGCCTTTGACCTTGTTGGGCAATTCTTGCTGATATGACCAATCTTCAAGCAACTAAAACATGTTGTTTGGCTCAACCATCTGCTCTAGTTTCCTCTGAAATGTGTCCTTATGCAATTTTCAGCAATGTGTCTATATTCCTGACACTAATGACAACTATACCTAGTGTTGTAGTCCCAATTGTAGTGATGTCCATGGTTACTTTCCCTTGCTACTTGATTTGGTGTCCATATAGGCTTTGATCTGCACTCAAAATCTCTATGTCCATACTTCTTGAAATTGTAGCAATGACCTTAAAATTTTGGTGTCTTGATAGTCCTAGTCCTACATTCATATGCTTGATGTTCTTTCTTTTTGAACTTATAACAATGACTTACTTTCTCAGGCTTTTCATGCTAATGGGCATTCTTGCTTCTACATACATTAGAGTTATGTCCATTTTTACCACATAAATGACAAGTAGGTTTAGTGTTCTTACCTTTGTTGCTCCTTTCTTCTAAATTTTTGGAAGACTCTCCTTGTCCAGTGCTGGTGTATCCTAGTCCTATAGTATCATTGCTTTCCCTTGGTGATTTTAGTAGCTTCTCAAAGTACTTGATGGCCTCATTAGGTTTGTTGAAGCTTTTTGCAATCTCCTTCTTTCTTTTCAGGTCATTTTGTAGTTGTTCATTTTGCATCTTTAGTGTAGAGATCTCAATGTCCTTGACATTCATTTCATGATGTGCATTCATCATCTGACTTAGGGTGTCTAGCTACATGTTTGAAATTCTTGCAAGCCCAATTGACTTTTGTTCTAGTTTGTTGGCAAGGTTTCTCTTGTCTTCTTTTATCATAGCCTTGTCTTTAATGGCTCCTTTCTTTTGTTCTATCACCTCACAAAGCATCATGGCTTGTGATTCTTATTTAAGCTTGAGTGTTTTGCTTTCTTCTACTTGAGCTCTATTCATTTCCATTAGGTCTACTATTTCTGCATCAAAATCTTTGGAATCTCCATTTGAAAACAAATATAAGGTGTCAATCTCCATGTACTATGTGTCATTCTTAGCTATGGCAATCTCTCTTCTTTTCTTTAAGGATTTTCTCAGTTCTCCTCTAGCTTCTTCCAAAGCATGTAAAGCAAGTTGTATATCAATTTCCTGATTCTCTATAATCTTCCCAAGTTTGTAGACTTCCATCTTCAAATCTTTTTTCCAAGCTGTAAGGCTCCTCCTTCTGAGAACTCAACTCTGATACCGATTGTTGGAATTAACAAGTGGGAATATTTACATTTCGCAAGGGAAGGGGGGGGGGGGGGGAGGGGGTTTGAATCAAAAGTAACTAACTTTAACAATTTCAAAATTCTTTTAACTGATATCATCCACATGCATCTAATTCATCTAATAAACATGAAATATAAAGACATGCATGAAAATAGATAACACACAAATTTGGTAACCTAGAAACCCTCCAAAATGAGAATGTAAAACTAGGGTGGGGATGAAACCCACAAAATATCACTGCAACAAGTCTAACTATTCAAGGTTATAATGTTTGACCACTTCCAATGGTTTGCCCTATGAAAGGCATGTTTTGTTAAAGACTTTTACACCCTATTAAAAGTGACTTGGTTAAAGGATTTCACTACCCTACTAAAAGTAGCCCTAGTTAAAGGACTTTTAGTACATTCACTTGGAATGCCACCCTGTTAAAGGATTTACAAATCATTGCTAGGCCAACCTAAGTCCATATGGTTTCCATATCTAATATAATTGCTAGAAAGTATTAGTAAGACTTTGACCTAGTAACTTGCAATCCTCTATTGTTCATTCTAGATCCTTGTTTTGCTTTGTCTACTCTGATCCTTTCTTGATCTGATATGTCACTCTTCAAAGTTTTGATACTCTATTCTTGATCAACTAGATTCTGCAATGCTGCTCTATTCTTCACTAAGTCTTTTCACCCTTTTGCACATCACTTTAATTCACCCATACACTTCTTTCAAGCATCCTCTATCTTGCATAATGGGTTCTCGACCACCTTTTAAAGATTTCAAAGACTTATGATTAGGTACGAATGTAGGATCAATATTAAATCATCATTTCTTTCTCATTTCTTGCACTTTTCCTATTGGTTGTATGCCTTCTACATTTTTCTTATTGGTTGCATGTTGATTACATAGGTAATGCAAAAGATTCGATCTTATCTTCAAGATCCTTTGAGATTCATCCTATGTCGGCTCCAAAAATAGTTTACATCTGAGTTTGTGAAGATACAAACTCATATGTTGATTTTGTGTTACTCTAAAGTTACTAGTTATTGACACTTAACACATATAGGAAAATTGGATCACTCGGCTCTTGTAGCAATTTTGTCTCGCTCGACACTTATAGCAATACTACTTCACTTGGCATCTATACTCTGCTCAACACCTATAGTGACTTGACACTTGAACTTTACTTAGCACCTAAAGTTCACTTGGCATCTATTGAATTCTTGGCTTGACACACACTATAGCTTGGCTTCTATATTATAATCGGCATCATCTTGAGAAATGGTTAAGTGTGTTGACACTCAATTGTCAAAACCAATCTGAGAGTAACACAAGTAATCAAGTTTTGAGATCAAGTTTTCTCCCAAGTAAATCAATACAAGAAAATCAAGTGAGAAAGTAATCACCCATTCAATAATTTAAGTTCTCCATTGAAGATCAAAGATTCAAGAATTCCAATCTATAAAGGGATTTGGTTCAAGCATTCAAGATTCATCATTCGAACCCTAGATCTGTCCATCATGCTTATGTGGCATTCCCTCAAGATCATTTGTTCATCTTCAAGATCTATTCATTCTACCATCAAGGTAGATTTCAAGCATACAATCATGGAGGTTTTAATTTACATTTATGGTTTTGATTTACATTATTGAGTCCAATATTTCATATCAATATACTTGTTTACATTTCAAATACAATTGTATATCTATTGAATATCATAGCTTCATTGTTAGATCTATTTCTACTACTTGCTAACATTCTCCATTTCAATTTCATTATCAAGGATGATTCCAAACTAGGCTTTGACCAATGCAAACCCCTCATCCAAATAAAAAAACCCTTTTTCTTGTAGATATAGGTGTAGGACAACAAATATCAGTGTAGATTTGAGTACCCTTCTTGGTGAACTTTCAAGATTTGCGAACAAAACTTTCATTAGTGTAGTCAAGGTCAGAAATAAAGGGTTAAGATCTTACCTCACCTTTGGGTCAAGGTCAACCTAGCTCAGAGAAGTAAAATAATTCTAGGTTTCATAAGTCTCACAGTTTTTGGTTTATGAATGTAGAATTCAACAATTTTTGAGATTGCTTTACATGGTTTTTAGTAGGTTTTTTTTTAGAGGTAAGTACTTTGATTTCTTCATTTCAACATTAATATTTCTAATTTTACATTCCATCCCCTTAAAATTCAAACATATGCATAAAAATATGTATTTAGGATCTCTTTCATGTGCATTATTCTAAACCCTATTCATCCTTATTTTTATATCTTACACTAGTCATGTAGATGTGCATGGATGCTTGCCTTTTGTAATAGATAAAAGAAATTTTATAAATAGTAAAGAGTTGTGTTTTATTTTCTTCTATTTTTTATCTATATAACAAAAAAAATAGGTAGTGCAACATGGTTACATTTTTTTAGATGTGTATTGGAAAAAAGTTTTAGAAAAGCCATTTTTTGTGGAGGATGAGGCTCAATTTTAATCCACTAGGTAGATAATGTTTCATGTGAGATTTATAAACAAGTAAAGAGATCTTGAATAGAGTAAATTGCATCAATTACTTCATAAAATATTCTACTCATTAAATTGAAACTTGTAGAATGAAAAAGAGAGTGACATAAAAATAATCTTTGATTCCAGTATAATTTTGCAGTTCAAATTAGGTTAAGAAGCACATATTTCACCTAGAAATTTAATGGACTAACTAAAGTGCATTAAGTTATCTTTTAGAAATTCATTCATTTTTGAAAAATAAAATGTCAAGGTATGAAATTTATGGAATAATTTTATTTGGTCTATTTATTCATGTAGAACACTAGATTATTCCTTAAATTCGAACACAAAACAATATCAAACTAGAAGGAGGAGAAAGATCTAGGGAAGGCTACTAAGACCACCTGATCTATCTATGGCTTTCTGGTGGAAGATTGGATAAAGACCATCCTAGAAAAACTAGTTAAGGGGGAGGGGTATGATGTGGTCAGGGATGTTGTTGAGGAAAAGAAGGAGGACAAGCAAGGGCAAGAAGAGGGATGCTAGTCCTAGTTCTGTTGTTTTGTATGTGTACTTTTTTTATGCTTAGTACTTTGATCTTGATACCCCATGGGGTCTTAAATTTAATGATTATGTTGATTAAGAGCAACATTTCATATAGGAGTTGCTGGTATATTTTATAGTATTTTATGGATATTAGTCTAAGGTACGATATGTTGTGTACTTTTTTTTTCTTGAAGTTTAAATATGGCATAGGATAGACAACTGGGAGGTTACCTCTGGCTGATTGTTCAGCATGTTTGTTACTTGGGGTCAGATCCTTGTTCTTTTTCATAGCTATCTAATACTTCAAAAATAATATCAAACTAGTGATTACACTGGGAAGCAATGCATACTTTATAGTGAAAATTTTAAAAAGCCTCTTTGACAATCTATTTTCACTTCAGAGCTAGTATGAATATATTTGATTATTGTTATCATAGAGAAATGTTCTTGAATCTATCTTGAGATTGAGGTAAAGTTGAAAGATAACCCTAACAAAATTTCTTTGATGAAACCGTGGGTCCTCTTATTGGAGCTCTAAGTTCTTATTTATCATTTTCTAGAAATAATTAGAAATGTTCACATTATTGTTGTTTTTTAGCAAGGTCAAATTGATGAATTGGAAACTATCAAAAAAATATTTAATAAATGTAGTAGTAGTACTTATTCATTGCTTCTCAATTTGTAGGAGATAGATGGTTACAATAATAACTAGAAATATTACTTTGATAAAATTATATTGTACACATTAACAGTCATCATGACTTAAATATATAAGCCTTTTCTCATGCACATGACCATAGAAGTAATTTTTTTTCTAATCACAATTAGGCTATGAGAAATCCAAGTAATGCTAAATATTATTCCATTGTAAATGCAAGAAAAAATAATAAATGCATAGTGTACAACCAACACATTGAGGCTTACAACAACATAAATTATGTATGCATAATATGAATAATCAATGGCTATATTTAAAAAAATTAACTATATAGGACATCCAAATTGGGATAACATCAATAATATATAAAATCATCATACAATTTATATTGTAGCAATTCTAGGACTTGTTTCCTAGTGTTCAACATATACAAATGTAGTAGATTCACAAATGATTAATGATTCATGTCTTATAAGTATATTTGAAATAATTTTAGGTTACACTTTATGAGGATATTAGATGACAAAGAGTGCCTAAATTTCTTTTCAGAACTAGGAGAGTATTGCAAATCAAAGAATATCTCTAAGGAATAAATTTCTAATAGATTAAAATAGATTGTAGCAATGTAATTAATAACATTTTAGTGGAAACAAAATAATTCCCATTAGAAGATAATATCACTTGTACAATTCAACCTATTCACACTTATGAATTATTGTAGGAAAAATTAATTCAAGCCATTGTGTCATGATGTTTGATAGAATAGTAAAAAACATGAAAAAAGGTAACCTATTATAGCTAAATATAATGCTAACAAGAACCCAATCTACATTTGACAATAGAGAGAATTTCTAGACCTAAGAACTCATCCTTAGACTGTAGGGGTGTTTGAAAAACTAATAGTTATAATGTCAAATCATTAATGAGTTACAACTAAACTACTAGTCTCTCAGAATGCTAGCTACTCATCGATGTGGACCTCTTCTTCTATAACCTTATTTAGCCCATGTAGAAGGAAATTTTTTCCAGCATTTCACCATTGGAAATCCTTTATAAATAGACACAAAACTATAGAAGATGTATCTATTAATTACAAATATTTATGATTTAATGAAATCTACTTTCTTTTCTATTCTACATATTCTGATGTCTCTTTATGTATTGATTTATATTTAATTATTCCTCACGGTAACATAGCATATTTTGAATGAAGGCCTATGATATGGTTCTTTTATTTGATATACGGTAAATAAAAGAAAAAATTATAAATGCATAGTGTACCACCAAAAAATTGAGGCTTACAACAACATAAATTATATATGGATAATCAATGGCTATATTTCACAAATTTAACTATATATGATATCAAAATTGGGATAGCATCAACAATATATAAAATTATCATACAATTTAAAGCATAGCAACTCAAGACTTGTATCCTAGTGTTCAAGATGAGGGAATTAATCTAGATATATAAATGTAGCACAATAAAAAATAATTAATGATTCATGTCTTATAAGTATATCTGAAAGAATATCACATTGCACTCTATTTGAGGATATTAGACGACAAAGGGTACCCCAGTTTCCTTGAATCTAGAAGAGTATTACCGATCAAAGAATAGTTGGAGGCAATAAATTTCTAATAGATTAAAGTAGATTCTACCAATGTAATTAATAATAGTTTAGTGAAAACAAAATATTTATAATTAGAACATAATATCACCCATACATTTTAATGTATATATACTTATAAATTATTATAGGAAAAAGTAATTCAAGATATTGTGTCATGATGTTGGACATAATAGTAAAAGGCTTGCAAAAAGGTCACCTATTATAGTTAAATATTAAGTTAACAAGCACACAATCTATGTTTCAAAATAGAGAGGATTTCCATACTTAAGTGCTCATTCTTAGACTGTAGGGGTGCTAGGAAAGGTAATAGTTGTAACGACATGTCATTAATAAATTATAGCTAAACTACTATACTATCACAATGCAAACTACTCATCGGTCTTGACCACTTCTTCTATAGCCTACTTTAGCCCACATAGAAGGAAAACTTCTCCATAATTTTACCATTGGAATTCCTCTATAAATAGAGGCAAAACTACAACAGATGTATCTATTAATCACAAAGCAAGTTATGAGTTAATGAAATCAAATTTATTTTCTATTCTACTCATGTTCTTATTTCTCTCTATGTATTATTTTATATTTAAGTTTTCATCATGGTTTTAGAACGTATTTTGATTCGAGGACTGTGATATGGTTCTTTTCTTTTATATATGGCTATATAAGAGTGTTTATGATTTGCACACTATGGTAGAATTTATTTGTATGAAGTTGTGATTATTATTTTTATAAGTTATTTCTTATTTAGCAACATCAAATAATTTTTGAGTTTTTTGGAGAGAGCCAAAAGAATCTTATGAAGTGTTTATCAGAAAAGTGTAAGGAAGTATTTTAGTACCAAGTTGAAAAGTGTTGAAAATCTAAGTAAGCAAGGGCATTTCTATTTGTGTAGTCCTTTAAAAATTTCTTGGGTACTTTGGGCTTTATGTGTTGGTATCTCTAACCATTATTTTCTATTAGTATCAACTACTTAGTCATTTAGTAGGAGCCAAATAAGTTTTTTGTTATAGAGTATTTTCTATATGAACTAAGCTCATCAGCGACCAATCAAATATGAAGTATACAAGTATCGAGTTACATAGTGTGCTGCGAGCATCAGGAAATGATAAATATAGAAGTAGAAGAAATGATAAATACAAAGTTAGAAGAAATGATGACAGCAAAGAGTACAAGGACAAAGGAAAAAGGTGTTACATTGCAGAAGAAGATGATTCAGATGAAAATGATGATGAGGTTGTCTATGTAGCTATGAAGGATGAGTCAGATGAAGATGAGGCAACAACACTTGTAACCTATGTGAACAAGAATGACAAATGGATCATTCACATTCGATGCTCTCATCACATGATAGGAGACAAAAGTAAGTTTGCCACCTTAACTTAGTATGATGGAAATAGTGTTAGATTTGGAAATGATGCTCCATGTCTAATTAAAGGAAAAGATTCCATTAAGCTTACAGAAAATATTTCATGTGATAAAGCATACTATGTTGAAGGATTGAATTACAATTTGTTGAGTATGTCATAGTTAAGCAATGTAGGTTGCAAAGTAGAATTTGGAAATAAAACTGCCAAGATCTATGACACCAATGGAGATCTGATAGGAAAAGGAGACCAAAATAGTAGTAATTTGTTTTACCTAGACATTGAGAATGCCACTTGTCTTATTTTCAAATTTGATGGTGTGGTAATCGCATAAAAGATTGTCATGTTAATTGTGACAACTTGGTTAGCATTAGCAATATGAAGAAAGTAAGAGGTTTTCCTAAACTGAAAAAACCTAACAATGTAATGTTCAAACAATGTTAGTTAGGCAAGATGACCAAGTAAAGCTTCAAAAGTAAAATCTATACTTCTAATGAAGTATTAGAAATTGTTCATACTAACTTGTGTGGACCTATAGAAGTGCAAAGTTATAAAGGAGATAGATATATAATGTAGTTTTTTTATGACTAATCTAGGATGATGATTGTTATGTTTTTAAAGAAAAAGCTTGACACTTTTCAAATGTTAAATTGGTATTTGGCAAGGATTTAAAAAGAAATAAGAAAGAATTTGAAATGTTTGAGATTAGATAGAGGAGGAGAATTCACATCAAGAGAATTTGAGATGTTCTATAATGACAAAGGAATCAAGAGACTAACTTCTGCACTGAGAACCCCTCCACATAATGGAACTACTGAGGAAGACGCTACCGACCAAGTGGAGATCCAACAACAAGTTTTAGTAACTGTCGAGTCACAACCAATAAATGCCGAGTTACATTTAGATGCCAAGTTATAGAATGAAGAAGATGCACATTTTGATTCTAAAATTAGTGCTCATGATAGAGGTATTGAGCTACCTGAAAGAAGTGTGCATACTAACACTGAAACTGAAAGAGGAAATGTGGAAGCAAGCATTGAACCAAGACTATCCAAGTATGTCAGAAGACATCACCCTATTGAATAGATAATTGGAAATAAGGATGCTAGACCAATGACAAAGAACAGACTAAGGAATGAAACATTCTTGCTGAGCTAGATAGAACCCAAAATAGTGAGAGATGCACTAAAAGATGATGATTGGTAAAAATTTATGGAAGAGGAAATTGGGTTAGATAGAAAAGAACAAAACTTGGAGCCTAGTTCCAAGACTAGCAAACAAAAATGTGATTGGTACCAAGTGGGTGTTTAGAAACAAGCTAGATGAGAATGGTGAGATAACAAGAAACAAAGCCAAACTAGTTTGTAAAGGATATTCTCAAGAAGAAGGAATAGATTATGGGGAAATATTTTCCCTTGTTGCAAGGATGGAATGAGTAAGAACATTACTTGTATATGCTACCTACAAAGGATTTAAAGTCTACCAAATGGATGTCAACTGTGTATTTCTAAATGGAATATTAGAGGAGGAAGTCTACATAGAATGACCAGAAGGATTTATTCATGACAACAAGTGGGATATGGTATGTAAACTACATAACACTCTATATGGCTTGAAAAAAGAGCCAAGAGCATGGTATGAGAGGCTTCACAAGTATCTTGTGAAGATTGTATTTGAAAAAATCGATGACAACAACAATTTGTACATCAAAATAGAAAAAGGTAAAGACATACAATTATTAGAAATCTTTTTTGATGACATAATATTTGGAGGTAAAGACATACTATTATCAATGTTTGGTGAAATCAAGTTGTTTGTTGGCCTATGATTCTATCAATTGAAGCATGTCATATTTGTTACCTAGTCAAAGTACATCAAAGAGATACTAAAAACAATTGGACTAGAAGACACAAAACCTGTAAGCACACCTATGATAACTAGACATAAGTTATCAAAGAATGATGAGTCAACTGAAGTAAATCAAACATTATATAGGTGAATGATTGGTAAGTTGTAGTATGTTTTACACATCACACCTGATATTGCATTGTCTATTAGTATAGTTGCAAGATTTTTCACAAACCTAAGAGAAGATCATCTTATGGAAGTAAAAAGAATTATGAGGTACCCAAAAGGAATAGAGGACTTTGGCTTATACTATAAGAAGAATGAAAAATTTGAATTAAGAGCCTACATTGATGTTGATTTGGGAGGAAATATAGATGGTAGGAAAAGCACCAATGGAGGAGCACTATTTCTAGGTAGAAGACTAGTTACTTGGACTAGTAAAAATCAAAGTTGTACCTCACAATCCATAGCTAAAGCTGAATATGTTGTTGTTGCCATCAACTACACTAATATTGTATGGACATCATCTACTAAAAGGTATGAAGGAGGAGATAAATGAACTTGTGATACTTTATTGTGGTAATACTAGTGCCATCAACATGTCAAAGAACCCTATGATGCATGCCAAAAAAAACACATTGCAATCAAATATCACTATGTAAGAGAACTAGTAGAAGACAAAGAGGTGAAGATGGAGTATGTGAATTCAAAGGAACAAATTGCTGACATCCTCATAAAAACATTACCCAAAGATGCATTTGAATATCTTAGAGGTAAGTTAGGGGTGATACTCCTATCTAAAGTTGTTTGAGTAACAATAGAACTACCCTGCATTTCCTAAGTTGATTTTTGAATGATACATATTGATGTAGAGGATCTTGCTTTGGGTTCTACCAAAAGTAATTCAAGTGCTGAAATTACAAAATAGTTACAAGCGAGGTGACAGAGGGAGATATTGGAGCTACTAAAAATTCTACATCTTCATGGTAAGATGTTGAGATAATATGTCTTTGACATTATTATCAAAGAGGGAGAAATAACAAAAAATTAGAAAGAGAAATAGTAGCTAAAAGGGAGAAACAACACAAACAAAGAACAATCAAGATGATAGATCAGAGAGGGAGCAGAACAAAACAAGATAGTGTATAATTAAAGAAGAACTTCAAAGGGAGTCATAAAAATTTGAAAGATGTTGATTTGATTATTAATACAATATTTATTTATAGAATTTTCCTTACTATCTTAACCTAGTCATCTTTGATCACACATAATGCTTTAGGTGACTTGGTTGATCAGTTTGGTTTGCCATCAATGCCAAAGAGGGAGATTGTTGGAATATGATTTAAAAGATCATTGTTGAGAAAGAGAGAATGTTAAAGAAAAATGTTTTCAATCATTGTTTTGTCACTAATGTTAAACCTACTTATTTTTGGAGAGGCAATTACTTATAAGATCCAAGTACTATCACTTAATTGATTAATGGAGGGGTTTTAATCAATAAGATGTAACAACAGCACCTAAGGCAAAGGTTGAGTTATGATTATGTAATGAAGTATAAGGATTGGTTAAGAAAATGGAAAAATAATTTATTGATAATATACTTGAAGATACAAAAATTGGCCACACTTAAAAATATTAGAAGAATAACGAAAACTATGACTGTCTACAAAGCTTGACAAAAGTTAGTAGTGGGTCCTGAGAAAAGTTAGTTCATGTTGAGAAAAATATTAGTTAGTGTTGAGAAAAAGTGAATTCTATTATGTGCCAAGTAATATAGTTGGTTCCAAGCATTTAGTGCTGGCCCCTGGTTCACATTTTGTTATCATTACCAAACTCTTTTGAGCTAGTTTTATGTTGATAGTTAGCAGCATTATTTTGAGACTATCAGATATTGTGCTATGGATTTAGTTATTATATGATGAGATTACTTGGTACTTTATAGTTCATGTATGCATGATGATTATTCAAGTGATTTCAGTTATTAATGATGATTAGTAAGATGATTTATTATCATATGTGTTTTCTTATGGATACTTACCCCATACTTGCATGTGTATGGTGTGTGTGTTTGCTTTTGTATGGCATGTCTGATGTGGTTAACGAAGGGAGTCGTAGTCACCCGCTAGTTGGGATCTACACGATGCACCACTTCCTGCCATTGCCTATTTAGTTTAGTATATTGTGCTTGTACATACATGGTTTTTATGTAGGTTACAGGTACTGAGTATCGACTTCCCTGAATTGCCAGGATGAGTGTACCCTATCACATTATCTCAATGATAAGAGAGGGGAGATAAATTCTCAAGTCCAAATCCCAACCCTTTAAGCCACTTGTCCTAATTGGAAAATTAGGACAAGTATCTAAGTTGAGTACCCTCCGAATACATTGGATGGCGTAATTCGTGATATTAACCCTTGATTTGATTTTGTATGTATTTTGGCTATGATGGATTTTCATATGTTTACCTTGTGAGTCTTGGTGTATTTTCTATTAATTAAGCATAATTAAAAGATTTAATTAATGGTTTAATTAAATGGAAAATTAATATGGTATTTTAATATTTATTTTATTTAATTAATTGGGAAATTAATTAAATAAAATAATTAAATTTGAAGATAAAGTTATAAGTTTAAATTTGGAATGTGACAATATTTATTTTAATAATAATATATTTGGAGTTCATTTTTAAATAAATGACCAAATAATAATATTATTAAAGCTAATAAATATTTTAGCAAATAAGTTTTGAAAATCAAATTTAAAAGTGGAAAATATATCAAAATTATTAAAAGATTCTAGATTTCATGTGATTAAAATATAAATATATTAAGATTGAAAAGTTGAATTATTGAAGTTAGTGCATGAGATTTAATAAATAAATAAATTAAATTGGAAAAAGAAAAGTAAATATTATATTAATGATTGTGCATTATTTTAATATTTAAGAGTTTGCAAATTCTCGAGAGTTGTCATGTAGACAACACAGAAGTTTGCACTCTAAGAATGCACTAGTTGTTGACACTTAGGAGTTAGCATTTTATTTGAGCACATGGTGTCTACAACCTTAAGACTCATCTAGAAGGTTGGAGAAGACCCATGCTTGGTTATCATGCTTATCTTCTAGTTGTTTCTAGAGACACTCTAGATGCATCTTAGAGGCCTTTAAATAGAGGCTCTCCTAGTGTGTTTTGGCAAGCTGAATGGAAGCTACAAGCTTGAATGGAAGCTTCAAAGCTTACATCTCTTCTAGTCACTTGGAGGATTCAGTTGACTTGGATCTTGGAGGAATTGCAAATGATGGAGAAGGAAGCGATTTTTTATGGACTTCTGAAGCATGGCAAATTAACATCAGTGTCCAGGTGCACTTGTGGTAATCACATATTCTCATTGCACTATTTCTCTTCCTGTCTTCATTGTGTTGTTATCTGTGTCTGAATACTCTTTGTGATTGAATCTACAATTAAATTGGAATCTAGATACTTTATTTGGTTGAGAAGAAAACAATAGAAGAACCCTAGATCCAATTAAGGAAGAAATTAGATCTAAACGGGTTTAGGTCCGAATTAGAATCAAATTGAGAATGATAATTTCAAATTTATAGTAAAACTTGTTGGATGGATTAATGGATATGTTTAGAAAACAATTATTAATAAAGAAAAAAAAAATTCTTTTTTAGAAAAGTCCTTTAAATCTAAGTATATATTCTCTTTTGTATATCTGCATATATATATATATATACATATACATATATATTTGAGAAACTTTATTTACAATCCATATTTGCAAATCATTTATTTTTAAATGCAATGGGAAAACCTTAGATCGAATCCGAAACGCATTTGTTAAAAATGTTTATAAAAAATAATAATAATACAAAATGAATTTGGGGAGGGGCGGATTTATCCACCCCCTGCCCCCACCTGTCTTCATTGGTTGGCACCGATGGTCGACCAGTACCTGTTGACGTAGGTACTGTGACTGTCATCGCAGGCCCTGCATCAGAGGGCAGGGCCGCACGGCTCATCAGTGCTATGTAGAAAATTTTTAATTCACTTAAAACAAAACACTCTCCCAACAATTTTTAAGAGCTCGGCATGAATATCTTTTAAGTTGTGTTATATAATATTATTTGTAATTCAATATTATTATATGTATATGTATATGTGCATATATATATATATAATTATTATTGTAATTCAATTTTGTAATTATAATGAAGTATTGGATATTAATCATTATATATATGTATATATAATTTTATATATATATATATAATTTTAATAAAATTTTATTTAAGATATTGAAATATCAATAAAGCAACGTAGTTAGAATTTAATAATTATTGAATTAGTCTAAAGACTAATAAGAATGTTCTAAATGAATTAATAGAGGATTTTAATAGGAATGATTGTAGATAGAACCAATGGAAAGAGATATATTAAATAACATTTAATATATATTAAATAATTTAGAGATGGTAATTTTATATTACGAAGATGATTTAAATTTAGAGACTCTAAATGATATTGGACTAAGATCGAATTATTATGTTATTTAATACATTTGAATTATTAAATAAACTATTAATATACCTTAATGAAGTTAAGAGTTAGCCAAATATTAACTAATGAGTTTATGGAAGAATTCTATAGATCGAGTATTTATAGTTTGATGAGTTTATTAATGTTTGTAAGGACTAGCAAACTATTAATAAATAATGGTTTAAATAGTTATCAACAAAATTGATTAGAGATAATCTAGTGGAGATTATTTATTGATTGAAGTTTTCTAAAAGATAATAATTTTTGGATTTGGATTATAATTGATTTTAATCAATTGATGTTCATTGAGTTGTCAATATAATTACATGCGATAGAGTTTTAACTTGAAATAATTATCATGACGAATTTGGTCATTACAGAATTATTATTATTGAATTATTAATATGAATATTAGAGATTTGAGTTATAGTTGACTTTTAACTTATAAAATTATAGTTAGTTATTAGTCAACTGATATTAATTGGAACGTTGCTATGGTTATACTATTATTAATTAAATCAATTAATGAGAATTAATTAGATTTAATTAATAATTAAGTTATGTAATAGAAATTTAATTGATATAATTCTTTTAACGAGATTGTAGAAATATTGATATCGAAGTTGATAAGTCTTATCCTAATAACTTGAATAAAGACTTTAGTTATTTTGATGGTTATTAGTGATGACTTTATTAAGAGGCTTAAATTTTAGTAATATTTAATTAATTAAGCATTAATTAATTATTTTTAGAATGATAAAATTCATGGATTGCGTACCTATGTTAATTGATTGATTTAATTGATCAATTTAATAAAGTTATAATCCTCTTATTCGAAGACTAGTAATTGGCTCTTTTATAATATAACGAGTAACGATCCTTAATTATGTTGAAAAGTAAAAGTTGAATAAAGAGAACAATTTAATTAAAGGTCAATGATGGTCAGTTTAGTGAATATACATATATATATATATATATATATATATATATATATATATATATATATATATATATATATATATATCCTTGAGTTATTTTTAGAATGTAATTCTTAATAATCGAAGGATAATGCTATCGGGGAACAAATGGGTTGACTTGTAGGTCAAATGATGGAACTTTAAGACACTTGAAGTATACTTGAAACAAAAACTAAAAAACTCTACACTTAACTCATCTATGCGAATTTAGTAAACCAAAACATGTGTTTGCATCGTGTATTCTCTATGCTCTTGTTTTGGGTTTTGGGTTGACTAGTGTTGACCAGTCTTGGGTTGTTACCGGAGGCTCGAGGGTTATGAGATGTGATGGCATGTTGATTTTATTTGGTCTTGATCTTTATAATACCAACCATGGTATGTGATCATATGCTCTATGAAATGTTTGTATTTACTGATTGTTATTGTTCATCAGTCTTCATGTGTGAAGCTGAGATGTATGTGTATGAGACACTTGAGCTAATTATTTTTGAGTCATCGATCAATTATCCTTGGATTATTATTTAGTCGCCATGATGGGACTGTAATGTGGATTTATTTTTGATGATGTCATGTTGTGACATGTTTGACTCAACCATTTTGGAGTCTTTGATCAGTATGATTTTGAGATATTCTTGGTTGCTTGTTGAGAACCAATGGATATGGTGATTTATTTTGAGATATATTTTGATTATTGAGAACCAATGGATACTTATGATTATCAGTGATGCCTTCAGTTGCCAATAGAGAACTATTGTGGTCATGATTTTCTATGGATGCTTTTCAGATGCTCATAGAAATTTGATGATTCTTATCATGGAGATTTGATGATTCTTATTATGGATATTTGATGCTTTTATCATGGATATTTGATGATTCTTTTTATGGATTATCTTTTGGTATTTCTTTCCAGTCGCTCGTATAGGACTGGGTGATTTTATGATTCCATGAGCTTAGGGTAGGTAATCTACTTGTAGTGTCGGGAAGTGGCTTGCAATGGGGGCCGGGGCCCTAAGTGGCTGCCAAGGTAACTCATTGTAACTTTGGTTAATAAGTGATAACTGTTACCACATTTTTTGCCCTCGCCAAATTTCAAAATTCAAATGTTACCTCGCTCAACAGTCACGTCCCCAAATTATGAATGTTCAAATACCCGTGGAGATATTAAAATTACCTAAGTTTCAAACCTTATAATATATTTTTGTGACCTGTAAGTTCTCCACCATCATATCAGTTCAGATCGACGGTTGGTGCCATTGGACTATGGAAAAGATGCACAATATTTACAATAGCGAGATGGCACCCTGATGACATGTTGCCATGGTGGGTCCAGTGTTTAGCAGGTCAAAAAAGGTTCTACGACATCATAGGTGGTATGTCATTATCGCGTGTTGGCTGGAAAATCTTCATAGCGACATAGCACTCGATGAAATTGTCTTACGATGAGCGATCAATTTTATGGTGAGCCAGGGAAACATTTTTTACGGGCCAAAACATTCAAAAGGTGGTTGGGCGCCATGGCACTAATGAAAAATTCACGTGTTTATCATTAGTGACATAGCGCCCGACCAGCTGAAGGTGTTTTTTCAATGGATCAGCATTTTCGGTAGGCAAAGTTTGCGACAGCGGGAGATGTTATGCTGGGCAAACACATGTCAATGGGGCCAGGAGGTCAAAAATTCAGTGGGAGCCATGGTGCCATCAAAAAATTCATGATTTTTTCGATGGCGACATAGTGCCCAAATGGAAAAATCCACCGTAGCGAGTAACCATGGCACGGCGGGTCCCAATAGGTACTTTGCATGCACGGTAGGAAGCCCGGTGCTATGGCGGCCAATCAGATGGAGACATGTCTATGATGAAAGGACATGTCATCAGTTGGGCGCTATGGCGCTATGGAGATTTGGCCTCGATTTCCTCATAGTGACATGGCACCAGGTTGACATGTGGCCGCTTTGAGGGGTCAAGTCTTGAGTCTACCAGGGTGGTGCTTCGTTAGGCCAATGAGGAACTGCCACATATGCCAAGTCAGAACATAGATGTGTCATGGGACCAAATCTTCAACGCAGCCAGCACAGTCAAGGGTTAAGTCCTCCACCATCAGATCTGCAAAGATCAAGGGTAGGTGCCATTGCGCTATGAGAAACTACTCGAGAGATAACATTGGTGACATAACGCCTGGGTGCCACGTGTCTCGGTGGGACCATATTTTCATGCAACCAGTGTAGTAAAGAGGGGCAGATCTTTTGTGGCCATCAGATTAAGGCAGATCAATGGCAGGCGTTGTATCGCTATGAAGAAGTTGCATGATATTTTCGATAGCGAGATGGTGCCCTGATGACACGTGTCTCACTGGCTCGATAAAGATTGATGGTCGGCGGCTGGTAGTTAGTGTAACTGTCATAGTTAGTGTTAGCAGTTTTGGAGGTGGCATAGTTTTATGAGGAAATAGTTGGGTGCTATCTCACTATGGGATATCGCCCTCGATATCTCCATAGGGACATAGCGCCTAGTCAAACTTAAGGCATGGTCAGCGTGTAAGTGAGTAAAAGTTCCTAGGATGGCAGAATGGAAGAAAATGATTGGCCCTCATGGCCCAACTGGCGTATAGAGTTGAGTTGACGTGTTTGATTCGCTATTTTATGAACCAGAAATGGTAAAATTAGGAGTCTTCACCATGAATTCAATTTTGTAATCAATTGCCACGAACTCAGAATGAATGCAGGGTGTAGAAGGACCTTCCATCACTATTGCAGATCTATCTACTGTGTCAGGATCATTCATTGGTGTCACTTCTGTCTACTCGAGGCATTTCCTTCAGTCGAATACTTGATTTTGTACATCAGAGCCATGTCGCGATCACATTTCTAGATTAGATTTCAGTGCAGAACTTAAAGCAGTGGTTGGATAGTAATTGCAGAGTGGAAAATATTAGTTGTGCTTGAACTATAAAGGTAATTTTTGTATATTTTGTCAAGGTCGACTCTTTCTAGTTTCTTTGCTATTGCTTGCAGATTTGTAGTGTAAAATTCCATTTGTCTCTAAGCTGTATAATATTCTGTATCATCTCCTTCATCTATCAATGTGCATGTGCATCCATCTTGCCTCTCATTGGTGCATTGTTGAGATCTGTGGCTTGCATGCTGTATCTATTTTCGGCCTATTGGATAATATATGAGTGAAATCCTTTTCCTTGAGTTATTCAGTTTGGTTTCCTAATCTCTATGTGGTTATTGATTGACATAAATCTGGATGTGTATGTCTCTTGAATGTTATCTTAGTTTTGCAGTGCATATATGGGTAGAAATGGGTTTGAACACTCTATTTTGGTGCATCACCTCCATAGTTTAGGTAGGGTAGAGTTGTTTTCTGCATCTCCTTCTTCCCCTTTTCCTTCTGAGAGTAGTTAGGTGCGCCCTGATAGTAAGAGGAAGCCGGCCTTCTCTGAAGACTCAACCTCGCAGTTCAAGTCCCACAACTTGGAAGTTGTTTCCATGTTTCACTAGGTTGTCCTCATGCATAGGCCTTGGACAAGGGTGCAAACCTAAGTGACAACAGTTTTTGGCACGCCCGGTGGGACACTTTTTCAAACAAAATTTAAAGTCTACTGGTCAAGAAGAAAGAGTTCCAGAGATTAATGCTGAAGAGGTAGTGCTGGCTTTAGTATTCAAGTCTTTAAGAGGTCGATTCTTCAAAGTACTTGGCGACTCTGAATATCAACAAATCTAGTTCCAGGCCAAAGTTGTAGTGATTCATGCCCAGAGCTGAAACAAGGGCGTCTTCTAGAGGTAAATTTCAATACTAAGAGCTTTCTCTTTCAAATCCTAGAAGAGGGAGGACTAGAACTTCATTATCACTAGTTAGGGTTGTAATAACAGTTAATATACCTGTAAGATCTGTCTCTATTCCTCCTACTATTCGAACTCAGCCTAGACTATCATCAATACTCATCAATAGAAGACTTGTTTACATGGCACAGCCAAGAGTTCATGCTTTTTCCACCTTTAATGGTGGAAGTCCTCTATTGTTAGCCCAAAGATATGATATACCAGTATCTGCACTAAAAAGTATCCCTGATTTTACTAGTGAAACTTCCATCTCCCCCTTAGAGCATATCCAAGAAGTAGCAAATGTCTGTAACATTCATGGTATTACAGAGGATGATGTTGCTGTCAGACTTCTAGCCTCATCTTTAAAAGGAAAAGCATTACAGTGGTATAGAGGCTTAGCTCATGGTTCTATAACTGATTGGGATGGGCTAGGAGCAGGATTGTGCAAACATTTTGAGGATAAAAGTGACTATTTGTCACTTTTAGAGAAACTAACTACTATTAAAAGGCCCCCCCATGAATGTATGACTGATTTTAACTATAGATTTCAAAAGACATGGGATAGAATACCTACTACAGTGAAACCTACCCCTGGTAATGCCTTCTTGCATTACCTTAGAGCTTTTAACAGTGATATTGCCACTACAATCCAAACTATGGGAGGAGATACCTTGCCTAATGCTTATGAGATAGCCATAAAAGATGAGATCATCTTGATACAAGGAGGAAAATTAGCTCCAAGACCCCCTATGTCTTTCTTTCCTGATGTTCCCAACCACCAACTAACAATGGCCCCTCTTCCTACAACTTCTACATCACAAGCCCTTACTCTAGTCCCTCAAGCTTCCATATCCTCAAATGGGATAGATGAACTCAAAGAGATGCTCCAAGGTCTAGTGCTGAATATAGATAAAAGAGAGAGGACCCTAGATAAAAAATTGCAAGAGCAGGGGAGGGAGTTGAAGGACTAAGGAAAGAGACTATAGGATAGTTTTTCTATAATACAAAAAATGAGTAACAAGGTGGTGGCCTTAGAAAGGCAACAAGCTCAAGGTGGCAAGCCTCCCCAATTGCAATATCAAGCTCCAAATGGTGGTAGGCCTCCTAATAAGTGGAATAGCTCTTTTGATTAGGGTAGGCAAAATAGTCATGCTTCTGCTTCAAGCTCAAATCAGAATAGAGCTATAATCCCTCAAAATAACTTGGCCCAAGATCAAGACTTCTGTCCTTCCTGCAACTATTCTTATACCTATTGCATGTGCCAGAAGGAAGAATCTTATTTGGCCCTAACTGACCAAGAACCTGCAGCAAAGAAACCATACAAGGAGGATCATCCCAAGGAGGCCTCATATATTCAAGGATGTGATGATTGCTCTTTTTTGAATCATCAGATTGGGGAGCATTGTAATGTAAACTAGGATTCCATTGCTCATAACACAAGAAGAAAAAAGAGAGCTATGGAATATGCTGCCCCTCCTTCTCCAGAGTAGGCCTCAACTTCAAGTACTAAACCTCATACACAAGCATCAAATGAACAAGCAAGTACTTTGCAACAGCAAGGGCAAGATTCTAGGAAGAAAGATGCAAGTGATCCTTATGTTGCCCCATCTCAACCTCTTATAAGTGCAGCTCCCAAAGTTTCTACCAAAGTCCCTAATGCACCATTGAGTGTGGTAGAGAAAATGAAGAAGACAAATATGAATATTTCTATGTGGGATGTTGTTGATACCATACCAATGTAGAAGAGGATGCTGCAGCAAGAATTAGAGAAGATTGAACCCAAGGATCAGTCATTTACCATGGAGAGTGCCACAAGTCTAGTACAACCAGAAGGGGATGTGGAGACGAATAAAAAGGTTAGACCTCCTCCATTCTATGTTTCTTTGATTATAGAGGGCAAATTAGTCCACAATTGCATGATATATTCCGGGGCTAGTAGCTTAGTAATGCCTAGGTGTGTTGCTAATACTTTAGGAATGAAATATGAGCCCATTGTTCGGGATGTGTTACAATTAGATGGTAGTACCATCAAAACTATAGGTATCCTTAGGAATGTGGAGATGGCCCTACATGCATGCCCTGGTTGCACTGTGATTCAAGACATATCCGTTGCTGAGGTCAAGCCATACTTTTCTATTTGTCTATCAAGAGACTTCACTGCCCAAATTGGTGGATTCATATCTGCTGATTGGTCATATATGTCATTTAAGACCAGATATGGAGCCAATACCTTAATTAGAGAAGAACCTCAAGCCCTTCATTACACTGAATCTTACACCCCCAATCCCATCAACATGAATTGCCCTATTCTAGAGATGGATGAAAATGACATAGTAAATGAGCCTGCCACTTCCACAGTAGAGATTTCTAATTTCTTCTTGGATGAGTGGGAAAATGCATATTAGTTTGAACCTATGTCAAAAACTCTTGAGACAGGCCTTAGTACATATTGCATAATAGAGAAAGATGCTCAAGTTCCTAATCTTGTTGGGATTAATGATGATATAAATGGAATATGGAGTATGTTCTTCGATGGTTCAAGAAATAGAAATGGATCAGGGGCTGGTGTGATGCTGATTTCTCCTACACATATAAGATACTACTTCTCCTTTAGGCTCCAATTCAGTTGCACCAATAATGTGGCCGAGTATGAATCTTTGATTCAATGTCTCTTACTTGCCCAAAAGAGAGGAATTCAAGCCTTGACAGTATATGGAGACAGTGAGTTGGTAGTGAACCAAGTGAGAAATCAGAACATCATAAAAAATGGCCTGCTCAAGTCTTACAAACATAGAGTCTAGGATTTTCTTGAGGGCTTCAATGCATTTAATACTCAGAGCATTCCTAGGAAAGAAAACAAACATGTTGATAGACTTGCAGCAGTGGGTGCATCTTATGATGTACCAGGGAATCTTTAGGAGGAGAAGAAGCAACAAATAAGGGTGGTAGTGAGGCCTACCATCCCTAACAACAACACTCATTGGCAGGTGTTTGATTTTGATCAGAAAATTGTGAGTTTCTTGTAGAATGAGGATAAATTCTCAGATAGAAACCAGTCAAGACTGCAAGATCAGTATGGTGATAAGATCATTCATCTCAGTTCTAACAAGTTTCCCAAGGGTCTCATTACCTTGGAGAGTATCTTTAATCCTGATGATAAAAAAAGAGGCAAAGGAATGAATCTAGCTGCAGAAAAGGATGATTATGCCTGAGTTACAATTGCTGATAAAAAAATTCTGAATATGGGGAAGGTATGTTCTGAAACTGAGCAAGAAAACTTCATCCATCTATGTCAAGAATTTAATGATGTATTTTCTTGGACATATGATGATTTAAAAGGGTTTGACCCTAGTTTGTTTCAGCATACCATAGATTTAATTGATAAGGCCAAACTAGTAAGGCAAAAACAGAGACCAGTGAATCCTAAGATTGAGCCTCTAATGAGAAAAGAGCTATCCAAGTTGATAGAGGCTAATATAATAATTCCTATCAAACACTTATCATGGGTAGCTAACCTTGTCCCTGTTAGGAAGAAGAATGGAGGAATCAAATTGTGTGTGGACTTTAGGGATCTTAATCAGGCTTCCCTTAAAGATCACCATCCTCTCCCCTTCCATGGAGCAGATTCTGTCCAAGGTCAGTGGTTCAAGGAGATTCTCTTTTCTTGATGGATTTTCTGGTTATAACCAGGTGTTGGTTAAAGAATATGATAGATATAAGACATCATTTACTACTAAATGGGGCAGCTATGCTTATTGCAAGATGCCATTTGGGCTAACCAATGCAGGTGCCAGATTCCAGAAGGCTATGGAGATGGCCTTTAAAAAATTAATTGACAAGTTTGTCTTAGTGTACCTTGATGATATAACTGTATATTCAAAAAATATAGAAGATCATTTTAATCATCTAAGACAGGTATTTCTAAGATGTAGAGAGTTTGGAGTTTCCCTCAACCCAAACAAGTGCATCTTTGCTACAAGCCAAGGAAAATTATTGGGACACGTTGTATCTAAGGATGGGCTAACCATTGATCCAGAAAGAACAAAGGCAATACTTTCCCTTCCTCTCCCTAAACACAAGAAGGGGCTGCAAAGTTTCCTTCGTAGAATAAATTTTGTAAGAAGGATTATTCTTAATCTTGCTACCATGGTGAAACCTCTTATAGCTATGCTTAAGAAAGGCATGGTCTTCTCATGGACCAAGGAAGGGAAGGAGAGTTTTGAAGAGATCAAGGAAGCCATAGCCTCAGTCCCTACTCTCATGAACCCAAATTTTGAGAAAGATTTCATCCTCTACACTTTAGGTGGTGAGTCAAGTATCTTTGTTGTCCTGACTCAAACAAATGACAAGGATGAGGAGCATCCCATAGCCTTCTCTAGTGAAGAGCTCAAGGAATATGAAGATAAGTACAACTTTGTTGAGAAGAAAGCTCTTGTGGTCATCAGAGCCTTGAAGAAATTCAAGAACCTCTTATCCCACAATAAGATCCATTTATTAGTGCCCCATGCCAGTGTAAAGGACTTCCTTTTGAGCAAGGACATTAGTGAAAAGAGAGCTGGATGGATCACTAAGGTAATGGAGTATGATGTTGATATTTAGATTACCAAGTTGGTAAGAGGGAGAGGATTGTGCAAAGAAATGTTATCAGGTTAGGATTCTGATGAAGAAACTGCTATGGTAATAACAGAGCAGCATGAGGTAAGAAATTTTAATGGTCCAAGGAGCTGTATAAATGATATGAAGAGCTTCTTATCAGGGAATGGATACCCTCATGGATTGGACAGAACTAAAAGGAGACAATATAGACTGCAATCCATTCCCTATGTTGTAATTGATGGTATCCTATTCAGAAGGGATTTTAATGGGACCCTGTTGAGATGCATTGAAGAGGATCAGACTGAGAGGATGATTAAGGAACTTCATGATGGCCCTGATGGTGGCCATTTCTCTGCAAGAACAATTTCCATGAAGATCATGAGAGCTGGTTATTGTTGGCCATCTCTGTTCCATGATTGTTATGGATATGTGAGAAAATGTGAGAAGTGTGCTTTCTTCTCAGGAAAACAGAGGCTTGCAGCTCTCCCCCTTCATCCTATTTAGGTGGATCAGCCCTTTACCCAGTGGGGGTTGGATTTTATAGGCCCCATTAATCCTCCATCTAGTGTAGGTCATAAATAGATTTTGGTTGCTACTGATTATTTCACCAGATGGACAGAGGCAGTTGCCTTGAAGGATGCTACAGAACCATTAGTTGTTGAGTTCCTTGATGGGATTGTATCTAGGTTTGGTGCTCCTTCTACTATCATCTCGGACAATGCTAAGTCTTTTGTTGGAACCCAAATTTTTGCATGGGCAATGAATCGCAATATCTACTTGAGCACATCATCAAATTACTATCCCCAGGGTAATGGTTTGGTTGAGTCTTCCAACAAGAATCTGATCAGAATCATGAAGAGGACAATAGAAGACAATCAGAGGGTCTGGCATAAGAAATTAAGAACTCCTCTATGGGCTGATAGGATAACACCCAAGAGATCTTTTGGGAATTCACCTTTTGTACTGGTATCTGGTAGGGAAGCCAGACTCCTAATCTCATTAGAGTTCCCATCCTTGGAATTGTCTCATCAGTTGGAATTGATTGAAGATAATGCCATGACAGTAAGGATGGAAGAGCTGATTGAACTAGAAGAAAAGAGAAATAAGGCTATGCAAACCCTAGAAATACATCAATAGCACATGAAGAGGAGTTTTGATAAGAAAACTAGGGTCAGGACTTTCAAACAAGGGGATTTTGTTTTGAAATGGGATGCAGATAGGGCGAAACCAGGAAGACATTCCAAGTTTGATGCATTGTGGAGTGGCCCTTATCTTATATCCAGTTGCAAGCAGGCCAATGCATTCTAGCTGAGCAGGCCAAATGGTGAGATACTGCCCATTCAAGTTAATGGGGTCCATCTTAAGTCTTGCTTCTGATGAAATTGTGAAAACCATGTACATATCAATTTAGGTTCCTTTCTTTTGTTTCCTACTTTCAATAAGTGTACGGGCACATGGCTCTCTCTGGGAGTTGCCAGCTTTTCAAAGTTTTGGCAGTTTTGAGTTTTCTGTTTCCAAGTTTCAGAGACTAGGGTTTCATTTTCTGGCCTTTCATGGTAGGGTTAGGGTTACATAACACTAAGAATCTATCTTATTTTTTGACTCTGTAGCCCAATGAATTTTATATGGCCACTGATCATGAAGAGAGCAGGCTCTTGTCCCCTATGAGTCGCCAGAATGTTACCACATTTTTTGCCCTTGCCAAATTTCAAAATTCAAATGTTACCGCGCTCAACGGTCACCTCCCAAAATTATTAATGTTCAAATACCCGCGGAGATATTAAAATTACCAAAGATTTAAACCTTATAATATATTTTTGCGACCTGTAAGTTCTCCACCATTAGATTAGTTCAGATCGATGGTTGGTGCCATCGCGCTCTGGAAAAGATGCACAATATTTACGATAGTGAGATGGCCCCCTGACGACACATTGCCATGGTGGGTCCAGTGTTCGACGGGTTGAAAAAGGTTCTACGACACCGTAGGCACTATGTTGCTGTAGCGTGTTGGCCGAAAAATCTTCATAGCGACATAGCGCCTGACAGAATTGTCTTACGGTGAGTGGTTGGTTTTATGATGGGCCGGACAAACATTTTTTACAGGCCAAAATGTTCAAAAGGCGGTCGGGCGCCATGGCGCTAATGAAAAATTCACGTGTTTTCTGTTAGCAACATAGTGCCCGACTGGTCAGAGGTATTTTTTCAGTGGATCAGCGTTTTCGACGGGCAAAGTTTGCAGCAGCAGGAGATGTTATGTCGAGCAAACAAGTGTCAGTGGGGCCGCGAGGTTGAAAAGTCAATGGGCGCCATGGCGCCATCGTAAAATTTATGAGTTTTTCGATGGTGACATAGCGCCCAAACGAAAAAAATCCACCGCAATGAGTAACCATGGCACGGCGGGTCCCAACAGGTACTTCACATGCATAGTAGGAAGCTCGGTGCTACGGTGACCAATCAGATGGAGACATGTCTATGACAGAAGGACATGTCATCGGTTGGGTGTTATGGTGCTATGGAAATTTGCCCTCGATTTCCTCATAGCGACATGGCGCCTGGTTGACACGTGGCCGCTCCGAGGGATCAAGTCTTGAATCTACCAGGGTGGTGCTTTGTTAGGCCAATGAGGAACTACCACATATGCCAAGTCAAAACATAGATGTGTTGTGGGACCAGATCTTCAACGCGGCTAGCACAGTCAAAAGTTAAGTCCTCCACCGTCAGATCTATAGAGATCAAGGGCAGGCGCCATCGCGCTATGAGAAACTGCTTGAGAGATAACACTGGCAACATAGTGCCCGGGCGCCACATGTCTCGGTGGCACCATATTTTCATGCAGCCGACGTAGTAAAGAGGGGCAAATCTTTTGTGGCCGTCAGATCAAGGCAGATCAACGGCAGGCACTATATCGCTATGAAGAAGCTGCATGATATTTACAATAGCGAGATGGCACCTTGATGACACGTGTCTCACTGGCTCGATCAAGATTGACGATTGGCGGCTAGTAGTTAGTAAAACTATCACAATTAGTGTTAGCAATTTTGGAGGTGGCGCAGTTTTATGAGGAAACAGTTGGGCACTATCTCGCTATGGGATATCGCCCTCGATATCTCCATAGCGACATAATGCCTAGTCAAACATAAGGCACGGTTAGCGCGTAAGCGAGTAAAAGTTCCCAGGGTGGTAGAATGGAAGAAAATGATTGGCCCGCGTGGCCCAGTTGGCATATATAGTTGAGTTGACTTGTTTGATTCGCTATTTTATGAACCAAAAATTGTAAAATTAGGAGTCTTTGCCATGGATTCAATTTTGTAATCAATTGCCACCAACTCAGAATGAATGCAGGGTGCAAAAGGACCTTCTATCACTATTGCAGATCTATCTACTGTGTCAGGATCGTTCATTGGCGCCGCTTTTTTCTACTCGAGGCATTTCTTTCAGTCGAATACTTGATTTTGTACCTCAAAGCCATGCCGCGATTAGATTTCCAGATTAGATTTTAGTGCAAAACTTATGGCAGTGGTTGGATAGTAATTGTAGAGTGAAAAATATCAGTTATGCCTGAACTATAAAGGCAATTTTTGTATATTTTGTCAAGGTCGACTCTTTCTGGTTTCTTTGCTATTGCTTGCAGATCTGCAGTGTAAAATTGCCTTTTTCTCTGAGCTGTATAACATTCTGTATTATCTCCTTCAGCCATCAATGTGCATGTGCATCCATCTTGCCTCTCATTGGTGCATTGTTGAGATCTGTGGCTTGCATGCTGTATCTATTTTCGGCCTATTGGATAATATATAAGTGAAATCCTTTTCCTTGAGTTATTTAGTTTGGTTTCCTGATCTGTATGTGGTTATTGATTGACATAAATTTGGATGTGTATGTCTCTTGAATGTTATCTCGGTTTTGTAATGCATATATTTGTAGAAATGGATTTGAACACTCTATTTTACTGCATGACCTCCATAGTTTAGGTAGGGTAGAGTTGTTTTCTACATCTCCTTCTTCCCCTTTTCCTTCTAAGAGTAGTTAGGTGCGCCCTGATAGTAAGAGGAAGTCGGCCTTCCTCGGAGACTCAACCTCACAGTTCAAGTCCCATAGCTTGGAGGTTGTTTCCATGTTTCACTAGGTTGTCCTCATGCATAGGCCTTGGATAAGGGTGCAAACCTAAGTGACAACAATAAAATTTACACACTAAATGGGGATTAAATGAACGTAAAAAGATAATTGTTGATGTTCTCGCCCATGCCTTGAGTGCTTGTATAGACTAGGATGGGAGTAGATAGAACGCATGGTTGTGACCATGCATTCCGTAGTATGCCTTGTCAGTATGAGAGGATACTAGTGGCCGCATGACATCAGTATGGACTCGTGGAGTTTAGCTATCTGCCAGGGTAACTTGTACATGTTAAATGCGATGATACTTTCCCACTTGCAGAGTAGGTTTCCTACATGTCATTGTGTGCCTTTGGGAATTAGATGTCAGTTTTGTGTGATGGAACCTTTGAGTTAGTATACTTTTAGGATTCCTAGACTTAGAGACTATCTTTGCTATGTGTATTGGATAGCCTATTTGGGACTTGAGACTATCTCCTCAGCATGGTGGGAGTGGACCACTTAGGTTCCACATGGTAGGGTGGTAGTGTTTTTCCACTCTTATCATTTGAGATCCGTCCGAGACACTGTGGCTAGAGTATTCTTGGTTGGTATTTATCTTCATTCTATTCTTGGAGCATTATGATAGATGATATACCTTATGATGGATGTATTTACTGGTATGTTTCTTATATTGTTGATTAGCATATGTTAGATGATGTTTCTTATGCTTTACTTTGCATGTTAGTAGGATGTTTTAGGAGTGACATTCCTACTATGATAATACTGATGATCTCTTCGGTGCTTTGGAATGTTATGCACAGAGGAATGGCTAGGATCCACGATGGTCTAATGATGCTATTAACAGTTGGGAGGAACCATGCACTTAGTTAATTATGTTTGATGTTTTATGGTTACAATGATGTATCATGTATGGTTTATGGTTTCAAATACTTTTATTGCATCTTGGATTAATATTGGATGATGATGTAGTTCATTTACATGGATGTATATTCTTATAAGTTTTTCATATCTTGTAACATGTACAGTGGATGATTGAGCTACACTAAAATGTAATTACAAAAATGGACACTTGTATATGGTTTAAGAACATTGGATGCATCATTGTTATTTTATTGTTAAGGATGTAATGTTAGATGAATAAGTTATGATTAGATGTCATCCAACGTTAAGGGATCTTTAAAGAATGTAATATGTTATGTTATGTTATGTTATGTTTACATTTAGTTGGATGTTACTATTTCTTTTGTTACTATGTATAAGTTGTGAATGGTTTATCTTTCATGTTTTAAATTTTTTTTTTTTTTGGCAAACTTAGTGAAAATTCTTTAGATCCCTTGGCGGGGCATTACAAAGCAAGTTCAGGTGTCGAGCCAAACAAATGTAATAGGTGTCGAGTATTAGTAAAACTTAGTTGATGCCAAGTGAAAATGTAATACGTGACGAGCAACACAATATATGCCAAGCATCAAGAAGATAATAGTGCCAAGCTACTACATTATTTGAAAAGTCAAAGATTTGCCAAATCTGAGCCAACAAGTTTGTTATCTTGAATTTTTTGAACTAGGTGGAAGATAAGGATGATGAGCTAGTGGTATAGAATTTGAGGTTAACCATTTTTAGACAATTGCAAATGGATTCTACATGAAGTTTTTAGAAGAAACAAGATAAGAGGAAGATACATCATATCTTACCTAATGCATTCAAACCCAAAATTAGATGTGGGAAATTAGAGAGGGAAAAGTATTCTAAATTCCTACTTTAGGAATTATAGGTCAAGGAGCAAAGAGATGGAGTGTGTGGTGTCAAGGAGAAGACATTGAGAAGGAAGAAAAAATTACAGAGACTCTACTTCATCAAGTGACCACTGATTGTTTTGGCACAACAAGCAAGGAGACTCAAGGAGATAGAAGCTTGAGGAGTGGACAAGTTGTCAGAGCTGTAGAGACTGAAAGCCAAGCATAATTGTAAACTAAATTGAGATCTAAATTTTGCAAGTTATGTTGTAAGTTGTATTAGGTCAAAAGCTCTTATTGTTACTCTCTAGCAATTGTATCAGTTAGAGAAAAATCCTTTGGACGAAGTTCAGTCTAATAGCCATTGAGATATCCTTTTACAAGGTGGTATTCCAAGTGAATGATCTAAAGTCCTTTAACCAAGCTCACTTCTAATAGGGTGAATGTTATTTCTTATTGAGCAACATCAAATAATTTTTTGAGTTTTTTGGAGAGAGCCAAAAGAATCTTATGAAGTGTTTATCAAAAAAGTGTAAGGAAGTATTTTACTTTCGAGTTCAAAATTGTTGAAAATCTAAGTAAGCAAGGGCATTTCTATTTGTGTAGTCCTTTAAAAATTCCTTGGGTACTTTCGGCTTTATGTGTTGGTATCTCTAACCATTATTTTCTATTAGTATCAACTACTTAGTCATTTACAAGGCTGAGTTAGATGGTCATCACGGCAATGGAGCTACTCTATATAGGTCAAGTAATGTACATAAGTGAGCATGTACTGAGCTTTGTAGGAGCCAAATAAGTTTTTGGTTATAGAGTATTTTCTATATGAGCTAAGCTCATCAACAACCAATCAAATATGAAGTATACAAGTACTGTGTTACATAGTGTGCTCCGAGCATCAGGAAATAATAAAGACTGAGAAAAATAGTATTCACGTAAAAGTCAAGAAAGGAACAAAGTTTGAGACAAAATGATTTGCATTCTGACTTGGAAGAAATGTTTAATTTGCTGAGGCTATTATAGAACATTTACATGACATGGATTAAAGATCCCTATGTCGTGTATTTGACAATCAAGATGAAGAGGCTATTGTGGAATCATCTAGATCCAAAATCAGCGAAGGGTTTTGTTATCATCTAACAAAGTAAGTGACCTAGCCATGGTAGTGAAGTGAAAGAGAAAGACAAGAATATCAGATTAAAAGAGAGGATTTAGCAAGGACAAGACTAAAAATTAGATTACGGAGAAAATTGAGAGTTGGGTACTGAATCAATTTTAACAAACTTGAATTAGGGTAAATCTCTTAATAGAGTGGTCTTAAAAGATTTTTTCAAATCTCCTAACAAAGTCCTTACTTTATTGTAAGTGTTAAATCCTCTAAAAATTTGAGACCTAACAATTTCTTAAGCCTTTAATAGGGAAGATTCCTCATAGGGTAGATCATATTTTATGGTCAAATATTGTAACCTTGACCATTTAAATTTATTACTGTAATAGTGCATATTTGTGGGTGAAATCCCCACCTAGTATTACCTTCACCTTAGGGGGTTTCTGGGTAAAAAATATTGTGTTATGTGTTTTACTTTCATGCATGTGATTGATCAGATTTATATGTTACAGTAGTTTTACACTATAATTTTTACATGCACAAGTTATTGATAGGTGTGAATGGATTGGTGAAAAGTAAGAAAGCATTATATATTCTATTCATGCCCCCACCCACCCCACCTATGTAGTTTATTTTTTTTATTCCTCCATCAATTAACATTATGTTAGTTATTAAATATGTGTCTTTTTTTAAATGGGAGTTGTGTGTCTAGGTATAGAATATAGTTGGGAGATGGTATGCTAAACTTTTTTTTGTTGTGACTCAATGAAGATTGTTTGAAATGTATTTTGTGATGTGGGATGCTAGTGTATGAATTAGCAATAAGTGGATGAGTCTATCAAAATGTGAAGGCTATGTTGTGTCAAACTATGGTCATGTGATAGAAGATTTATGAATCGATATACCTCAAGTGAATATTGTACATGGTTTACTTGGAAAAAGTACATTATTAATAGAGCCTAACACCCTAAAATAATTTATTTTCTCTATTGATGAACTATGTATCTGATTTAAATATTCCTAGAGAAATGGCAAGCACAAAAATTGCATACCCTTTTGTGTCAACAAATGGATTGTTTTTTCATATGAACTTAATAATTGTTAAGCAAGAAAATAGTGCAAAGTTGATTTCCTGAACAATGGAGCAATTTTTGTGTAATATTTTTAAAGCATTTGTGGTTAGTGAAAACCACTTGTTTAGCTGAAAAACCTAAGAGTCTCTTGAAAGGTTTGTGGCTAGCCAAAACCAATTATTTAAGTGAAAATACCTAAAATTTTTTGAAGAGTTTGTGGTAAGCCAAAAATACTTGTTTGGGTGAAAAAACCTAAAGCACAGCAATTGTGATAGTTGGGGGAAATCTTAAATGGGTATGTGTGAACCGGTTAAAACCCCAAAACATAATTACAAGAGGATCAAAGTGAGAGTGATAAGGTAAACCAAATTTTTACACTGTAAATGAGTACCTTAAAAGGCTTAATACCAAGACATATCCTATTTAAATTTCTTATTGTAATCTCTCCCACATAAAGAGCCTTTAGTGGTAGAAATTAAGGGAGGTGTTGGAAAAAGTAATAGTTGTAAAAACACCTCATTAATCAGTTACAATTAAACTGCTAGTTTGTCACCAATATTTACAACTTCTTCTATAGCCTACTTTAGCCCACTAGAAGATAAATTTCTCCAACATTTCACCATTCCAATTCTTCTATAAATAGAGGAAAGACGACAACAAATGTATCTCTTTATCATAGACATTTATGAGTTAATGAAATAGGTTTTATTTTCTGTTCTATTCATATTCTGATTTATCTCTATGTATTATTTTTTATTTAAAGTTTCATCAAGGGGGATGATAAATTCACTAAGAAAATATAATCAACTTTTTTTAGGATAACATATTGATTCATAGAAAATTTAATTGTTTCATTTTATATGTTGTGTGCTATAATGAATTCTTATTTAAAAGGTTGTTACAAAATGTGCAACAATTTTGACCCTTGAATTTTTCATATTTAAAATAAATTGATTGGTTTGATGTCCATATAAATCACAGTCCTCTCCAAGAGGTTTGGGTTGCAGTTCTCAATATCACTCACCTAGCTTCATTCTAAGAACTAGGTGAGTCGATGTATTACCAAATAAGTTGTTTAAAGATATATTTAAATGATATTTTTTCCTTGGATTAAAAGGCGAAGGGAATAATCTCTCCTTCTTGTTATAGTTCGTAAACAATTAAATGTGCGGCATCCCTCATACATATTGTGATTCAATTCTAGTAGTTCTAAGAATTGGAAGTATTGGCTTTAAGTAAACTTTCGGCTCATTCAATTCTATCTTGATGACATTAGTACAGTATTTTGCATCTTGCCAATTTTCAAATAGTATATACCATATCACTATAACATTAATATCTAGCCAACATGAAAAATTGTAGTTTTCCTTCCAGTCATAAGTAGAAGATTGGCTTGATGTATGCTCACTGATTTTTTTTTTTTTGGAATGTAGGGAAATAGTTCCAAATCTCTAAACATCAATCTTGCAATCTTACATCAATATTTCAACACCTACACTGAGTGTTTCTCTTCCATCCTTCCATGTAATTTAACTCGCATAATAGTACAATAAAAAATTAGATTATTCTTACTATAAATGTAAGATGAAAAAAAAAGTGAAAGCCCTCTTAACAACATTACCATATCATTTTCTAGACCGAGGGATAGTAATAAGACGAATGCATTTGGAAGCATGGAGAGTGCAACATGATTATTCAATGAATCAAAAACATTGTACAAAAAGATTTTAAAAAAAAAGAAAAAAAAAAAGAATTCATTTAGCTGTATCATATCTGAGTAGAAGCCAACAAACTCCAACAAAGCTTATCTATTGTAGAATATAAAGATTCTACACAATTAACAACTGGAGGTCTAAACAATCTACCACACTCATTGCACCATCACCTCCCCCCATTTTGTCAAATTCTTAACTGGAAAAGTTCTTAGCATTTCATATGAATATACACCTAAAAAATCAATTTAGAATAGTCACACTACATGAAATGAAAGAAACTTGTTATTCCTCGCAGAGATTGTTAATAGTTTGAGACTCATAGAAGTTGAATTAAACATGTGGACGTCCTTTCTAGGAAAAATTCACTCAGTGTGAGAAAAACCATATGTTGTCTTGAATTGTTTACAACTGTCAAAGCTTCATGTAGTGTACCATGTTTTTTTCTATGTTTCATGAAACATGTCTCATTTTCTTCTATTTTTCTATGAATTTTCTAATAAAAAAAGAAAAAGACTACAGGAATAAAAAGGGCAGCCAATAGAAAAAAAGAAAAAAAAAGTAAAGTAAGGAAATTTCATGAAAGATGCAAGGAGCAAATTAATGTAAAAAACACACTTAAAATTGTAATCTAGGCCTTAACAATAAAGGCTAATAAAAAATACTTAATTAATTTCAATTAAAAATTATTACGAAGAATTGGTGGTCTCCACCTAGACAAATATTCTCTAATACATGAGGTATGTGGAGAAGTGGTCCCACGTAAATCAAAGAGGCCTAGTTCACAGCTAAACAACGTTCTCTCCATAAATTATGTCAGTAAAAAATCAGTCTACATTTTGTCAATTCTGAAAAAAGTGTTATGTTTAATATTTTCTTATGTGAGTGGACCATGCATGAAGTGTCTCCCATGGATTTATGTGGGACAGGTGTGTCACTGATATTTGCAGATAATGTTGAGATAATGGGTGTTGCACACATTGCATAATATTGTTATTTTATTATTTTATTTTTATTATGTAATGTTGTACCTAGATGGACGTGCAAGATGTAAAGATTTCCATGGAATATTCTTGATGAGTTGTATTGTAACATTGTGAAAATATTTCATGTAATTATTTAATATTGGGGAAAAAAAATTAAATGCCCAATATTAAATGTGGGGTCAGTGGGTTAGGTAGCACATGGTTTTAGCACATGGTTTATGTAATACCACTTGGTGGTTTTGTGGGACTTGCTACTATATAAGCAGCCACAAGGGTAGTTGTTGTAGAGAGAGAAAGAGAGTGACAAGGAGAAGACAAAAGGCAAGAGTCGAGCGGGACAAGGCTTGACAGGTTAGCCAAGGGAGCATTTGTGAAGGTTGAAAGCATGGCATGGGATGTGTGGATTCATGCTTGTTCACATAGTTTGCTCGATTGTGGCTATGGCCATGAAGGCTTCCATGGTTGTATGGCAATGGTATTTTTGCTGAATAATACATGGTGATGGATGCTTTTGGAGGCTGGGTTTTTTCCCTCAATGAGGGTTTCCCAGGGTATATCTTGTGTCACAATTTTGTGGGTATGTTGTCTATTCTCTTGCATGTGGATTTTAATTCCATGATTATTTCAGATTTATTATGGGTTATGTGGAAACGGTTATATTCTTTGTTGCCAAGTTTCCTTGCAAGTGGTATCAGAGCTATGGTTTTATTATTGTAACCCTAGATTGAATCCATGGGAATGCATGAGAGGATAAAAGTAAGGGCAAGATATATGAATGATTTATTGCAGATCTGAGGGTTTTGGATTTGCTGTTATGATGGGATGTTAAAAGATTTGGGCATGGGAAATTGTTGGACAAAAGAATTTTTTTGGATGTTTCATTTAAATGAGGGTTTTGGGGGGTAGCTTGCAGAAATGACCTCCTGGGTAAAAACAGACCTCACCATTGGATCTGGGTCGACATTTCAATAAATTTTGATATATAATATGCCCTAGTTTGGCCATGTTCAGAGGAAATGAAAGAGTTTTTTGGTTTCAACCCATGATGGCCGTCAAATTTAATCCCGTCGGAATTTTCGTCACTGAAAAAATTAAAAAATGAAAAATCATACTGAAAATGGTAAAAAGACTGTCTTAGTAAAATGACCATAACTTTCTCTCAAAATATTAGATTTCAGAGTTCTTATAGGCGTTGGAAAGCTAATTCAGAGCACTAGAAGATGGTGTAGGTTTGGTTCTATGATTTTAATATTTTGTCAAGTTTTGAGAGCCCTAAAGTTAGATGTTGTTTATTTTGAGCACGGATTAGGGCATAACTTGGGCATACAGAGTCGGATTTTGGACTTAGAGTAGTCAACAGAAAGATCTTGGAGAGCTCTACACATTGGTTCAGATTTGGTGCAGGTTTTGCATGATTTATTTATTGATATATTGATCTGAATAGTTTATAGGTATATTTTGACTATGGTAACATTGTGAGTTTGTGGCATTGGAGATTTAAGTTTTGATGTCATTGTATACTCAGTTCATATTTCAGTTTGGTCTCATGATGACTTGTTGGATCTGCAAGTTGTGCAGTGTTGTAAGCGGTCTATACTTACAGGTTGCATTTATGGCTTGGTTATGGGTTGTCTTTGCCCATTGATCTTTCATTATTGATGCATATTCAGATTGGTGGCTTGGATTTGGGTTTTCTATGCCCTAAGTCACATGATTTACTATTTTCTTCATGTAGAAGGGATGAGATGTTGTTACCAGATACAGTCATGGTGGAGGATTGTGGTTGACTATGCTGACAGGTTGGACATACTTTGAGAGCCAGATGCTCGGTTCATGGATGTGATCATGGTGTCATGGATTTTGGCATGCCATGATTGGTTATACAAGTACATCCTTGATGTTCATTAGCTTGGATTTTTCTAATTTGGTTATGGTGGTATATCTTCTTGGTTGAGGATCATGGTTATTTGGTTTCTTTTGAGGAGCTCATGATGTGCACTTTGAGTTCTTTGATAGTTTGATGCCTTGGTTGATTCTCATGGTTAGAGGATGGGTTTTCATCATGATGTCATGGATAGCTTGGATACACGGTTTAGTGGGAGCTTGTGACAATGATGAGGTGACAGTGCAAGATTAGTTCCTGGTTTAGTTTGGATCTTCAAGTAAGAGATGAATTTTATGATGCCATAGGTGACTTGGTACCATGGTTAAGTGGGAGTTTTGTTGGCATTGATATATTTATTGAGTGTTTGCAGATGTTGGAGGTTTGTCTTAGATCCTATTGCTGCAGAAGCATCTTTAACATTTGCATGGTGCACTTGTTATCTTCATGGTGTGTGAAGATGGTTAGATCTTGAGGACTCATGGAGTTCTTGGTTATCTTGATGGTGTGTGGAGATGGTTCTTCATGGTATGTGAAGATGGTTTTCTTCATGGTGTGTGGAGATGGTTGCATCTTGAGGACTCGCAAGGTTCTTGGCAAAGGTGTGGTTTATGCTTTTATTTGGCATGTTATCCTTGGTGTGAGGATGGTTTCATTATTATGTCATGGTATACTCTTGATACGCATTTAGAGTTGTGACATGTTCTGGTGTGTTCATGTGGAGCATGTTATCTCTTTAGTTGAGATGGTATGATCATGTTGTCATGTTTATGTTCCTGAGGCCATGGTTGGAACTTTGACATTGATCTTGGTTTAGTTTCTTGGTATTGAGTACACTGATCATAAGCTGGATACTTCATGATATTGCTATGTTGCATTTGGAGTTGGCATGGATTTATTGGTTACAGGTGCTCATGGATACTTAGAGACGGTGGTGATGTTGATTTCTCTTGGATTAGAGAAGTATTTGTTGGGACAGTTGATGGTTTCAGCAGAAAGTCCGAGGGGCAGTCACCTGATATGGACTTGAGAGGAGATTGTTCTTAGATGAGTCTTGGTTGGAGACTTGGGTATCTTGATGAGTATTCCCATTCCCCACTCTTGGTCTACTCGGCGATTTGCTACTTGAGAGGTATAGCCCATTATTTTCTCTCATTTGTATTATATTTATGCTTGTCTTTCATGGATATGGATCTTGAGCTATGATACATGAGTTAGTTCTGGAGGGTTCATTTGAGAGATGGTTAAGCATTGGTTATCTCCATGTGCATATGTTGTTATGTTGGTTGAGTTTGGGAGATGGTTTTATATTGGGCATATTCCTTGGATTAGGAATGGTTATTCCTTGGTTTAGGAATGGTTTTATTGAGCTTGATCTTCTTGTGAGAGGCTTACATCCATAATTAGTTATATGGTATGGTTTGGGTGTTGTTGAGGCTTCTTGTTGGGGTTTTATGGAGGAGATCATACTTGCACAGTTTACATCTAGAGGTGTGTGTAGAAGGACATGATACAGGTTATGATTTGCATGGTTTCTCTGGTCTTGGTTATCTTCTTGGATGTTCAGTTTTGACTACATTGGATTTGAGATTGGTTAGAGATTGTGATCACTGGTTTGTGCTCATGTATGTCATGTGAGAGATGACATGGTTATTTATTTATCTCTTTCCTTTGTTGGTTGTGGAGAATTTGGGAGACTATTGGAGACTTGTTATGAGAGTTGTTCTTGCAGGATATCAGTTTATGTATTGTGGATGTCCTTGATGCTACATGGATTCACTTCTTTGAGATGTGTTGAGTGGATTGGTTATAGATTTGACATTACCTTTTGCAGTGGGAGCTTCTTGGTATATATGTAGCAGGTATTGCTCTTGAGGCTTGTGATTGCAGGTTGCAGATTGGATATGGCGGTGATATAAGATTCACTTGTTATACCTTTTAGGTATGGATACTTGGATGGGTTTGGCACTTTGTTGTGGGTGCTATTTCAGCTATGGATATTTTGACAACTACGGATACATGTGATTACCTTTGGATCAGGTTATTTGTGCTTGGAATTTTAGTTGGTACAGGATTTTATGATCTTCTAATGCAACAAGTTGGGTCGTTTTCTCTTTGGATGGCTTCTATGTATGTCCAGTGGGAGTGGCATAATAGGAGGTGAGATCATTCATGTTCGAGATGCTAGATACTTTGATTTTGTTGCGGGTACCAAGATGGAGCACTTGGTGTATTTTGATCCATGATGGTGGATGTGCTAGGAGGGATTGTTCCCTTGTTCATTTATGTGGCTACGGATTGACCCTATGCAATGTATACAACAAGTGGGAGATTGTTGAGATAATGGGTGTTGCACACATTGCATAATATTGTTATTTTATTATTTTATTTTTATTATGTAATATTGTACCTAGATGGACGTGCAAGATGTAAAGATTTCCATGGAATATTCTTGATGAGTTGTATTGTAACATTGTGAAAATATTTCATGTAATTATTTAATATTGGGGAAAAAAAATTAAATGCCCAATATTAAATGTGGGGTCAGTGGGTTAGGTAGCACATGGTTTTAGCACATGGTTTATGTAATACCACTTGGTGGTTTTGTGGGACTTGCTACTATATAAGCAACCACAAGGGTAGTTGTTGTAGAGAGAGAAAGAGAGTGACAAGGAGAAGACAAAAGGCAAGAGTCGAGCGGGACAAGGCTTGACAGGTTAGCCAAGGGAGCATTTGTGAAGGTTGAAAGCATGGCATGGGATGTGTGGATTCATGCTTGTTTACATAGTTTGCTCGGTTGTGGCTATGGCCATGAAGGCTTCCATGGTTGTATGGCAATGGTATTTTTGCTGAATAATACATGGTGATGGATGCTTTTGGAGGTTGGGTTTTTTCCCTCAATGAGGGTTTCTCAGGGTATATCTTGTGTCACAATTTTGTGAGTATGTTGTCTATTCTCTTGCATGTGGATTTTAATTCCATGATTATTTCAGATGTATTATGGGTTATGTAGAAATGGTAATATTCTTTGTTGCCAAGTTTCCTTGCAGATAAGGCTGACAGTCCATATAGACATCAATTCTTCGCCTTTATATTTATGTTAAATAAATAGATTAAATGGGAGGTTTACTATTAATAAAATGGAACGTTCGTATCTTGAATATATAGAGTAGTCTTACAATAAATTCTTCATAATGACTCTGTTAGGGTTACAAAGACAATGGGGTTTAGACTCGAGACAACAAATTCTGCATCTATAGTGTGTATGTTTTAAAACTTTGTTATGGGTCATGTAGTTGTTATGAGCGCCAAATGTAAATATATTTGTTCATTTTGTTTATGAACAAAGAAAAGGGTATCTGGAAAGTGTTGATGCCTTGCAAATGGTTGAGGTCTAGTAAGGAAATTTTTTTTTTTTAATTTATGGCAATAGGTGCAAATTCTTTATTGTTTTTCTTTTCAGGGCAAAGGCTTTATAGCATCCCTTGAAGTTTGGCTTAGAGGGTAAATTGATCAAAGGAAAATTCATTTTTTTTAAAGGTTACTATCAATTTTTAATTACTAATCATTTCATGTCCCTCAAATCTTTTAATATGGAATACTAAACATATTTAATAAAGTATAAATTAATCTCATTTATCTATATTTTTCGGTGGTTTGTCCTCTTTTGTCTAAAATTAAAATAAAATAAAGTATAAATTAAAAGTCTCATGGCAGATATCAATAGTAGCTTCAGTTGTTAAAATCTTTGGTTGAATTATGCTAACTTATAATTTTAGAAGTAGAAAGTAACTTGAATAAACATAGATCTAAAGAAGAAGTGTTTTCCTTTAGACTTGCAATATAATTCTGAAGCCATAAGTCTGAAGAAAGTAACTTACATGTCTATTAAGAGTTTGAAATTATGATGATTTGACAATAGCTAGAGATGAATTGAATGAAAAAAAAAACTTCCCATGATTTAGTGGAAGTCTTGAACCAAAATATGAAAGCACCAGAGTTTTCACTCTGAATACCAATAGCATGGTCAATGACACTCTCACAATGTAATAATTTTGTCATGATATGCAACTAATAGAATCCATATTCTATAATATACAAACTAATAACCAAGGTAAAAATAACACAACATTAAATATCAAGAAATAGCATAATGAATGACAATACTTACATCACTCCCGCTCGTTGTTGATGCAAGAAATAATGGTATAAGAATAGGAAAACTTGTTATTAACAAGTAATTTTGGACTCCATATAGGAAGAAAGGGATTGCAACTTACATTGTCAATCAAATGATAAAACCTAAGTCTCCCATGGATGATTCTATTTGCATAAAAGTAAAACATTTATTAGCTTTCACAATTGGCATCATGACCAGATAATGCTACAACACAGAGTTCAACTTCTATCTTAATGTCTTCAGGTATTGTATCATGCTCTTCCTATGGATTACATCCCATCTTCTTCTATGTCAACTATTTACTACTTTATCTAAAAATTGCTTCTATCTCAATTTTGTAGAAAACAACAATTGCAGATTTTCCTTAAAATTTATATGAGACTTTAATCAGATGATGTATAGTCTGTACCATCAACTTACATGATACTTTAACAATCTGATAGTATAACCATAAGAAGTGGTTTCACCCTTGGAAAGTTTTCCAACAACATACATTCGATACATTACACCAGTAACCATTTCTTGCGAAGTAATATCAAAAATTTCACAGTGGCTCATAATTAGTGGCAGTAATATATATCAAATAAATATTATTAGCAATCAATGTTCAGACATTAAGGACAACAGATAACTACATTAGAGTAGAGATACTACCCATATATTATTGGGTTCATTCCATACCAGTAAAATAAACTAGACATTCACAAATGACAACGTGTTAAAACATACTAAATATTTTAATAAACTTTTGATTCTATTATCATTTGTGAATGTCTAGTTTATTATAATATTCAATAAAATAAAATAAAATATATTTCATAAACATTTATACAAGAATTGGTATGTATAGTATATTAAAAAATGAATAAAAGAAAACTAAATATCTTGATAATGTTTTAAATTCATTATTAAAGGTAGGAAAAATTTATACAAGTGCACTTGCAATAAAGAACAAGTTAGTCCAAAATACAATTTTAAAAAATTATTCTTGAAATTTAATACTTATAATAACCACCTAATTTGAAGGCCTAAGTTAAGAAATTTGTTCAATAAAATTATTGGTACTTACGAAATGATTATATCATAATCAAGTATTTTTTTTAAACTTTCCAACTTCATCATAGACACTTGCGTGTCAGATTAGAACCTAACATTACAAAACTTATTATCTTTTTAATATTTTTTATTTTGTAATCTCAAAATATTTACATAAAAGATAATGAGGCTTACAGTGCATCTAAATACTAAACCATGATACATATAATATATTTATTTAAAAGTTAGTTATTTAGAAGGGTGTTAATATACTATGCATATGTGGTATATACATATATTTTTTAATAATGATTTCATTATTTGGATGCATTATGTGTATGTGTGCCTAGCTGAATTATTTTGATAGGTTTCAATGTATATATGACACACATTTTAAATTTTAATTTATTTAAATGTATGTCTATATGTATGTATGTGTGTTTAATCAAATTAATCTATTTAACTTTAAGATATTATCTTTTTTTCCATTTCCAATTATCATTTTAGTATTGGTCTAAGATAGATAACATTTTTTAAGTATTCATTTTATTGTACTTTTTATAGGCCATGTACTATTGTATTCAATTTGCACAATTACTGAATTAGTTCAAAATCTATCTACCAATCACAAGTAATGATTTTTGAATAATTAAAATATTTCTAAAGTTCTTTTATTTATTTACAAATTTGATATTTCATGTGAACTTATATTGTTATATATATATATATATAAAATTTTGTTGGATTTAGAAACGTTTCATCCTAAAATATAACTTCTCTTGTTTTATGTAACTCTCAAGACAATATAGAATGTATGGTGCATAGATGTTTGTCATATCATCCTAGCAAACATACTAAATTTGAGTGGACATGACTATTCTCTAGAAAATGTATCATTGACTAAATTTTGAAAAGTCAAGAACACATTGATTTATTTTAAAATTTTCATCATTATCTGCATATTTTGTGATTGAAAACAACAAGTGTTTGAGAAAAAATCACTATAGTTTCATGAATCTAAACAAAACATATGTTTTTACTTTGTTTTGTCTTTAGTGCATTTTATGTGGAGATTAGCAAGTTTATTTTCATAATTAGAAAGTTATTAGAAACAACAAAGGTTAATAACAATGAAAAACAAAATTAAAAATTAAAAATTGCCAGCTTGTTACTAACACAGCCTTCAAAGAAGAAAAAATACAACCCTACAATATATTATTGGCTTTCCAAAGGATAGAGATTCGACATTTTAACCACAATAAAGTGGTAGTACACAAGAGACAAATGAGGCTTAAAATTTCAACGAGATTAGAGAATGATAAAGTACAAAGTGGGGCTTCATAGTGAAAGACAAATAATTCAAAAATTATTGCAAAAGAAAATTAATTCACAAATTATTGCAAAAGTGGCATGCTTACACATTCCTTGATAGGGATTGAGAATGCTTTTTATGACCGAGAGTTTATTTTATGTTCCAATATTTTTGTGTTTTCCCTTGTTATTTGGATTTCAAACATGTTGATTTGGTTTTATTTACAAATCCCAATAGATTATTTACCAACTTTTTATATTTAATAAATAGTCCACTTTTAATTTATGGCACGTTTCAATAGAGCTTATTAGTTTCCAATTTATGTTACAATAACACATTTGAATAAGTCTTTTTCAAGAATAAAGGGAAATGATTATAGAAATGATAATTTAAGAATTATTAGAAAACATTTCTTGTGTTTCTCAAATTTTGGTAAAAAATACATGTAGAAAAGGTTTGATTTTAGTGAATAAAGCCCATACTCATTACTATATATTGGAAACCCAAACAAAAATTCATTTTATGTAGTTCTTCAATTTTAGACTCTCATCCTTTGTACCACATTAGCTGGATTGTTCTAAACTTTGCTTGTCTATGTTATTTTTTTTTTGATGCATAGTCCTTTTCTATTAATAAAATATACTCAGATTACAATTCACAAAAAAAGGGCTAGGGGATACAAGATCACCTCACAAATGAGTTCACACGGTTGAAGTCAGACTAAAAACATGGCCACAGCCAGAAACATAAACTATTCATCAAAAAAAAATATAAGGCAACCTCAGGCTGCCAAAGTAGTGCTAGCTGAGGGTGGTGGATCATCTTTTTCTTGAAAACCCCAATCATCTTTGGGATTGGGGGGCCAGTTGGAAACAATCTAGCCATCATCAGCAGTAGCAGTAATAGTGGCAGCCTCTACATCTTTATCCTCTGGCCACGGAGAAGAGATTGCTAGGTCAAGGCGAGGCCACGTCCTAGAATGCACATGATGAGTACCAAAAAGAGGAGTCGAGGAACAACCAGAACCACCACTCGGAGAGTGGGGTGTGTGAGTGGCGGCCGAAGGAGTGGCACTGACGACGGTGGCCACAAGGCGTCAAGGTCTCCCTTGAGGCATCAAAAGGAACTCTAGCTACAGTGCATGGAGCATTGCCCCAGTGATTCAACAACTCTTGCAGGTGAGCTACCTCTAGGGCAACTTTGTTAGCTTGCACCTGAATTTTCATAATTACATTATTACAAATGCATGCCTTAGTGTACATAGCAATGTTAACATCCAAAAAAATGTGTGTTAAAAGAAAAACATTCCTATCTTTCCACAAAGAAAACAAAATTTCCAACCTGAAGGTATGCCAAATCTAGGCAAACTTCTGAGGAAATCTGGGAGAGTCACCTAGTAAAATCATGTCCCAAGAAAAAGAATCAAGTTTGAATGGCTTAAAAAAATATGAATCCAGTGCCAATAATTTTGAGCATGCTTACAAAACTAGAAAATATGTAGGAAAGACTCTGGTTGTCCATAAAAGGGGCATCTAGGATGAAGAACCCCAATGTGTTTGAGCTGAGGCCCCAGGGGAAGACCTTGGAAGGCTAGGCATCAAGAAAAATGCACAATCTTGATTTCACTTATAGCATTCCAAATGGTATCAAAGCATTTTCTCCATTGAGAAAGAGAAGATTGTAAATGCCATCTATGGTTTAGCATATCCACCATCAAAAGATGAGGCAAAAGCCATCTATAGCCCAAACTTGGCTTGTAATTAGAAAAAGGAGTGGTAGGATACCACTTCCAATCAAGCCACCAAGCGCGAATAGACTAAATCCCCACTTTATGAACTAAGTGAACAGGGATGGAAGAAAGTAGAAGGTCAAAAGTTTGCTAATTTGAACAGATAAGGCGGTACTGTACTTGCATATCTTCCTAGGTCTTGAAACTCATGGTGACCCTTGAAAAGAGGTCCTTAGGAGTTTTGATGCCACATGAAAAAAAACACAGAGCATTGACCCCTTGAGTCTTGGTGAGGGGAGTACCTTGAATGGAAAATAGGAGAGACGACCAAATGTTTTGATGATTCAAGGAGAAGCCATTATAGAATTTATCTCCAGCCCATCGAAGCCAGGACTTAATAGCCTCCCAGGATTTATAGATACTCTTGATGATGAATGAGCCCTGAATGACAATTGGATCATGCATGATGAGAAGGGTTTGTAAACCAATCCCCTTCCAAGCAAGCCTGCTGATAGGAAATCCGAAAGAAATGCAGTGTCGAACTAGAATCTTCCAAGCTTCATCTCCTAAAATAACCCTAATAATCCATTTTACACAAAGAGCAAGGCCTTGTTTCTAAGTGGAAAGTAGGCCAAGACCACTGGACTCTTTTGGGAGATAACAAAACTCTAAGGCCACTCTATGAAAGCCATGGTGATCAGAACTAGAGGCTTAGAGAAAATCCCTGAGCAATCTTTTCAGCTTCATGTAAGAAGCTTTGGAAGGAGTCTAGTAGGAGGAGTAATACACATGAGTGGCTACTAGAATCTTTGAGCAAATCTAGAATTTTCTAGCAAGGGAGAGCGGCTTTGTGATCCAATAGTCAAGCTTTTTGCTAATCTTGGATAGCACAACATTCCAAAGTTCCACAAGTGACGCCTGGAATGCAAAAGGAATCCTAAGAAAGCGGAAGATTTCCCAATGAGTAACCCATTTCCACTCAAACTGGTTGAGCCAAGGTGGAGCTAGAAAAACTGACTAATAGAAGCAAAGTGTTTTATGCCATTGAATGGTAGAACCAAAGGCTTGACAAAAGGTGTCTAGGCAACCTAAAGCATTATTGATGTTTTCTTCATCCTCTAAAAGAGTAAGGAAGGAATCATCAACAAGTGTCCATTGACTAACTAGGAGGATAATTCAAGAAAAGGAAATGCCATGAACTAGTCCTTAGGGCACAGATGTTAGAAATGCTTTAGAATAACTAGGGGGAAGGGGGGTGAGTTAGTTATTCAAGGTCCAAATGTCCTATTCAAACTCTTCACTAAGTATAATGAGCCCATTCAACCATTCATTCATCCAAGCTTTAACTTTTCTAACTAGCAAGTTATTGTAAATCATCATGCAAGCATAACACATAAGAATTCAATACATAACACATTAATTTACATAGAAACCCAATTTGGGAAAAACTACTAGTAACATGCTACTCAATTCTCACTCTTCTAAAGTGATGCCCTCTGAAAGGCCTGCCCTATTAAAGGGTTACAAAACACTATTAAATATGACCTTGATAGAGGATTTAACCACCCTATTAGAAGTGGGCCTAGTTAGAGGACTTTAGATCATTCACTTCGAATGTGACCTTGTTAAAGGATTTACAAATGTCTATTAAACCAACCTAAGTCAATAGGATTTTCATATCTAATACAATTGCTAGAGAGTATTAGAAAATATTTGACCTGAGTACAACATACAACTTAACTTGTAGATCTTAGCTCATACCATTCCCTGGCCTTCAATCTCTACAACTTTGACAGCTTGGTCTCCTTTCAAGCTTAGTTTCATTGAGTCTCCATGCTCAATGTACTAGTGTAATCATCTCTTCTTGAACACTTGTAGAAGCAAAGTCTCTGTGTTCTTCCTTCTTCTAGATGCCTTCTTCTTGACACCCTTCTAACTACTTCACAATTTCTCTCCTTGGTAGTAGCAGCATTTGCTTCTTGATTTGTGACTCTTTAAATGGAAGTCTTGGAGTTCTTTTCCCACTTGATTCTTTTTTCTTTTTTATTTCAATTCGTATGGATTAGGTAGGATTCATTGTATGTAACCCATATTTTGTTTCCTCTAGAAACTTCTTGAATAATCCTTTTGAATTCACCTAAAAATGGTTTACATAGAATTCTGTGCCACCAGCTCATCATCCTTATCTTCCAACTAGTTCACAAAATTCAAAGTAACCACTTTGTTGACTTAGCTTTGGAAAATCTTTGTTATTTAAAATAATGTAGTAGCTCGGCACTATTGAAATACTGGTGCTCGACACATACTGTGTTACTCGACATCAACTGTGTTTTCTTTGGTGCTTGGATTCTGAAGATCACTTAGCACCAACTAAGATTTTTTGATGCTCAGCACCTAAACTTCACTCGTCTCCAAAAAATAATTTACTCGGCTTCAACTAACTTGCTCGACACCCACTAATGATCTTAGTTTAAGCTTTGTAGTCAACCTTGTTACAACTTATTCCTTCAATATTTCTAAGTGTGACCAACCTCTGTATTTCTGGGTACGTTATCAATACATCATTTAACCATTGTCTTAACTGATCCTTGCACTTCATTACAACAACATAACTCAACCTTTCCCTTAGGTAGTCTTGTTACATCTTGTTGGTCAAATCCTCTTCATCAATCAACTAAGTGATAGTACTTGGATCTTATAAGAAAATGTCATTCCTACAAATCGTAGGTTTGACATCAATGAAAAAACAATGATTGAAAACATTCTTTTAACAATAATCTTCCTTCTTTGCAACAATCTCCCTCTTTGATCTTCAACAATGAGCTTTTCAATTAGATTTCCAACAATCTCCCTCTTTGACATTGATGGCGAACCAAATTGATCAACCATCAGACTAAACTATTTAACCAAATGCTAATTAGGTTAGAATAGTAAGTTAGATGCCAAAAAGTAATTGTATTACCATCAGTTTTCACATCTCCCTCTACTATCTTGATTTCTTCATTTCTTCTTCTCCCACTTTGCTTTTGTATCCTTGTTCTTTGTTTTTTTCCCTTTGTATTGCTCATCTTCTGCTGTTTTGGTCAACTTCTGATTATTTCTGTCAACTTCTCCCTCTATCTTCATTTGATCAGATTTTGCATTTTCTTTTCATTTCTCCCTTATACTTTTGATAACTAGATCATCAACATTTGATTAGTTTCTCACAATTTCTCCCTCTTTGACAACAATGCCAAAGACATATTAGCATCTTAATATGCAAGTATACCTTTTGTAGGTTCATTCAATTTCTCTCTCTGTCACCTTACTTGGGACTGATTTGGAACTTCAACACTTCTACTACTTTAGGCATGAATCCTAAAGTAGGTGTCCTCTACATCAATGCATAAAATTTCAACAATCAGATCATTTGATGCAGGGTATTCTCATTTTTGCTTCAAGTAGCCTTCGCTAGGGGTATCACCCCTAACTTACTTCTAAGATACTCAAAAGCATCTCTAGGTAGTGCTTTTGTGAAGATGTTAGCAATTTGTTCATTTGAACTAACATATTCCATCTTCACTTATTTGTTTTCCACTAACTCTCTTATATACTGATACTTGATTGCAATATGCTTGGTTTTAGCATGCATTATAGGGTTTTTTGATATGTTGATAGAACTTGTATTATCACAATAAAGTATCATGGGCTCATTTACCTCTTCCTTCATACCTTACAACAAGTTTTTGATCCATACAATATTGGTGCAATTTATAGTAGTTGCAACATATTCAGCTTCAGTAGTGGACTGTGAGGTACAACTTTGCTTTTTGTTGGTCCATGTAATCAACCCTTTTGATAAGAAAAGTGCTCCTCCACTGGTACTTTTTCTATCATCAATGTTACCTCCCCAATCTGCATCAGTGTAGGCTTTTAGTTCAAATTTTTCACTCCTCTTGTAGTACAAACCAAAGTCATCAGTTCCTTTTAGGTACCTTAGTATTCTCTTTACTGCCATTAAGTGATTTTCACTTGGCTTTTAAGAAAATCTTGCCACTATTCCAGTAGCTAATGCAATGTCTGGTCTACTATGTACAACATATTGTAGCTTTCCAATCATTGATCTATACAATGTCTGATTTACTTCAGCAGACTCATCATTCTTGGATAGCCTATGTCTTGTTGCCATTGGTGTGCTAAGTGATTTTGACTCTTCTAATCCAAATTTTTTGAGTATCTCTTTGATGTATTTGGATTGGGTCACAAATATTCCATATTTCAATTGATGTACTTGTAATCCAACAAAGAATTTGATTTCTCCAAACATTGACATCTCAAATTCATGTTTCATTTGATCAACAAAATCTTTGCATTGAACATCTCTTCCTCCAAATATTATATCATCAATAAAGATTTTTGATATCAAAATGTCTTTACCTTTTTTAGCTTTGATGTACCAGTTGTTGTTGTCATCTGTTCTCTCAAATCCTATCTTCACAAGATATTTGAGCAATCTCTCATACCATGCTCCAGGTGCTTGCTTCAATCCATAAAGTGCCTTGTGTAGTTTGCAGACCATGTTCTTGTTCTTATCATCAAAAAATTCCTCTAGTTGTTCTATGTAGACTTCCTCTTCTAGTATACTATTTAGAAAAGCAGACTTAACATCTATTTGGTACACTTTGGAATCTTTGTATGTAGCATATGCAAGTAATGTTCTTACTCATTCCATTCTTTCAACAGGGGCAAACGTTTCCCCATAATCTAGTCTTTATTCTTGTGCATAGCCTTTGCAAACTAGTCTGACTTTGTTTCTTGTTACTCACCAATCTCATCAAATTTTTTTTCTAAAACCCATTTGGTACCAATCACATTCTTATTGGTACCAATCTCCTTTTCCATGGCTTTACACCAGTCATCATTTTGTAGTGCATCTTTCACTATTTTACGCTCAACCTTGCATAGCAGACATGATTCCTTCGTGAGCCTATTCATTGTCATTGGTCTGGCATCCTTGTCACCAATGATTTGTTTTGTAGGGTGATGTATTTTTACATACTTGGCTATCCTTGGTTCTATCCTTCTTTCCATGTTTGATCCTTCAGCTTTAGAGTCATTTTATGCTTCTCCATCTAGAACTTCATCGTTCCTCTTATGTATGCTATTTTCAGAATTAGGATGTGCATTTTCTACATTCTACAACTCGACTTCTGAATGCGGCTTGGCATTCACTAGCTATGACTCGGCTAATACTGAAATTTGTTGCTGATTCCCAACTTGATTTGCAGTATTGTCTTCAATAGTCATTCCTTCATAGAAGTATATAAATGATTTATAATCCTCTGATTGCTTAGTTTCATCAACTTGAACTTCTACATGCTCATCAAAATTTATATTTGCACCCTCCACAATCTTGTTAGTGTTAGTGTTAAAAAACTTATATGCTTTACTTCTAGTGGAGTATCCAAGGAATATGCCTTCATCACTTTTGTATCAAACTTACCATTTCTAGTATCTTTAAGAATTTAGCATTTACAACCAAATATTTTGAAATTGTTAACATTAGGTGAGTGACCATACCATAACTCAAAAAGTTTTGCATTTGTACCTTTCCTAACTTGAACTCTATTTAGTGTGTAGACTAAATTAGTTACAGCTTCTCTCCAGTACTTTAGTGCAACATTTTTCTCCATCATCAAGGTTCTAGCATAGTCAATCACTAACCTATTCCTTCTTTTAGGAATACCATTCTGTGGTGGAGTTCTTGATGTTGATGTTTTCCTTTTGATACCTTTGTCATTGCATAATATTTCAAACTGTTTTGATGTGAACTCACCTCCTCTGTCTAACCTTAGGCATTTCAGGTTCCTTCCTATTTCCTTCACAACTCTGGCCAAATACCACTTAAACATTTGAAATGCATTAGATTTTTTCTTTAAAAACATAGCAGTCATCATCCTTGAATAGTCATCTACAAATAGCATTATTTATCTTTCTCTTCAGTAGCTTTACTCTTCTATTGGACCACATAAGTATGTATGGACTAACTCTAGTACTTCTTTGGAAGTGAATATTTTGCTTTTGAAGCTAGACTTAGTTATCTTCCCTCATTGACATTGTTTGCCCATTGTGTTTTCAGGTTTCTTTAATTTGGACAACCCTTTCCCTTCTTCTTCTTGCTGATGCTAATCAGATTATCAAAGTTAACATGACATAGCCTTCTATGTCACAACTGCACATGATCAAGTCTAACAACAAGACATGTTGCATCTTCCATATCTAGGTAAAATAGACTACTCCTAGTTTGTTCACCTTTTCCTATCAGATTTCCATCAGTGTCATAGATCTTGGTAGTTTTGTTTCCAAACTCTACTTTGCAACCTACATTACTTAACTGTGACACACTCAACAAGTTGTAGTTCAATCCTTCAACATAGTATGCATTATCACATGAAATTTTCTCTTTGAGTTTAATAGAACCTTTTCCTTTGGTTTGACATGGACCATCATTACCAAATCTAACACTATTTCCATCATATTGAGTAAAGGTAATGAACTTACTTTTATCTCCTGTCATGTGATGTAATACAATTAGTTATGTGCAGGATCATGGTGTGCCAAAAAGTGGCGATGTGAAAAAAAAAGAGTTTGAAGACGCCTAAAAGCGCTTCAAAATCCTCTCTAACTTTTTTTTACCTATCAATGAACCAAACCTGGAAGGTTAAGCCGAGCCATATCGGATATCCGATTTTAAATCCAATATCCGACTAATAATTAAAATCATATAATAGTATGATATATTATTTAATATTATTATTATTGATATAAAATAATAATAATAATATTAAATAATATATCATACTATTATATTATAATAATAATATTATTATTTAATATTATTATTATAATTATTATACTATAATATAGTAATATTATTATAATTATTATTATACTATAATATAATAATAATATTATTATAATAATTATTATACTATAATATAACAATATTATTATAATTATTATTATACTAGAATATAATATTATTATTATTATAATAATTATTATACTATAATATAATAATAATACTATTATTATATTATAATCATATAATATTATACTATAATAATAATATTATAATAACATATTATATTATAATAATATAATATAATATTTCATATATTATAATATATAGTAATGTAATATAATATATAATAAAAAAGTATAATATATTATAAATTATAATAATATAGTATAATAATAATATTTTATATTATAATATATAGTAAATTAATATAATAAATATAAAATATAATATAAAAATATATAAAATGTAATATATATGTTATATTATATATATTATAATATCAGATATTCGATATAATATCAGATATCCAATACCTGTGCATGGATTAAACACAAAATCACAGATCCACGGCCCTTATTTTCATGCAAATTTGAGCCAGTCAGATCGGATATCAGATAATAAATCGGATATCAAATATCAAGTATGTTTCCGCCCCCCCCCCCCCTTGACTCATTTTTAACCTAAATTTAATAGACTTTAACAAGATTTTGTTTGTTTTAGTTGAATCTAGGGTTTTTTTGACAAAAATGGTTAAAATTTAGATTTTTTTTTAATATATATTACGTTTTGCAATTCAATAGGAATGGCTGATCAAAATGATGACACTGAGGCAAGGAATAATATTCCTCACAACCCACCACCAAACGATCCAGTATCCCCACAAAACTGTCCACCAAATGATCCTCTACCTCCTCAAAACCCTCCTCGAATCGAGGATTTGATAAATGAAAATCTCACTGAGTTGAGAGGTTTGCATAGAACATACAATAATGTACCTGCACTGGCTCCTATGTTATCCACGTTAAACACCATAGTGGATAACATTGAAACTCTTACAAACCAACAAAATGCCGCTCTTCGTTGGCGTGATGAAATGCACCAGATGTTTGATGATGGTTTGGATTATGATGAGGTCACGGCCCTCAACATAACCAAAGATGATTTGGCAAGCCTTTTTGCTAACCCAAAAATGGGCATACCAGTTGGCCCAAAAAAAACCAAACTATCGATTAAATGGTACACAAATGACGCCATACGTGCAAATTTTTGGGACCGTTGGTGGATGGTCTTTGATATCCCTCCACATGGCAATTTAGACATACCATTTTATTTCCTTAAAAAATTATATGTAGAATTTGTGTTGAAACTTAAAGTGAACTATTGGAGCATGAAGCCCAACATGGGCTTAGGACTAGGAGCTCCTCAGGATAGACCCTCTTCCCAGCGGAAGAAACTTGGCACTTTTGTCCTCCCCCCCCCCTGATATCTCCCCCCCTCCTCGAGTGCAGCATCCAGATATTATGGCAGAGGTTAGCTCTCAGACCATCAGAGCCATTCATAGGCTGAGTAACCTAATGATATCTCAGGCTAGGTCAGTCTTGCCTCCTCGTGTTCATGATGTTGGTGCCAGTTCATCATCGGCTAGCTCATCACATGTTTGTGTGCCTCACACTTGCATTACATGCAAGAATATTTGCCTGGGTCCCATTGGTGATCTTCCTGAGTATCATTTTGTATTAGACGAGGATACACCAGACGCACGTGCAGAGGCTACAAACTCTGATGCGAGAGAGGAGGGGAATGTAGAGGCATGGACTCCTTCGGTGTCGGTACGTGTATACATTTTTTTGTTATGACATATGTGATTTAAAGTTAATTTTTATAATAGAGTAATTTTAATTTTTAAGCCATACTGACTTTTACATGTATGTGATCTTCATTCATGTTTAGTTGATGACCGAGGAGGAGCTCAGATAGATAGATGATGCTACACTCTCAGCCATTTCATTTGGCCTTGAGACATCTACAGTACATTATGTTGTGTTTGCATTTCTTTTTTCTATTTGATATTGTAGCATATATGGTTGCTAATCTTTCTTTTATCTTGTAGATACCACCTGCCCCGGGGGGACAAAGTGCGGGGGGTGAGCCAGCATGCATTGACAAAGGAAAGGTAATTAGATGTTTTCTAATTGATTAAATATTAATGCATTCTTGTAAAATTTTTGTGCTAATCTCATTTAATTACATTATTTATTGTATATAGGGTGTGGCTACTAGCGATGAGCCTGTACAGATTCGGCATCCTAGATCATAAGGGATTTTCATTCGCACAGAGATCCCCATTGTATGTATAAGTATCATTTATTTTTTATTTTTTTAATTGATGCAGAGGAAAGTATGATTGTTGTTCTATACAATTTCTATGATTTTTTCCATACCAATAATGATTCATGTCTTGCATATGTTCATTACAACTTAAATAGGCTTATATGCACCTGTCCACCCGACCAAGTTGGTTACAAAGGTTTATTTAATCAAACAAATACCAAATTACTACTTTCCCTCCAAAACTAATACGACTGTTTGAATTTGAAATTAAAATTTCAAACTATAGTTTTTATGAATTCCGTAACTTTCTAAACTATTCCATTGACTCAAAATTGGTCATATGGATTTATTAAATGCAACTAAGTAAATTTCCAGAAAATTAAAGTTTTTATTATTTTTTCTCCAAACCACCATACACTCTGATCTCCCCCTTTCAACTGAGATCACATATGACATATATAAAGGTCTACATGACCGTTGGAACAACCATATAGGCATTCCCAACCATAAAACAAACAAACAACCACTTTTTGCTAATATTGTTTAGACTCTAAATACCCTATTCTAAGGCCTTTTGGTCCCATGGAGTCACTTGGTTTATAACCACACCAAAATTCTTGTGGGCCTTACATGTGCCTTTATTACAAAACATAGACCAACTTGTAAAATATGGATCAAACCTTTATTCCAACTTCCTAATCTACTTGAATCCTCGCTTTCATGGAGTGGCAAGGTGTCTGGCAACAGAGATACTTGTTCCCCCCTGCCACATAGGTTAGGTTCCCTGCACCACCTTTCCTCTCTCTCATTCTGAACACTAGTCCACCAAGTGAGTGATGTTCCTCTCAGTCTTTTTGTTGCTACTTTTACCTTCTTATCTGCCTCTATGTCTTCAAGATCAAAGTAGTTCTCAAGGGCCTCTATCCACCCTAGCACTTCTTCACTATCCATTTTACCCTGGTATATTGGAAAATCAATATGGTTCTTCCCACCATTACCTTGTACTGCCTTAATGATTCTCATAAATCTCCTTTCTTCAGGATCATCTATTGTCTCATTCTCTTGCCTTGTATTACCAACTTCTTCTTCTTCATGGTTCTCTCCATGATTTCTTCCTCTAACCTCTTCTCCTCTAGGTTCTTGCCTTTCCTTTTCTAAGGATTCTATCCTTGCAATAAGCTTCAGCCTCTCTCTTCTCATCTGTCTTTCTTCCCTCACTCTAGATGCTTCAAGTTCTCTCCTCTCTCTTTTCTCTTTTGCCAACTCTTCTCTCAATTCTTCAAGTTCTCTAGCCATTTGATTTTTAGGAGGCATTTTCACAACAAGTTTTCTTCCTTCCCAAGGGCCAAATCACTGATTCTCTTTCTTTCCTCACCAACAAATCTCTGGACACCACTTATGTACCTTTCAACTCTGGGACACACAAGGAGGAATTAGACACACCAAGGCTTCAAAAAAGGGACCAACACACTAAGGATTTTCAAGATTATAGGTCTTGGTCACACTCCTAAACACCCAAACTTCAAAACCCTCCTTAAAATGGCTTAAAAACCAGGGCCTGCTTGTTCAAACCCCAAAAATCAATTCTAGAACGTTTTGACTTGTCTAATGACAAGATATGATCATGACAACCTACATGAACCTATCAAATGACACATCTTACCATATGAAATCCTAAAATCCTATCTCATGCCCAATTACAACTTTCTTCCACATATGAGTCCAACATTATAACTTTGTATGCTTCCATGAGCCATAATTGGTGCAAGGATTGCCCAATTGACTTCAAGAGATGTTCCATGACCTCTGTAATGCCTTGGATCTTCAATGTTCCCCTGATGAGCATGGGATGCTCTTGCATCACTTATCTTCATAAATAAATTCAAAACTAATTTCCGTGATATTAACAACTACTATTTTGTATCTCATAGGAGACTCCTAGTGCACATGAGGTTCGACGGGACAGTTATGTAGATTTGATGACGTGGCCACTCACTCCCGAGGAGGAGCCTACAATAGTAAGTTGTAGTTTGAATTCATGATTAAATATGTTATAAATTTAGCATGCTATGAATTATAATGTTATAGTTTAAATTGTAGATTCATCTGACAAAGGTATTTGAACATATACAGCCCACAATCACAGAGGTACCAGCATTGCCGAGGGCATACGAGAGGACTCTTGACCGGCGCAGGAGGTCGACAAGAGAGGTATTTATTATGAAATTTTGATAGTATTAATCTCCAATACAAAAAAGATCATTATACATTTGAGTAATTCAATGTTAGATACGTAGAATCATATAAATTTAGTAGTCTAACTTTGGGTTTTCCTTTTTTGTTTATGTAGGAGGCATCCGATCCACCTAGTGCAGCGAAGAGGCTGCATTTTGATCATCCACCAGCACCCTAGGATAGTATAGTTTTCGTAGGATGCATCATGAGACATTTTGAGATGGCATATGCCACATTGTATATAGAAACATTGATATTATACACATTCTGATGGCAGGATTAGCCACATTTTGTATATGGATCTATGTATTTTGATATATATATATTTGAGTACTTTGTCTATGGATACATGATCTTTGATATATATTTGTGTAAAATTTTTTCTATGGATACATGTATTTTGATATATATTTTTATCATTTATGTGCACAATGATATACATATTAATTTAGTATCTAGTATTGTTCAATTTATCGTGGATCATGTGTCATGCCCTAAATTTTACTAGTAAAAACACAACAATCTTTTTTTTTTTTTTAGCTTATGAAGTTGCATAAGAAATTACATATTGTAAAACAAGGTTATCATTGAATAGGAGTTCAAGACTCATGTGAATAGTGTGAAGGTGTTAACATTTTAGTCACAGGTGGTTTTCAAATAGATTGGATGACAGTCTAGTTCAAGTTAGCGTCACAAGTCAAACGAGCAAGTTCAAGATGCAACACTCATAAATTAGTGAGGTAATTCATATCCTAACAAGCCTCTGATACTAATATTCTATTAGGGTCTGTCAGTTGTATCATATGGACTAGGTCGTGATTCTAGCATGTAAGGGAAGGGGATCAGAATTACTTATTATCCTCATTACCAATGTACACACATTCATTAATCATTACAATATATATTAATGTGACAATTAGTATATTACTATATCCTCATTATCTATCAACATTGCTTCCTCACCAAATTATTGAGTGCACAACAAGATTGTAAGCAATCTACTAAGTTTTAAAATTATACAATCAATGGTATCACATAACATCTATGGATTGTTATTATCAACTAGTCATTTACAATAACACAAGGAGAAAACTTTCTTTCACATTTTCAAATTATAACAATGATGTCAAAGAAAATTTGTGATTCGTACCAATACTTTCATAACAATATAAACTCCAAATGAAACATGCATATACAACCTTATCAATATTTTCTTCTACACGTACATTAGGTAACAATGATACAATCTCCTTCCATCACAATGGGGCAACATAAGGGACTTTTCAAAATCATAAGGAACATGGACATTGAAAGATATGGACAATGAGTAGCATGAACATTGTCCAACATGATCGTTGAGAACATGAACAAGCTGGTGAATCCTCCTTCACAAATGAGGGCACAATGTGAAGTTTTCTCATCCAACATCAATCTACAAGATGATCATTCCAAGCCATTTCCATTCCTCCCTTGGACACAAATCTGCATATGCAGCACAACAAAATAACAAGGACCATGGGTGCTTTCCACCCAACCATAGGCCTCAAAGAGACCACCCCCGTGCTAGGGAACAAGGCTCAAACTGGGATACACATACAATCTTTCAATGCATAAACATTACATTTCAAATTTGAACAATTTCCCCCCAAGACTATTTCACAATGGCTTCATAGATGGAACCATAAACATAGGGTGAAGGTGTGTTCTAAAATGGAGACTTACCATACCAAACCATATTTGCAATAAACAATTTTCATGCCCTCTCGGGGCTATCATAATTCACCAAATTTCATGCCCTCTTGGGGCTATCATAAATGAACCATTTAATGCCCTCTCGGGGCCTCCACATTTCCTGCTCCAAACCCACTACCATCAGCTGTAACTCCTCAAACTTCCTTTCTACACCATACTTTCCTTATCACCCCCAGCAAGATATGAAATGTTATGGTATACAATGGAGCCCATACTCCGAGGTTCTCAATACATTTTTTGATCCCAACTTAAGCCCTTCACCCTGGACTTCTCTTCCCTTCTCAGAAGGGTGAGTGTAAGTCCCAATCCCATAACAATACTCAAGCACAAAACAAGAAAACAAAACCAAGTAGAAATAAAACAAGAAATTTTGGCAAACACCCCACTAGTTTGGCTAAGACCCTCTAATAAAGCCTTCCCACTAACTTATTTTAGCAAAAACACTAAGCCACTCCATCCTTATGAACTTGTCTCCTTTAACGGTTCATCGATAGCCCTCACGAGCTTTGAGTTATGACCCTCGAAGGATCGACCTCAAAATGCACTTAGAGCACCTTGAAGACTCCTCGGTACGGGGTGGCCGCAAATGATGGATGGTCTTCGTGGCTAGAAAAAAGGTGTGACTAGGGTTCACCCGCTCATCTAGAGCTAATGGGACTGACGATTCAATGCCAAGATCAGCGGTTTCAAAGTTACGCTGTGGTGCACCTATGAACTGAGGCACACTTCGAGTTTTGGCATCGAGCGAGATCGTTGTGCTGAATCCAAATAGAATGTGATCCCTCAAAAATGAGATAGGTTATTTTAGGCCTTAGGATCACCGTCCTATAGCATTTGATAGTTCATCGATAGCCCTCACGAGCTCTGAGTTATGACCCTCGAAGGATCGACCTCAAAATGCACTTAGAGCACCTTGAAGACTCCTCGGTATGGGGTGGCCGCAAATGATGGATGGTCTTCATGGCTAGAACAAGGGTGTAACTAGGGTTCAACCACCCATCTGGAGCTAATGGCACTGACGATTCGATGCCAAGATCAGCAGTTTCAAAGTTACGCTGTGGTGCACCTATGAACTGAGGCACACTACGAGTTTTGGCATCGAGCGAGATCGCTGTGCTGAATCCAAATAGAATGTGATCTCTCGAAAATGAGATTGGTTATTTTAGGCCTCAGGATCACCATCTTGTAGCATTTGACAGTTCATCGATAGCCCTCACGAGCTCTGAGTTATGACCCTCGAAAGATTGACCTCAAAATGCACTTAGAGCACCTTGGAGACTCCTCGGTACGGGGTGGCCGCAAATGATGGATGGTCTTCGTGGCCAGAACAAGGGTGTGACTAGGGTTCACCCACCCATCCGGAGCTAATTGCACTGATGATTTGATGCGAAGATCAGAAGTTTCAAAGTTACGCTGTGGTGCACCTATGAACTGAGGCACACTATGAGTTTTGGTATCGAGCGATATCGCTGTGCTGAATCCAAACAGAATGTGATCTCTCAAAAATGAGATGGGTTATTTTAGGCCTTAGGATCATCATCCTGTAGAATTTGACAGTTCATCAATAGCCCTCACGAGCTCTGAGTTATGACCCTCGAAAGATTGACCTCCAAATGCACTTAGAGCACCTTGGAGACTCCTCGGTACAGGGTGGCCGCAAATGATGGATGATTGTTTGAAGACTACTCCATGTGTCACTATCTTTTTTGGAAAAAAAATTGCTTTTGAACATCAAGCTTGCAATATTATCAATTATTGTCAAACTTTTTCAACCAAGTCAAAATGTCAAATGCAAATATTTGTTTGCATTTTTTGCTAAGGAGAGTTTCATAAATTGACTTTGATTTTCTATGTCTCTAGTGCTTGAACATACTTAAAATGGCTCTTTGGTCTTAGAGCTATTGGTATTTTCTAACTTCATGGTCTATGATATGCATACTAAGAATTTCTTTCACTAAATGGTTTCCTTGATCTATTGACTACATTTAAATTTGTTCACTTGTCATCTCTCTTTCTATATGTTCAATACAAAGAGCTAGAAGAGACAAATAATCTTTCTTACCTTCATCTCTCTAAGCACATGATAGAAATCAATTCTAAACTTGAGAAAAGGTTAGAGGACAATATTGCATTCTTAAATTAATCTCCCTTAAGACCTTTACATACACATGGGGCATTCTTAAATTAATCTCCATGGAAGAAAATTTCATAAAACTAAAGATTCCATAGTGTTGAAACATAAAATCCAAGATCTCATTTATGATTGGATTGTTGATACCTCTAATGACTCATCCACTCATAGCCTTCATATCCAACTTCATATCATGTCAGTATGCATGTGCTATCTTGCTTATTGGCTTTAATTGCTTATCGTACATGTTATCTTCTTTCATGGATTTTATGGCTTATCCCAAATGTGCTTCATACAACTTTTCAATATGAAAGTCTTTCAAAATATTATACAATATTATGACTCTTTATGCTTTCAAATGCTATGATTGGTTGTAAAATGGAAGAAATCAAGTATTCTAATTGTTCATCCATACTTTATGGATTTTTCTTATTTGATTAGTTTGATAAAAATAGTTTTAATAATCATAATGTCAGCTTTATGTCAAATAAGGAAAAAACCAAATTTGTAATAAGATATCCGCATGCAATTATCTTTCATATAGTTATAAATGCTCTTAAAATTGTCATTATAGCCTTGTATCACATGCAAATATGATTTGGAAGAACTTGTTCAATATCTTCGTCTTATAATTCCTTAAAAAGAACCTACCAAAATACAAAAACCATATACAAAAAACTACACATTTTACATCATAATACATCATAAATTTTAGAAATTCTCCCCAATACTACCCCCCTCCAACTCTTCATGATGTACCTACATTCCAATATCATACAAAAATTAGTAACTTATTGTATTAAACAAGATAATCATCAATTCATTAAATCATTATGAAGAAAATAACATAAGAAGTATATATACCTAGTCAAGTATTCCAATAGGGTCCTCTCTCTATTTTAGGGTCTCCAACAAGGCTTCATGATCAACATTAGCAATAGTAAAAAGTTCTTTTACTTTTGGTCTTCCTTGATGCTTCAATAACTTTACATTTTTTGCTATAATAAGATGCGAATATATGAGAATTACTTTGTGCTTCTGATGGTCTTCAAATGCAGGAATTCCGTTCCTTCTAAGCATGTATGTCCGCAGCCATGTTCCAGCAACAACCACTGAACCAGTAGGATACGTGAATCCATCATCATCTATGATCGCTTGTGCAAGTTTTTGTTTTTCTCTTACACAACATGCTAACCAATAATTGGATTTCTCATCATTCTCCTATGGTGCAACCAATGCAAAGACATGTCCTAGCTGAAGTAGATCTGATAGATGATTATGCTCAAGTGAACTTTCCATGTCATCATTTTTGATAGAGGGTATGATAGACAATGGAGTAAGATAATGTGGAGCCCATGTGTCCACCCACTCACTTAATTCACAGTGATCCCAATCACACTGAAAACAAGTACGAGAAAAACAAGCTAGTTGTCGTGTCCAAATGGTCCATGTACTAGAATTAGAGCTCCGAAATGAATGCATTTTTGATGAGTCTATCACTGTAGCACAATCTGATCTATCACCTATGGACCCTTCCTCAACCAACCAAAAGAACCTGCGTACCACTGAATTAAGAGTCCCCCCTTGTGATAATGCTAAACTACACCAATCAACAATGCTATGAGCATCAAGAAGCTCTGTTGTTGAAATCTTCAGTTGTTCCTTAACTAGAGCTCTCTTCACACATGCCCCTACTCCATCATGTTCCCCTTTTCCATGGCCGGACTCAAAAAAACTCCAAATATGAGGAACCCCTCTCTCTACGTGCATCCTACACAACCAATAAAACATGCGAGAATTCTTGAATTGACCTGTATAGTTATCTGACCAAATGATATGTCTATCCATAGCAATTGCATGCTCGTGTAAGAAATAAAAAAAATTCTCGAAACAATGTTGCACAAACTCGTGAGAGTGAGATCTATCATCACTCATATAAAAATGATACTCTCTAATAATCTTTCAATTATCTTCCGCACTATCAGGGGCATGTCTATATGTTATGTGAACAAAAATTGCAATCTGAATAGAGTTGTAATACTGAGATTGTGTCTCATTTTGAGGTTGCAATGTGTAGTTCTCAGAAAAATCAACAACTAATATAATAGTGCCAATGGGAAAAGTCTCCTTACACATTCTAAATTGTTGATCCAACCACTGAGACCTGTGACTATGTCTTGCATACTTGTAAAAAAGATTTGCCTTGAAATTTGAAATAAAATGAGCCACATTGATATCTTTTCCAAGCAATTCACATCTAGAGCTCTCACTCCCACTCTTCAATGTGTATTTCACCATTTCATAGACCCTTTTTTTCACTATTGTCTTTCCAAGATCTTATTCACACCCCTCATGGAAACATGTGTCAAACTTGGATAAGCCACCACATTCTGAACACTTCTCATTTAAGCAAGAATTTTTATAAAAGGAACAACCATCAACTCTACGACATAAGAGTTGATCTAACAAGTCTCTTGATGATTTTGGAAGCCCACTAGCCCCACAATCCTCCAACATTTCTTTACTATGCAAAGTAGAACGGATGGAGCATAATAGTTCATGGTGCATAGAAAACTCAACATGATATTTGCAACAACATGTATTTCGAATTTTGAGTGGCACACAATAAAATGGCTTCAAAGATTCGAAAGCCCTTTGTGATATATGAACACTTGGATGACTCTCTCTAAATTTTTTGAACAACATAGTTTGACTTAGCTCCAAATAGTGTTTAGGATGTGGCGTGCGGTCTCTGATGCCAATTATCAACTTTAAGACATCTTTAGCATTGGGTGATACTCGTGAGTTAGAGTGCCAAAATTGTATAATTTCTTCCTTCACATCGTCGGATAGCTTCTTATCAAAACGTGGAAGTCTCCCACCAAATGCCCATGTTTCATTTTGAAGAGGATCATCAATTTTCTCTCATTGACTAAGTGCTCTTATCAAAGTAGTACGATTTAGATTCAAATCAATAGAAGTTTGTCTCATATATCTACCCTTTCTCAAATGATGACTTACCAAAGAGGTTGTAATAACCCTTTGAGCAACTCTATTATCCTTCTATCTGCTATTTTTCCCAACGCTATTGAGAGCACTGAAAAGATTCTTAACAATAATGGCATTTCTTTCCAACTTTTTATTGACACGAATTTTCAATTTGGAAAGCATAGGTCTCATCTTTTGCATCTTTAATAAGTGCATGAAAAGCTGACATTGCTCTACCACTGTCTTGTTGCCGAAAAACATCTGATATAGTCTTGAAGCCCATAAACGAATGGTTCTTTCTGATTTTTTTCCTTCCAAACTAGTCATAATCGTTTCATCAATTTCAATTATCCATTTTGGTGTTTTAGAACCTTCATGTCGATTATAATTAGGAGATATGTAAGGTTCTTGTGCATTAAGTTCCTGTACATTGTCATCTTCGACATGGTCAATTATGCAATTTGGATTATGACTTGGTGGCATTTCTTCTTCAAAATTTTCAATATCTACATTTTTAATTTCCGCATTATCATTTTCAATAGGTACATTTTCATTCCCCAACTGTACATTTTCATTATCTGACTCTATGATTTCACCTTCTATTAATTCATCATCAACTTGATTGATATTTAGCATACCTTGTCTTTTTTTTTGGTGTTTCATTTTGTCCTTTTCCTTATATGCTGCAATGTCTTCAGTGGATATCTTCCTTTTACGTTTATTCTTTTGACGACTGTTGCTTCCCATTCAGATGACAAATTTGAACACCTAAGGTTATATTTTCGAATTCTTTTTGATTGGTTGGGCAACAAAACACGACTTTTTACAAATCCCATGAAAAAAGAGGTAAAAAAGTAATGTTGTTGGGTCTGTAGGGACAGTCAAATATTTGAAATTGATGCCAATATAATCAGATATCCGATAATAAATCGGATATTCGATCCAGGATCGGATATTCGATATAGGAAAAGGACTTTTGGGGGGAAAACTTGCAAAGGTTTCCCTCCTTTGCCACAATAATATTAATATTATGAAAATATTTGGAGGCAAATGACTTTAATTTATAACTAAGTTAATAGTATATTAGTATTAGTATAAAATATCAATAATATTAATATAAAATAGTATTAATATACCTATAGTATCAATATTATTATTATACCTATAATAGTATTAATATTATTAATATAGATATAATAGTGTAAATATCTAGTGTTTATTTATATTAAGCTACAATATATAGTATTAATATATATTATTATTATAGCTATAATAGTATTATTATTATTACTATACATATAATAATATTAATATTTAGTGTTTATTTATATTATAATTATTATCCTAAAATAGTATAAATAGTATATCCTAAAATATTACGTTATATATACTAAAATATTACGTTATTATATAGATATATTAATAACATATATATTAATATAATAATATTTATAATATATATTATATTTAATAAAAATATTATGTTGTTATATATATACTATATTATTATACATATTAATATAATAATATATAATACAAAGAGGGTCGTCATTTAATGGGTCAAAGGGGGTCATAGGGTGACCTATGACCCCCTTTGACCCATATGAACGACTCGACTATGTCCCTAGGGGTCCTAGGACCCCTAGGGACATACGTCGTTGTTTAATGGATCAAAGGGGGTCATAGGTCACCCTATGACCCCCTTTGACTCATATGAACGATTCAAATATGTCCCTAGGGGTCCTAGGAGCCCTAGGGACATATGTCATCATTTAATGGGTCAAAGAGGGTCATAGGTCACCCTATGACCCCCTTTGACCCATATTACCTATTCGAATATGTCCCTTGGGGTCCAAGGATCCCTAGGGACATATGTCGTCGTTTAATGGGTCAAAGAGGGTCATAGGTCACCCTATGAGCCCCTTTGACCCATAATACCCATTCAAATATGTCCCTAGGGGTCTTAGGACCCCTAGAGACATCTGTCGTCGTTTAATGGGTCAAAGGGGGTCATAGGTCACCCTATGACCCCCTTTGACCCATATGAACGAAACGACTATGTTCCTAGGGGTACTAGGACCCCTAGGGACATACGTCATCATTTAATGGATCAAAGGGGGTCATAGGTCACCCTATGACCACCTTTGACTCATATGAACGATTCAAATATGTCCCTAGGGGTCCTAGAACCCCTAGGGACATATGTCATGATTTAATGGGTCACAGAGGGTCATAGGTCACCCTATGACCCCCTTTGACCCATATTACCCATTCGAATATGTCCCTTGGGGTCCAAGGACCCCTAGGGACATATGTCATCTTTTAATGGGTCAAAGAGGGTCATAGGTCACCCTATGACCCCCTTTGACCCATAATACCCATTCGAATATGTCCCTAGGGTTCCTAGGACCCCTAGAGACATATGTCGTCGTTTAATAGGTCAAAGGGGGTCATAGGTCACCCTACGACCCCCTTTGACCCATATGAACGACTCGACTATGTCCCTAGGGGTCCTAGGACCCCTAGGGACATACGTCGTCAGTTAATGGATCAAAGGGGGTCATAGGTCACCCTATGACCCCCTTTGACTCATATGAACGATTCAAATATGTCCCTAAGGGTCCTAGGACCCCTAGGGACATATGTCATCATTTAATGGGTCAAAGACCTATGACCCCCTTTGACCCATATTACCCATTCGAATATGTCCCTTGGGGTCCAAGGACCCCTAGGGACATATGTCGTCGTTTAATGGGTCAAAGAGGGTCATAGGTCAACCTATGACCCCCTTTGACCCATATTACCCATTCGAATATGTCCCTAGGGGTCCTAGGACCCATAGAGACATATATCATCGTTTAATGTGTCAAGAGGGTCATAAGTTACCCGATGACCCCATTTCACCCATATTACCCATTCGAATATGTCCCTAGGGGTCCTAGGACCCTTAGGGACATATGTCATCGTTTAATGGGTCAAACAGGGTCATAGGTCACCCTATGACCCCCTTTGACTCATATTTTCCATTCAAATATGTCCCTAGGGGTCCGACGACCCCTAGAGACATATATCGTCGTTTAATGGGTCAAAGAGGGTCATAGGTCACCCTATGACCCCCTTTGATCCATATGAACGATTGGAATATGTTCCTAGGGGTCCTAGGACCCCTAGGGACATATGTCATCGTTTAATGGGTCAAAGAGGGTCATAGGTCACCCAATGACCCCCTTTGACCCATATTACCCATTCGAATATGTCCTTAGAGGTCCTAGGACCCCTAGGGACATATGTCATTGTTTAATGGGTCAAAGAGGGTGATAGGTCACCCTATGACCCCATTTGACCCATATTACCCATTCGAATATGTCCCTTGGGGTCCGAGGACCCCTAGGGACATATGTCGTCGTTTAATGGGTCAAAGAGGGTCATAGGTCACCCTATGACCCCCTTTGACCCATAATATCCATTCGAATATGTCCGTAGGGGTCCTAGGACCCCTAGAGACATATGTCATCATTTAATGGGTAAAAGTGGGTCATAGGTCACCCTATGACCCCCTTTGACCCATATTACCCACTCGAATATGTCCCTAGGGGTCCTAGGACCCCTAGCGACATATCTCATCATTTAATTGGTCAAAGAGGGTCATATGTCACCCTATGACCCCCTTTGACTCATATTACCCATTCGAATATGTCCCTAGGGGTCCTAGGACCCCTAGAGACATATATCATCGTTTAATGGGTCAAAGAGGGTCATAGGTCACCCTATGACCCCCTTTGACCCATATGTACGATTCGAATATGTCCCCTTAGGACCCCTAAAGACATATGTCATCATTTAAAGGGTCAAAGAGGGTCATAGGTTACCCTATGATCCCATTTGACCCATATTACCCATTCGAATATGTCCCTAGGGGTACTAGGAACCCTACGGACATATGTCGTCGTTTAATGCATCAAAGGGGGTCATAGGTCACCGTATGACCCCCTTTGAGTCATATGAACGATTCAAATATGTCCCTAGGAGTCCTAGGACCCCTAGGGACATATGTTGTCGTTTAATGTGTCAAAGGGGGTCATAGGTCACCCTATGACCCCCTTTGACCCATATGAACGATTGGAATATGTCCCTAGGGTCTTAGGACCCCTAGGGACATATGTCGTCTTTTAATGGGTCAAAGAGGGACATAGGTCACCCTATGACCCCATTTGACCCATATTACCCATTCGAATATGTCCCTTGGAGTCCGAGGACCCCTAGGGACATATGTCATCGTTTAATGGGTCAAAGAGGGTCATAGGTCACCCTATGACCCCCTTTGACCCATATTACCCATTCCAATATGTCCCTAGGGGTCCTAGGACCCCTAGAGACATATATCGTTGTTTAATGCGTCAAGAGGGTCATAGGGTGACCTATGACCCCCTTTGACCCATATGAACAATTCGAATATTACCCTAGGGGTCCTAGGACCCCTAGAGACATATGTCATCGTTTAATGGGTCAAAGAGGGTCATAGTTTACCCTATGACCCCATTTGACGCATATTACCCATTCGAATATTTCCCTAGGAGTCCTAGGACCCTCAGGGACATATGTCGTCATTTAATGGGTCAAAGATGGTCATAGGTCACCCTATGACCCGATTTGACCCATATTACCCATTCGAATATGTCCCTAGGGGTCTGACGACCCCTAAAGACATGTATCATCGTTTAATGGGTCAAGAGGTTCATAGGTCACCCTATGACCCCCTTTGACACATATGAACGATTCGAATATGTCTCTAGGTGTCCTAGGACCCCTAGAGACATATGTCGTCATTTAATGGGTCAAAGAGGGTCATAGGTTACCCTATGACCCCATTTGACCCATATTACCCATTCGAATATGTCCCTAGGGGTCCTAGGACCCCTAGGGACATATGTCGTCATTTAATGGGTCAAAGGGGGTCATAGGTCACCCTATGACCCCCTTTGACTCATATGAACGATTCAAATATGTTCCTGGGGGTCCTAGGACCCCTAGGGATATATGTTATCATTTAATGGGTCAAAGGGGGTCATAGGTCACCCTATTACCCCTTTGATCCATATGAACCATTCGAATATGTCCCTAGGGTCCTAGGACCCCTAGGGACATATCTCATTGTTTAATGGGTCAAAGGAGGTCATAGGTCACCCTATGACCCCCTTTGACTCATATGAACAATTCAAATATGTGCCTAAGGGTCCTAGGACACCTAGGGACATATGTTGTCATATAATGGGTCAAAGGGGGTCATAGGTTACCCTATGACCTCCTTTGACCCATATGAACCATTCGAATATGTCCCTTGGGTCCTAGGACCCCTAGGGACATATGTCGTCGTTTAATGGTTCAAAGGGGGTCATAGGTCACCCTATGACCCCCTTTGACCCATATTACCCATTCAAATATGTCCCTACGTGTCCTAGGACCCCTAGGGACATATATCATCATTTAATGGGTCAAAGAGGGTCATAGGTCACCCTGTGACCCCGTTTGACCCATATTACCCATTCGAATATGTCCCTAGGGGTCCTAGGACCCCTAGAGACATATATCGTCGTTTAATGGGTCAAGAGGGTCATAGGTCACCCTATGACCCCCTTTGACCCAGATGAATGATTCGAATATGTCCCTAGGGGTCCTAGGACCCCTAGAGACATATGTCGTAATTTAATGGGTCAAAGAGGGGACCCCTAGGGACATATATCGTCGTTTAATGGGTCAAGAGGGTCATAGGTCACCCTATGACCCCCTTTGACCCAGATGAATGATTCGAATATGTCCCTATGGGTCCTAGGACCCCTAGAGACATATGTCGTAATTTAATGAGTCAAAGAGGGTCATAGCTTACCCTATGACCCCATTTGACCCATATTACCCATTCGAATATGTCCCTAGGGGTCTTAGGACCCCTAGGGACATATGTCATTGTTTAATGGATTAAAGGAGGTCATAGGTCACCCTACATCCCGTTTTGGCTCATATGAACTATTCAAATATGTCCGTAGGGGTCCTAGGACCCCTAGGAACATATGTCATCGTTTAATGAGTCAAAGGGGGTCATAGGTCACCCTTTGACCCCCTTTGACCCATATGAATGATTCGAATATGTCCCTAGGGTCCTAGGACCCCTAGGGATATATGTCGTCGTTTAATGGGTCAAAGAGGGTCATTGGTCACCCTATGACCCACTTTCACCCATATTACCCATTCGAATATGTCCCTTGGTGTCCGAGGACCCCTAGGGACATATGTCGTTGTTTAATAGGTCAAAGAGGGTCATAGGTCACCCTATGACCCCCTTTGTCCCATATTACCCATTCGAATATGTCCCTAGGGGTCTTAGGATCCCTAGAGACATATATCATCATTTAATGGATCAAAAGGAATATGTCCCTAGGGGTCCTAGGACCTCTAGAGACATATGTCATCGTTTAATGGGTCAGAGAGGGTCATAGGTTAACTTATGACCCCATTTGACCCATATTACTCATTCGAATATGTCCCTAGGGGTCCTAGGACACATAGGGACATATGTCATCGTTTAATGGGTCAAAGGACCTATGACCCACTTTGACACATATGAACAATTCGAATATGTCCCTAGGGTCCTAGGACCGCTAGGGACATGTCGTCGTTTAATGGGTCAAAGAGGGTCATAGGGTGACCTATGACCCCCTTTGAACCATATTACCCATTCGAATATGTGTCTTTGGGTCCAAGGACCCCTAGAGACATATGTCGTCGTTTAATGAGTCAAAGAGGGTCATAGGTCACCCTATGACCCCCTTTGACCCATAATACCCATTCAAATATGTCCTTAGGTGTCCTTGGACCCTTAGAGACATATGTCATCGTTTAATTGGTCAAAGGGGGTCATAGGTCACCCTATGACCCCCTTTGACCCATATGTACGATTCGAATATGTCCCTAGGGGTCCTAGGACCCCTAGGGACATATGTCGTCGTTTAATGGGTCAAAGAGGGTCATAGGTCACCCTATGACCCCCTTTGACCCATATGAACGATTCAAATATGTCCCTAGGGGTCCGAAGACCCCTAGGGACATATGTCGTCATTTAATCTGTCAAAGAGGGTCATAGGTCACTCTATGACCCTGTTTGACCCATATGAACTATTCAAATATGTCCCTAGGGGTTTGAAGACCCCTAGGGACATATGTCGTCGTTTAATGGGTCAAAGAGGGTCATAGGTTACCCTATGACCCAATTTGACCCATATTACTCATTCAAATATGTCCCTAGGGGTCCTAGGACCCCTAGGGAGATATGTTGTCGTTTAATGGGTCAAAGGGGGTCATAGGTCACCCTATGACCCCCTTTGACCCATATGAACAATTTGAATATGTCCCTAGGGGTCCAAGGACCCCTACAGAAATATGTCGTCGTTTAATGAGTCAGAGAGGGTCATAGGTCACCCTATGACCCCCTTCGACCCATATTACCCATTCGAATATGTCCCTAAGGGTCCTAGGACCCCTAGAGACATATATTGTCATTTAATGGGTCAAAGAGGGTCATAGGTCACCTTATGACCCCCTTTGACTCATATGAACGATTGGAATATGTCCCTAGGGGTCCTAGGACCCCTAGGAACATATGTTGTTGTTTAATGGGCCAAAGAGGGTCATAGGTCACCCTATGACCCCCTTTGACCCATATTACCCATTTGAATATGTCCCTAGAGGTCCTAGGACCCCTAGGGACATATGTCATCGTTTAATGGGTCAAAGGGGGTCATAGGTCACCCTATTCCCCCCTTTGACCCATATGAAATATTCGACTATGTCCCTGGGGGTCCTAGGATCCCTAGGGACATATGTCATCATTTAATGGGTCAAGACCTATGACCCTTTGACCGATATGAATGACTCGACTATGTCCCTAGGGGCCCTAGGACCCTTAGGGACATATGTCATCGTTTAATGGGTCAAAGAGGGTCATAGGTCACCCTATGACCCCCTTTGACCCAGAATACCCATTTTAATATGTCCCTAGGGTTCCTAGGACCCCTAGAGATATATGTCGTCATTTAGTGGGTCAAAGGGGGTCATAGGTCACCCTATGACCCCCTTTGACGAACGATTCGGCTATGTCCCTGGGGGTCCTAGGGACATATGTCGTCATTTAATGGGTCAAAAGAACCCCCTTTGACCCATTAAAGGACGACATATGTCCCTAGGGGTCCTAGACCCCTAGAGACATATATTGTCGTTTAATAGGTCAAAGAGGGTTATAGGTCACCCTATGACCCCCATTGACTCTTATATATTAATAATATACATATATATTAATAATATACATATCAATATAATAATATATATATATATATACATATACATATTACATTGTTATATTTAATGAAAATATTATGTTATTATATAAATATATTAATAATATACATATTAATATAATAATATTTATAATATATATTATATTTAATAAAAATATTACGTTGTTATATAAATATTATATTATTATACATATTAATATAATAATATATAATACGTATTTTATATATATATAAATTACGTTATTATATTTAGTAAAAATAATAATAATATATATTATATTTATAGATTGTAATAAGATTAACATAAGATATTATTATATATTACTAGATTATATCTTGTATGTTTACATTAAGTTATTATATATATAATATATTAAAATATGCCTTTACATATTAATATAAGTGAAATAATTTAAAAATAAAAAACTAGAACATTTAAATCGAATTTCCCTCCAAAATTTGAAAATTTTTGGAATTTGATTACCGAGCCATATCGAATATCCGATGTCAAATCGGATATTCGATTTGAAATCGAATATCTGATTTTGAACCGGATATCCGATCAGGCTTGGTATTTACCAAGCCTGCCCGGTCAACCCGAAAGACGTGTTTATAGAGACTTTTAGTGATACTTAGACTTCGGGTAGCCGTCTGACAATGTTATTTTGATCGAAATTGAATGAAACGAAATGAGTTTTTTAATATCGCTCTCTAGATTCCATCAATATAATTTTTGTCAAATTCTGAGTTCGATAAGTATTTATTAGTTAATTATCAATGAAGATTATTGTAAAGTGTTGATTGACATACTGAATGAAAAATAGTTATAACTCTCAAACGGTATAACAGTTTTTAAATCTAAAAGTTGCGTCACATTCTATACTTCGCATAGTATAAGAAAAAAACAAAAAAAAGGAAAATTAAATCTTCTATTAGTTAGGTTGGTCAGACACGGAACTTTTTTAAATCCGAAAAAGTTTTGGTAGAAAATTCATATTTAATTATTTATATGGAATAAAAATATCAAAAAATATGCGTCACATCCGGGCATGAGACTAGTTTTCATATCTATAATTATATTAAAAAAATATTATGATTTGATTTTGATTAAGGTGGTCAGACATACACCTACTTTTTATTTTCGCCCTGAAATTTTCTTAGTACTGCATTAAAATTCAAACTTTTGACCAATCAATTATTTTTTTCTCCTGATAAGGCCTAGTAGTTTAGAAACTACATTCAATTTTCTACAAATTATTTTCTTCCAACTTTTTGATATAAAGTCCATAACCACTTCAAAATTATGTGTCAAGTTGACATAAACCTGATTTGCTGATTTTTCACTGCCACTTAAGGCCATAGTTTGGTACACCATGATCTTGCACATACCTAGGACATACCTAAGAGAAGAATTTGGTAATACAATTAATTATATTTTCAATTTTCAGGGATCATAAATATAGTCTATATTGATCAAGCATTGCAATATAGACCAAGAGCTTACATCAACTCAGCTAATGTATTGGTCGAGCAAAATAAGTATTAACCAAGAAAAGTGATAGTAATCGAGTATTTGAATGAAAAGAAGCACAAATAAAAATTGTGAAGGCCAAGACATCTATTATACACCTACCTAAGTTCAATACATTTATTACAAATCTAAATGACAAGATTGAAGGTATATACTAAATTTTGATACTCATTTCTATTTTACCAATCAATTTTTAGTAATAGGGGATTCAAAGGTAATTTTAGTGACATAACAAGCGAATCATAGCATGCCATTGGAAAAATTGGAAGAACATAGTAAGTAAAATTTCACTACCAAGTTAAGTTATTTTTGAAGTAATTGAAGCATTCTTTTTAGAACCATAGTTGAAGGAGAGCAATTCACAAATTTTGAGGAACGATCAATGTCCTCCACCAAAATTCAAGGAATACCCTAAATTTGCATTGACTTGTGATGAATCTAGTGCCCTATCATCAATTCCACTTCAAGTATTGATGATTCACGATGTGAGATCATTTTACATGTGCAAAGTGGTAGAAATTAGAGATTATAAACTTTAAGGAGCTTATGAGAAACTGTGCGGTGATGGTGTTTTTGGGAATGAGAAAAAAAATGTTGCTAAGAAAGGGCTAACCTATGCCCTAAACTTTCAAAAGGTTTTCAAGGTTGAATGGATAAAGATTGTGTTGAGCCAAATTCATGATATGAAGATATGGTTAGATTGTGGACAACTCAAGATTAACAAGGCTATCATTTTTCAAGTTACTAGTTACCCTACATTGGAATAACCAAAGACTATGAGGTGTGCTACAAAACACATAGTTGAACAACTAATGCAGGCAACATAGAATAGTAGTAGTATGTAGATCAATGGGATTAGAGTTCCAATTATAGAATTTTCAGTACATGTAGTTACACACAAATTCTATCAAACGAGCCAAATGAATAGCGTATCTTGCATTGTAGTGGACCTAGGATATAAGATTGTAAACAAAGATCATAGTTATGATCTTTTAGAGCTATAAATACAATAATTATCTAAGAATCTTAGAGTGATAAGGAATGTGGAGAATACTTCATGAGAAATTTTTTATGATAGATATAGATTTCATCTATGCACGGGAAGTACTGCTGAAGTTAATGTTGGTGATGTTATAGTAGTAGTAGTTGCATTACTATATGAAGAGATTGAGAAGAATGGCAAGAAATTTTTTACCTATGAGATAGCCAAGATTGAGATGTTAATGGAAAAATAAGTACCCAAGCTAGATAAGAAAAGAAAGAGAATAATCAAAGATCTTGAGGTTAAACTTGGTGAAGGTCAACTTTAGATAACTAAAGAGAAAGGAGAGGATGAGAAATATGGTGTAGCAATAGAAGTCGAGGAATCAAAGGGAAAAGAGCTAGCTATTTCTGAGCCCAAGGCAACATAGAAAGAAAGAGTATTGATTTTCAATCCAAAGGTGAAAGAGGATCTAAAGAAATGTGTGAAGAAGACTATCACACTAGGAGAGCCAAAGATAAATAGAAGAGTGAACATCAAAGGTAGCTCAGTCCTAGGCTACAAAAGGAAAAGAAATCCAACCAAAGAGGAAGCCAACCAAAATACCAAAGTAGATCATGCCTAAGAGGCTGAGAAGAAAATTAGTCATTACACCTGATGAGGAGGAAGATGATGAAGAAACTAAGTCTGATGATTTGAGAAAACTTTAGATTGTATCTAGACTATCTCTAATGATTGTGGATCAGTTATGTGAGAAGGTTAAAGAATTGAAAAAGTATAGAAGCATTGAAGACAGTTAATTATGACTTTTTAAATTAAGATGATCAAGTAAAGCTTGAAAAAAGCTATGATGGATATGATGATAAAGTTTGGGTATACACCAAAAAAATTAGGTGAAGGCATTCCTAAATATTTATATAATAAATTAAATGCTAAGTCAAAGTGGGCATTATCTACTAAAAAGAATAAATAAGGGAGACCACTTTAGCACAAACAATGTCTGACTTGGTAAAGACACATATGTCTATATACCTAAAATATTTTGTAAAAAAATTTATTTCTAAAGAGAGGGAATACATTGATGAACAAGGCTCATGAAGTAGAGATAAAGAGTATTATTATATGGAAGGAAGTATTTGGATTGCTTGTTCCATTAGTTGATAAAGAAGAAGAGGAAGAAGGTAGAGATGTAGTAGAGTCTGAAGAGAAAGATGAAGAAGAAGTTACCAATCTAGCATAAGAATTAAGGCAACTGGTAGAAGGGTGTGAACAATAATATGTTGTCACCATTGAGGAAAATTTTGATTCATCTCTATAGAATCCAAATGTATGAACTAAGGAAGGTTTGAAAAATATTATATCAGATGGCTTAGATACCTCTCAACCATGCACCAATCCAATTTTGTTACAAATATAGGATTTTCCAAGGATTGAAAGTGGAAAAATTGATGATTTACAAGTTACATCAATTAGAGTTACTTTTGCCATGAGTATTGAGAAATAGGGTAAGGAAATAACTGTGTTTTCACAATTCACTCATATAACAAATGATAAACTAGATGAGAAAGATGAAGAAGAGGAAAACGAACTAAAAGAATAAATAGAGAAACCCAAAGAACAAGAGGCTATTCAAGATATTATATAACTACTAAGTTCTATGTAAACAAAGACATTAACTGCTACACCTATACAACAAGCAATATAACCTCCACAAGAGAAGATGCTTGGATCGAGTGCAAAGGGAAAACTATTGAAAGAAGATTGTTGAAATGAAGAAGATTGATGAAACTTATTATGGAACAATCATTATTTTGTCACTAATGTCAAATTTGCTACTTTTTGGTGAGACAATTACTAATTTTATCTTAATGTTATCATTTGATTGCTGATGAAGAGGATTTGAATAGAAAGGATAACAAGAGAACCTAGAGAATGGTTGAGTTATATGGTGTATAGAAGAAACAATAAGACCAAGTAATACATTGATGATATAGTCTATTGTTTATCTTTTTAAGCCTATAATGAAAGGATTCTTGAGAAAAGGCTAGAAGAAGGCTAAGCAAAGAAATATGTTTACCAAGCTTGACCGAGAAAATAGTGAAAGTCGAGCAAGTTAGTGTAGGTCATAAAGAAAGTTAGTTGAAACCAAGTAGAAAGTTCAGTATGTGAGGAGCATGAGTAAAGAATTAGTCTATTCCAAGAAGTAGAAGATAGTGTTGGCGAGAAAACATCATGTTATTTCCAAGTGCAAGTAAAATGATTATTATCAAAGATTTGACAAATCTGAGTTGACAAAGTTGATTACTTGAATTATAAGAAGCATATGGTAAATAAGTATGATGAGCTTGTGGAAAAGAATTCAAGATAAACTATTTTGTGATGAATTGAAAGAGGATTATAAAGGAATTTTCTAGAAGTGAATAAAATGGAAAAGGGGTAGATTCAATGAATTTCACCTTACCCTAAAATGGATGATTGTGGTTAAGCAACACAAGATCTAAATTCTCTATATAAGGAGATAATAGGGCGGAAGCTACTAGAATAATTTTAGAATAAGTGAGGGTGGGGGGCAGTTATCCAAGGTCCAGATGTATAAACAAAACTTTTTACAGCTTAGTGAACCCATAAAACATTTATCTTCACGCATGCATCTATGAGACTATGTAATCACTTAAAACTTGTAGGTTACTGCCAAATCAATTTGCAGAAATATAAACATGAAACATAATAGATTCATCAATATAATTGACACAATTATTTACATGGAAGGCCAACCTTGTTAAAGGTTACAATATACACTATTAAATGTGACCCTATTCAAGGATTTCAATCACCCTGTTAGAGTGAGCCTTGTTAGAGGACTTTAGACCATTCCCTTGGAATGTCACTCGGTTAAAGAATTTACAAATGACTGTTAGGTCAACCTTAATCCAAAATATTTTCCCTAGACTATTACAAGTGTTAGAGAGTAATAGTAAGGCTTGATCTAATAACAACTTACAACTTCATTTGTAGATCACAAATCACTATTTCAGTCCTCAATTCTACTTAGCATTCATACTTTGCAGCTCTGACAAATTGTTTACCCTTCAAGCATTCATATCCTTAAGCCTTCTTTCTTAACATGCCAATGTAGTTTCTTCTATCAGGTCACTTGATGAAGAAAAGCCTTTTTCTCCTTGTCTTCCTTATGTTTTCGCACTTCTTGTCTTTGCTTCTAACCAGGCATTCCTATAAATAGGAAACTAAAATCTTTTCCTGCTCATTCTCCATCATCCAAATTAGGGTTAGGATGGTTTAGGTAGGATACAATGAACCTATCCCACATTCCATCTCTCTTATAGAAACTTCTACTTGAATCCTCTTTGAATTCACCTGAAAATAGTTTACCTTGAAGTCTATGCCACCAGCTCATCATCCTTGTCTTCCACCTAGTTCACAAATTTCAAGAAAAAAAGCTTTTCATCTTAGATCCATCAAATTCATGATCTTTTAAATAATGTAGTAGCTCAACACTATCTTGCTTCTGATGCTCAGCACATGCTACATTGCTCAACATCCACTGTGAAATTACTTAATACGAACTAAAGTTTACTCGTGCCTGACATCAAATTAACTTTACTCGGCATCCATTGTTCTTCTCAGCATAGAGTAGAATGAACTTTTACTTAGCTCCAACTAATTTTTTGCTTGGCTTGTATTGGCTTTTCTTGGCATCCTCTCTTCACTTAGTCAATCTCAGCAAACAACTTTGTGTAACTTTTTCTTCTAAACTTTCTTAGTTTAACCAACCTTTGTAACCCTAAGTAGATTATCTATACACCATTGTCATCATTTTCTTAACCAATTCTTGTACTTCATTACATAATCATAACTCAACCTTTCCTCTAAGTGCTATTGTCACATATTTTGATCAAATCCTCTTCATCAATCGACTAAGTGATAATACTTAAACCATATGAGCAATTGTCTTACCAGCAAATAGTAGGTTTGACATCATTGAAAAAATAACGATTGAAGCATATTGGCCATACTTGTATGTTCTCAACAATCTCCCTCTTTGATTAGCTTCTTCAATCTATTCTCAAAAAAAGTAATAAGTAAAGAGTGTGAATCTAAGAAAGACAAGGAGTCTCGGGTGTTGCTTCATTTGGTTTCCAAAATGAAAGAGCCTACAATTGGAATACTAAGCAAGAAGGCTTAAGGGGATGAAGTTTTGAAGGGTGAATAATCTATTAGATAAAGAGAGGATGAATGCCAAGTAGAATGGAGGATTGAACAAGTGATCTATAATATGCAAGTGAGTTGTTAAATGTTCTAAAGTCCTCTTGCAAGGCTCACACATTATAGGGTGATTGAAAAAATTTAATCAAGTTAAAATTTAACAATGTGCATTGTAACCATTAACAGGTATGACTCCTCATAGGGCTCACTTCAGAAGAGTGAATATTGGTAGTATGTTATTGGTGGTTTTTGCCAAATTGGATTTCCACATAAAATGTTTTTGTCAAAACATGTGATTGATTTTGTGGTATTTCATGTTTACATTTCTACAAAGTAATTTTAACCTAGGACAACAATATGAGAGATTTTAAGATATTGAATGATCAATGCATCCATAAGTATAAGTTGAAGTGTTGAAAAGTTTTATTTCTATATTTGGACCTTGGATAATTGATTCACCCAAACCACCACCCCCTCACTCACCAATTTTTCTAAACATTCAAACACTTTATATCAAAGAATCAAGTGCTTGTGAAGAAAAAGTTTGAAGTAACTTAAAGTTGAAGATCAAGACGTACAAAAATGAGGTGCCCAAGTTAAATAAGGAAAACTTTCCTGCATGGAAAAGTTTGATGAAGCTATATCTAGCAAGATTTGGAGATTATGTACAAGGTAAAAGCATAGACCTGTATCACCCTTAAGGAAAAGGAAAAGTATAACTGTTCATCTTCAATTACATAAAATTGGTAGTATTATTTAGAATTTGATAATGAAGTAAACTATTGAAATGTGTAGAAATGGATAAATTTTAGCATTATAAATTTTAATAATTATTTGGAATAAGAATTGATATATTTTTCTAATTTTAAAGACAACTTTTTACATGCTAAAAAATGCTGAAAATTAGGGATCTAGTTCCCACCACAAAACTGTATGAAAAATAAATTTATTTCCCTTTGGTCTTAGATTATGTTATAGATAACATATTGTTGCCCGGCTATAAAATTCTTTAAATTTTATAAGCCTCTATTAATTTTTAAAACTTGCCTAGTTTTAAACATCAAATTGGCCATTCTATCTTTGAAATTTGCGAGTCTTTAAGCCTCCGTGTCTCCGGCTCGTTCTCAGCTCCGCACAGCACTTGAGATCATCGAAATCCAGCTTCTGAGCCTCAAGATATAAAAGGTTAATGATTGCCTTCACAAACACGTATTTCTTAACCTTTAACTTCTCAATAGGTTAATGTTAACCACCAAAAACATGTATTTCTTAACCTCCAAGTAAAAGGTTAATATTAACCACTAAAAATATGTTTTTCCTAACCTTTCCAATAGGTTAATGATAGCGATTAAAAACACGTAATTCTTAACCTCCATGAGACTGTTATTAACCTGTTTGAAAGTTTCTCTAACCTATTTAAAATTCTTCCTTGAGGAGTCAGACATGTAAATGGGAGCCCGAGTTTATGAAGGAATTGGATTGGAACATAAAATAACCTGATCATGTGCAAACTGCCCTCTTCACCAAGTGCAGGATAAGAACATTTTTAAAGAATCAATAAAAGTGCAATTTATTGAATAGCCTCTCGCCAAGGATTTGAACTTCTGACATGAACAAACAACAACATATATACAACTTACATTTTTTTCATTGCGAAGAGTTCTGGTGCAGATCTCAGATAGCCAGACAAAGAGCATGAGTAATGCCAGCGGCAAAGACAATCTAGATGATATGGTTCACAATTTCATTGAGAACAACAATATAGAGCAGGATTCACACTATCATGAGCTTGATAATGAAGAATTAAGCTCTACCAAGAGCAATCTAAAGGCTCTACTATCATAAAACTCTGAAGAGAGAGATCTTTATCTTGCAACGATGCCCATAATTTCTTCTTTCAATGTATCTTCCATTTATATACCTGGCCACGAAAGCTACTACAATGGCACTTGCATACGCCACCTTTTATTAAAGCATTCCAAGAGTGCCAAATATAATGCTCCACTCTGCAAGGTCTCGCAATTCATATGGATCACAATGTTGCTTCTCTACTTTGCACCAATTCATCAATGTTTTTCAAGGTCACAACTTCTACCTTCATCATGCTCCCGATTCCACTAATGCAAATTTCAATACTGATTTTAGGGAAGAAGAGAGTGCTAGAAATTCCTTAGAGTTCCAATGAAGAAGAGGAGGTTTGCTACATGTTTGAAACAATGCCAGAACGATACGTGGTCTCAGGAATGGGATGCATAATATGAGCCTAGCAGATTGCACCTATCTCTCATGCATGCCCACCTAATATCTATGGTAAAGATGCTATGCATCATGTTAGACTTCTGTCAATCTGGTTTTTCTCAAGATTAATTAGTGCTATAGAGAATATATCGAGTTTATATGTTTTTGAGAGTCGGCTTTAAAGCTTTATCAACATCTACACTCAAGCGAGAAGAGATTGTCATGGCACGCAAGGCAGTAGATTGCCATCAAAACCAAAAAAGCAATATCATACATGCATCTTCAAGTTTTCCCATCAGGAGGTAAAACCATCTAATATATTGTTAGATGAAACGTTCACTCCAAAGGTAGCGGATTCGAATATTTCTCATTTAAGTCCTTCGGGAGAAGAGATGCATCTGAATACCATAGCAGTGAGAATAAGAGGGTATGTAAATCCTAAATTCATGAGGACACTGAGATCAGGTTACCTGAGACTGGCTGCTAAAGAGAGTGGGTTCTTCTGAGAAGTCTAGATGATAGCATCCTTGACCATCTGGTCAATATGCGAATTCTGGGAGCGAAGAATAATATTTGTGCAACAGAGGAGGGGGATAGGAAAGTATCCAGTCTTCTAGAGTTCCCAAAGAAAATTAAACTTATGAAAGATCTCCAACAACTTTCAATTCGTCATTTTTCAGTGCCAAGCTGGTTATGTAGAATGGAACATCTGACGGACCTTACTCTTGATGAGTCTAGTGCTTATACATTGCTCCAAAAGATGCCTGATTTACTATGTTTAGCTTTCAAGGATGATTCAAAAAGAAAATAATTGCCAAAGGAGTTCAGAGAGATTGGGGGCTTCCCTATATTGGAGGAGTTGTCGACGTTGGAAGAGGGGGGTGATGCAAAGTCCAGAAATAATAGTGATAAAGAATTGTCTGCAGGTGAAGAGAGTTCTTAAAGGATTGGAACAGTTGAGGAGGCTGAAGAGAATAGAGCACAGATGGAGAATATGGCTAGATTAGCAAACGCATGTTTGCAAGCGAAAGCCAAAGAAAGGCCATAAATGAGCAAGGTGGTGGAAGAACTTATTTGGAACAGGGCTAACCAATTCAAGCTCATGTTTGAATCATCCAACATCCACGTCTCGAGTTTGGGCTGACATAGCATATCACGTGCGTTGTTTATCTTCCCAACATAGTGTTATCGAATGGCCTTCCTTGGCAATTGATAATCCACGCGAACAGTGGACTTGGAGTTTGATGATCTTACAGTGTTTTCAAAATAGAGAAGAGATCATGTGCATCATCTAGAAGCAATATTACATCGATGTCAAACTCAAGGCATCTCACTGAATCCTAAGAAGTCTATATTTGGAGTGACAGAAGGAAAACTACTAGGGCATATCGTCTCCAAAGAGGGCATTCGGATAGACCCTGAGCGGGTTAAAGCTATCCAACAGTTGTCACTTCCCATGAGTAAACCAGGGATTAGATCTTTCTTTGGGCAGATAAACTTTATAAGGAGGTTCATACCAGACTTCTCTGAGATAACAAAGTCAATTGTGGATATGATGAAAGGAAATACTAATTTTAAGTGGACAAAAGAAGGTAAGGCTTCTTTTGAACAAATCAAGACTGAAATTGCTCATGCGCCTACCCTTTCTTATCCAGATTTTTCCAAGGATTTTCATTTGTATTGTTATGCCTCCGAAGACACCTTATCTGCTATACTTACCCAACCTGACAAAGACAATACTGAGGCCCCAATAGCATTCATGAGTATCCCTCTTAAGAAACATGAATTGAAATACTCCTTGATCGAGAAAAATGCTTATGCTCTAGTTAGAGCAGTGAAACAGTTCAGGTTTTACATCCTAAACTCTCACTCCAAGGTGTTTGTCCCTGACTCGGCAGTGAAAACTATTCTGACACAACAAGAAATTGGCGTGAACAAAAGGGCCTCCTGGATAGCTAAAGTACAAGAATATGATCTTGATATAAAACCTACAAAGCTTGTCAGGGGAAAAGGTTTGTGTAAGGCAATTGCGGAAGGATCTTCTGAAGAAGGGACGAAGGAAGAAATGCCTTTAGTTTTATTCATTAGTAATGTTGATGACTGGTTTTCAAATATTGCCTATCTTTTGACATATGGGGAATGTCCTGCTCATTTATCACCTAAAGAAAAGAGGACCTTAAAATTGAAATCTGCAAAATACATTCTTTGGAATGACCCCTTATACAAGAAAGGGATAGATGGTACTTTTTTGAGATGTGTTGATTCTGAACAAAGAAAGGAGTTTCTTCAGTTATTTCATAATGAAGCATGTGGAGGTCATTACTCTGCATCAGTAACAGCTTACAAAATTTTGAGAAATTGTTTTTACTGGCCTGGGATATTCAAAGATGCAGAAGGATGGGTGAAGAAGTGCGATTCTTGTCAGTACTTCAAAGGAAAAGTTCAATTGGCTGCACTGCCCTTGAAACCAGTGGTGATCGAAGAACCCTTTCAACAATGGGGTTTGGATTTCATAGGTCCTATTCATCCTTCATCCTCTGCTGGACACACTCATATTTTGATGGCAACTGACTATTTTACCAAGTGGGTGGAAGCGACCCCAGTAAAACAAACAATTCAGAAGTGGTGTGCAATTTTATCAAACAAAACATTCTGGTTAGGTTTGGTGTACCGAATAAAATTGTTACTGACAATGCTACCAACTTCTCTTCTCAAGAGATATCATCATTTTGCTATCAATACGGGATTATTCTCTCTCATTCCTCTAATTATTTTGCACAAGGAAATGGTCAGGCGGAATCAAGCAATAAAAATATTATGACCATTGTGCGAAAACTGATAGATGTTAATCAAAGATCTTGGCACAAGCACCTGTACGATGCATTGTGGGCAGATCGTACTACTAAAAAGAGAGCAATAGGATTTTCTCCCTTCGAGATCCTGTATGGAATTGAGCCAGCTCTTCCTCTTCCCTTAGAGCTATCCACCTTGAAATTACAGAGTGCCATTGAGAATCTTAAATTCAAAGATGCTCATGAGAAACGAATGTTGTATTTGACAAAGTTGGAAGAAGAAAGAGAGATGGTTGTTGATAGAATTCAGGAACATCAATCCCGTGTCAAGAGGTTATTTGATAGAAAGGCTAAGTAGAGGATGTTTCAAGAAGGCGATCTTGTCTTGCTTTGGGATAAGCGCAGAGAGCCAAAAGGATTACATGGAAAATTTGACTCCTTATGGCGAGGCCCATTCCAGATCAAAGAGGTATGCGGAAAGAACTCTTTTATTTTGTCATACCTAAGCGGTGCCTCGTTGCCCTTACCTTATAATGGGCAACACCTAAAACATTATCATTAGTAGAAGGTGTCTGTACACCTTTTTGTATATAGGTCGTCCCATTTTTGGTGTGCTCTCGTTAGTTGGTGTTGTTTTAGCCTTTCTTTCTATTGTCCTATTTTTGGTTTTTATGTTCCCTCTTTTGTAATTTGGTCCCTCAAATGACTCTATTTCACAAGCCCAATGGATAAGGCACTACTTTATTCATTCTGGATTCGAGCTTCATCCTTGTCAGTCCTTGTCCCCAGTTAGAGCCAACTGTTGCCCGGCTATAAAATTCTTTAAATTTTATAAGCCTCTATTAATTTTTAAAACTTGCCTAGTTTTAAACATTAAATTGGCCATTCTATCTTTGAAATTTGCGAGTCTTTAAGCCTCCGTGTCTCTGGCTCGTTCTCAGCTCCGCACAGCACTTGAGATCATCAAAATCCAGCTTCTGAGCCTCAAGATATAAAAGGTTAATGATTGCCTTCACAAACACGTATTTCTTAACCTTTAACTTCTCAATAGGTTAATGTTAACCACCAAAAACGTGTCTTTCTTAACCTCCAAGTAAAAGGTTAATATTAACCACTAAAAATATGTTTTTCCTAACCTCTCCAATAGGTTAATGATAGTGATTAAAAACACGTAATTCTTAACCTCCATGAGACGGTTATTAACTTGTTTGAAAGTTTCTCTAACCTATTTAAAATTCTTCCTTGAGGAGTCAGACATGTAAATGGGAGCCCGAGTTTATGAAGGAATTGGATTGGAACATAAAATAACCTGATCATGTGCAAACTGCCCTCTTCACCAAGTGCAGGATAAGAACATTTTTAAAGAATCAATAAAAGTGTAATTTATTGAATAGCCTCTCGCCAAGGATTTGAACTTCTAACATGAACAAAAAAAAACATATATACAACTTACATTTTTTTCATTGCGAAGAGTTCTGGTGCAGATCTCAGATAGCCAGACAAAGAGCATCAGTAATGCCAGCGGCAAAGACAATCTAGATGCTATGGTTCACAATTTCATTAAGAACAACAATATAGAGCAGGATTCACACTATCATGAGCTTGATAATGAAGAATTAAGCTCTACCAAGAGCAATCTAAAGGCTCTACTATCATAAAACTCCGAAGAGAGATCTTTATCTTGCAACGATGCCCATAATTTCTTCTTTCAATGTATCTTCCATTTATATACCTGGCCACGAAAGTTGCTACAATGGCACTTGCATACGCCATCTTTTATTAAAGCATTCCAAGATTGCCAAATATAATGCTCCACTCTACAATGTCTCACAATTTGATATGGCTCACAATGTTGCTTCTCTACTTTGCACCAATTCATCAATGTTTTTCAAGGTCACAACTTCTGCCTTCATCATGCTCCCGATTCCACTAATGCAAATTTCAATACTAATTTTAGGGAAGAAGAGAGTGCTAGAAATTCCTTAGAATTCCAATGAAGAAGAGGAGGCTAGCTACATGTTTGACACAGTGCCAGAATGATACGCAGTCTCAGGAATGGGATGCATAATATGAGCCTAGCAGATTGCACCTATCTCTCATGCATGCCCACCTAATATCTATGGTAAAGATGCTATGCATCATGTTAGACTTCTGTCAATCTGGTTTTTCTCAAGATTAATTAGTGCTATAGAGAATATATTGAGTTTATATGTTTTTGAGAGTCGACTTTAAAGCTTTATCAACATCTACACTCAAGCGAGAAGAGATTGTCATGGCACGCAAGGCGGTAGATTGCCATCAAAACCAAAAAAGCAATATCATACGTGCATCTTCAAGTTTTCCCATCAGGATGTAAAACCATCTAATATATTGTTAGATGACACGTTCACTCCAAAGGTAGCAGATTCGGATATTTCTCATTTAAGACCTTCGGGAGAAGAGATGCATCTGAATACCAGAGTAGTGAGAATAAGAGGGTATCTGAATCCTGAATTCATGAGGACGCTGAGATCAGGTTACCTGAGACTGGCTGCTAAAGAGAGTGGGTTCTTCTGAGAAGTCTAGATGATAGCATCCTTGACCATCTGGTCAATATGTGAATTTTGGGAGCGAAGAATAATATTTGTGCAACAGAGGAGGGGGATAGGAAAGTATCCAGTCTTCTAGAGTTCCCAAAGAAAATTAAACTTATGAAAGATCTCCAACAACTTTCAATTCATCATTTTTCAGTGCCAAGCTGGTTATGTGGAATGGAACATCTGACGGACTTTACTCTTGATGAGTCTAGTGCTTATACATTGCTCCAAAAGATGCCTGATTTACTATGCTTAGCTTTCAAGGATGATTCAAAAAGAAAATAATTGCTAAAGGAGTTCAGAGAGATTGGGGGCTTCCTTATATTAGAGGAGTTATCGATGTTGGAAGAGGGGGGTGATGCAAAGTCCGGAAATAATAGTGATAAAGAATTGTCCGCAGGTGAAGAGAGTTCTTAAAGGATTGGAACAGTTGAGGAGGCTGAAGAGAATAGAGCACGGATGGAGAATATGGCAAGATTAGCAAACACATGTTTGCAAGCGAAAGCCAAAGAAAGGCCATCAATGAGCAAGGTGGTGGAAGAACTTATTTGGAACAGGGCTAACCAATTCAAGCTCATGTTTGAATCATCCAACATCCATGTCTTGAGTTTGGGCTAACATAGCATATCACGTGCACTGTTTATCTTCCCAACATAGTGTTATCGAATGGCCTTCCTTGGCAATTGATAATCCACGCGAACAGTGGACTTGGAGTTTGAAACGAACATGGAGAGTGAGCAAGGCGAAGGCGGAAAGAGCGTGACAACTTGGCAGGCACGATGAAGAAACAGATAAATTAGTTGAAGCTTAACCGTGGTAAAGGCCAGCGAGAGGGGCAAGATGCGGAGACAGTTTCAAGACGTGTGATCCACCTCCATCTCCATAACTTCGCCGTTGTGAATTCACACTGGTGGAGACGTAAAAATAATCCACATTTTCGCGGCCATTTCTAAATCGAATCCGCTCCATGATGAATTTGCTGCCACTATCATGACGGTTAGCAATTTCTACAAATAAACACACGCCAAATGCAGGTACCTTTAAGTTAGTTGAATTGGTGGAAAGAATGGCCATGCCTGAGTACCGAAAAGACGTCATTTCAATCTGCTTTAAAAATAAAATCTGAATCGTCCTGCACATCAAATATCTGAACCAGAATAGCCATTGTTTGTTATTCAAGACAGACAGCCGTGCATTGGGACATGCTCATTACATGTCACAATAATGGTGCAAATTTTGTCTCAGGCTTTGCGAAGAAACACAATCGCCCTCGGATAGACCGCCCTTGATGATCCTCCAGAGCTAATAAAATAATCTTGGTGGGAGAAGTGGGGACACTCTATTTTCGGACACTCCCTTTTTGGTGAGGGTTTTAAGTAATGATGAATCTGAAAGCAGAAAGAAGAACAGTAATGTGAATCGGGAATTGAGTGAGGTCTGACATGTATGGTGCCATGCATTTTCATTTCTTGTTGGGTTGCGACGAAAAGCTTGTTCACGCCATGGGGACTGCATTTAAATTGATTTGTACCATTCCTGAATGGAAGCCATGTGAATCTTAAAAGAAGAGAAACTGTCGCTCTGCCAGTATACCTACTATTGAAGGAATTAGATCTCCTATTTGGACAGGACCCAATAGTTGCTATGGTGGGATACAAGTAGTAGGGGAAGGACGTCAGCATTGGGCTATTTTTGGAACTTTGGAACCTCCACTCATTAAGTCACCCAAGCTCGAATCAGCATCCTTATTTTCTCTGTAACTGGGCATATTTGAGAAAAGGGTTGGAAATCAAACCATGAAGTACAAGTATCAGAGGCCAGATTATGCTCCTATTTTAAGAAGTACGCTTCCAGATATTGGTGATACCATTTTGGGAAATGTTTGTCTTCAAGACTTCTGGTCATCTCTTGCGAATGAAAAAAAGATTCCATTAGCTGGAAAAATACTGGAAAGTGGCTTGGCCCAAGCAGGCGGGCATCCCATTTCCGTACAATGCCCAGAATTAGTGCTGGAGTGCATGAAGGCTTATCATCCCAGCACTAGAGAAGTTGTTTCGCCAAACAATGAAACAATTGTCCGCCTGGACCCTGCCTCTATTGCTATCATTTTTTGATTGCCTGCTAGGATGCAATATGCTAGCGTTAATCTAAGAACTGCCAAGGAATATTTTACTGCCAATCAAACTCAATGTTTAAATAATGTGGCAAGATCGTGGTTTTTCCAACCGAGAAGAGGCAAATCTCAATTGGGCAAATCCATTCACAGATCATCACTGAAAGAAGATGTGGCGGACATGGTAACTTTGTCGAGCAGGATCGTTGGTCTTCGAGATTTACACAAGTTTGAAGGTTGGATGTTTCTATTCATTAATATTGTCTGTGAAGGAAAACAATACATTGATTGGGCTGAAATTATCAGTGACTCACTACACAGATAGCTCATGGGACTTCGGGAAAATGACTACTTTTATATGACTTCATACCTTTTCTACGCCATTGCAAGTACCAAAGGTTGGCCAGGACTTAACCGGCAGGGCATTTATGATGACACGACCATCATTTATAATTATCTTACTCAAATTCAGTATGATAATAGCCTACACCATTTCAGAAGAGTGAATGACGCATTCACCATGCTAACTGTAAGGGAAATTCAGGGGAACATTGGGCTCAGGATTTCACCAGAAGCAGCAATGAAAGTGCAAAAATATGGAAGTGTTTTTATACAATTTCCGAAGTTTAGTTATATCTGGTTGGCTGCCTATGATGGATGTCCGTTGATGTTACCTAGGTTTGTTGATGATAAACTAGTCTTAATTGAAATGTGCAGGCAAATTAATCAAATCAACAAACTTTGCAGGAACAGGAGGACAGATGAAATAACTTTTCCCATCGGCATCGAATGTTATAGTTGTGACACTGCATCAGATGCAAGGAACATTGAAAGATCTATCGCCACGATAAATTTGCATCCTTACACGATGCGTTTCCCTTATGATAGTAAGGGTTGTGCTGTGAATGAATTGAAGTTAAGTCCCAGTCTCGGTCACTTCTCGGCTCTAGAAGACTTTTGGGAGGATTGCAAAAATGACTTCGAAGTCAGGAAGAGGGATTGGATGCGACTTACAGTATGGCAGGTAATAAACTTCAAATTAGACATTGATGTAACAGGCATAGATGATGATGAGGTTTCTTTGGTTGATCCTTATTATTACGAGAAAATTGAATTACTAGAGCTCCCTCCTATTGATTGGTCAATTCCTGAATTGAAAAGTTTGAAGGAGAGGTCTTCCTATGTTCTTAGAAGAACAAGAGACTGGATCAGTAAAGTTAGAATCGAAAAAGCAACTGGTGAATCTCAAAATAAAGAGGGGAGAAATAATATAGGGGAATCGTCTTGAATGGCGATAGAGGCCACTTGTAGTGAGAAGATACGACAACTAGATATAGATGCTCAAGATCAAGAAGAAGATTTGAATCAGCCAGATAAGTTTACAGTACAAAGGAAAAGGACAAAAATGAAAGGTAGAAGAAATGAGAAATACCAAAGAAGCCCTGAAATTGCTGAATCACATGTTCCGGTTACATCCCCTCGTGATGTAGCGATTCCTCACTTGAGTCTTCTTCCTCCTGACGCGCCCATAATAGACATTACACAGTTAGATGACCCGTTATCTAATTCGAAAGACTTAATAATGGTTGCTGAAGATGTAACAGGTGCCGAACAAGTTTCAAAGGTTACACATTCATGGTTCCAGGATAGTCTTCAGAAGAGGAAGAATGTTGTTCAGTTGGTTCCGCCTCCATTTGATATGGTCTCTAGCATTCTTCAAAAGCCTCCTAAGGTGAAAAAGACCAAAGTGATGTCCAGGTTAGCTATTGATAAAACTTCAGGCAATTTGTGTGTGGAATTAGCCAAGCCTATAGTTGAAAAGAATGTTGATGAAGCATCTGAATTAGATTTCATTCTAGAAAACGTTGACCTTGGTCCTTCTAATGCAGAAAGAGAGTTTCAAAATTTTGAATTGATTGCCACTCAGATGTTGCAAAGGGCGAAGAAAGAGAGAAGAGCCAAAGAGCAACTCAAAGAACAACTTCAAATGATGGTAGCTTATGTTAATTCAATCAGCAACCCTTCTAATACCCAAGTCATGGCCACCCCGCCAGTTCTAACAGGGCTTGATGGTATTTCAGATCATACTATTGTTCAAAGAATTCACCAACAAAAGTCATATAGTTTAATGATCGAGGCTTGGATAAACAGGATGATAGAAGATGTTTCAAAACTTATAACTGGAGTAAAGGAGATATGTGGGAAAGCCATCACGCAGGTACAAGAAATTTCTAAGGAGCTGGAAAATAGCAAAGAACATAAATGCAACTGGCAAAAAGTAGCCGATGAATTAAAGGAAATAGCCAAGTTGGATACAGGCACCCTACTCCTTGAGAAAATTATTGCTGATCCGAGTGACAACCAAATACGTATCTGGAGTAAAAGTGTTGGTTGGAAGATGATAAACATCAACAAAGGGATCACTAAGTTCGAAAAGTTAATAACCTCTTTGGAGCAGCTGAAAGCAAAAAGTATAGATGAATTAATCTCTACTATCACAGGTGGGGTGCCAGTAAGTGATCTTCAGCATGTTGATTGTCAGTTTCTTCTTGATTCCTTCAGCGTTCAAATTCATTTAGAAATAGAGAACCGTGTGTCAGATGCTGAAACTATGATGAAGCTTAGCCTGGTTGCAGTCACGTTGGGAGATTGTAACATTTCAGCCTACTGGCAGGAGTCAGAAGAAATCCAAGATAGATATCTCACAGCCAAACTCAAGATGGAAAACATGTTCATTCCAAACTATGAATCAATGATACTCGTCCAAGATGCTTACAGGGCTTTCCAAGACAGATCAATTGTGTCCTGATAGACAGCACTAATAGCTAGAAGAATTAGTGATTGTATATGCAAACGTTTTTAGGAATTCTAGCTAAAGTTTTGTTTATGCAAGTTTCCTTGTATAGGTTAATTTTCCTAAGGTTAATTAACCTTCCAAAATTTCGTATTTTGGAGGTGGTTATTAACCTCAGAGAGGTAGTTGTTAACCTCTATGTCTATATAAGGACACCTTTTGGCTTGTAAAAGGGACTTTTTGGTTGGAAAAATAAGGGAACACTATGCTGAAATTTTGATCTAGGGATAAATTTTGGAAAGTATGTACACTTTTTATCTCTGAATTGAAGAATCTCTATTGCTTTCTTGGTGCAAGAAAAAGAAATGAGATGTGCTTTGGGTTTTCTTATTTTAAAATCCAAATTGTTATACGTCATGGTAGACATTCTCATGGTGCTATGCGCGTGTTTACAAATGATAATGAATATGCTTAATAACATTGGTTGCCTTCAAGCGTAGTTCTTGGACACCACCGTTATCAATCTTGTTAACCACAGAGGGTTGTGAGGGCATGTGGTGCATTCGTCTTCCATGACTCTCTCCTTGAACTTTGAAGTTTGAATTCTTTATTTGAAAATCTGTTAGAAATCATATCATACGAGGGAGCTGCCCCTCAAAACGCAGAGGAAGGCCAGATATCAAGGGCCTATCCAACTGTTGTGAACGATTTGCCGCATACACTCCATTGGGCAATTCTTCTGTGATGAATCTGCTTACCAACACATATATAGCTAGAACAATCAGAAAAAAAAATTGGCTTTAGAACTATAATTTATCTTTTATAATGATGTAAATTTCAACTCACCTAAAATAGATAGTTTTCATCGCCCACCACATTTTTCAAAATAAATCTATTTAAACTAGAAGAAAAATTATACATTCTTGAAGACGACTCTCTCCTCTAGAATGTGAGGTGAGTTTTAAATTTTTTATATGATTAAATATTTTTTCCTTTCTCAAAATTGACATCTCCTCATGTGTTAATGTACGTATTTATAGAATTTTTTAATTATAATATACTATATATAATTAAAGCACTATAAAGTTTATACATGAAAATATTATTGACTTTTAGCTCTATAAATTGGTGTTTATATGTTATTAAAAAATTATCATAAAAACTAGTAAGAGTTATTGAAACATTACTTTTTTTGAAATAATTTTATTTTTTTAGTAATTGGATACAAACTATTATAAAACATTCATTAAATAGACATTTCCAATTGGGAAAGTATGAGACCATATATAACTTAGCTAAAACTAATTGTCTAGATCATAGGTTTGAATAAAATTGAGTTTTATATAGAAATACTCAAATTCAGAAATGCTCAAATTCAGTCATTCTTATAATTCAACCTAAAAGGTGACACATCTTTCTAATGTTACCCCACAATCAACTATCACTACTAAATATGTTGATCCACCTAGAGCCCTAACTATTAAACAATTAAAATAGAAGAAGGAATACAATCAAACAATGTTAGAAATTGCATCTTTCCTAAGCTATTAAAAGTTTGATAAAATTGAAGAATTTAATTATTCTAAGAAGACATGGGATTTCCTACATAAGATCTATGGAGGAGACAAGAATATGCTTAGAGCCAAATTCAAAAGTCTTAAAGGAAAAGTTGATGAAATGAGAATGCAAGAAGGTGAGACTAAAGTCTAGTACTATGCAAGAATCAAAGATGTTAATTCAATTTGAAGATCAAACGGACAGATTGAATATGAGATTGTGATCAGATATGTATTGAGAACCCTGATGCCTATCTATGCTATTAGAGTCTTCGCTATACAAGAACTGAGGTGTACTCCTAGTAGTAATTTGACTCTTGGAGGACTGGTTGGTAAACTTACTACTTTTAAAATTTCAAATTTTAATAATTCCAAATATGAGAATGTTGAATATACTTTCAAAGCTAAGTTGACACTAAAAGAACCAAAAGATAAGAAAAAGAAAAATGTCAAACATGTTGCTAATGACAGTGATACATATGATGAAGTGCTAGAAGAACTAGAAGCACTATTGGGTAGGAAATTTCACATAAGTAGAGAAAAATACAAAGCTAAGCTACCCATCATATATTTTAATTGTAATGAGGTTGGTCATATTCCAACAAGATGTCTTGAAAAGTCAAAGAGCGTGAATGGAGAAAAATATAGAGGTAGAAAAAAGGACAGTAACAAAGGCTATAAGGAGAAGGGAAAGAAGGCTTGTTACATTTCTCAAGAAGAACCCAATGATGAATTTGGTAATCATGATGATGAAGTTGTCCATTTTTATATAAAAGATGATTATGATGAAGATGAGGAAACTGAATTGATATCTTATGTGAACAAAAGTAATAGATGGATCATTTACAATGGATGTTCACATCACATGACTAGAGACAAAATTAAATTCATTACCCTTGAGTAATACAATGGAAATAGTGTTAGATTTGGTAATTTTGTACCCTATCTAATAAAAGAAAAATTATCAATAAGATTGATAGAAATGAACATATGTGAAAACGCTTACCATGTGGAAGGATGTAACTATAATCTTTGAGTGTGTCACAATTAAATAGTTCAGGATTAAAACTTGAATATGATAAAAGGAAGCCTAAGATCTATAATACTAATGGAAAACTAATTGGAAGTGGAGATCAAGTTAGAGGTAATCTATTATATCTTTACATGCATGATGCTAATTCTCTTGTTGTACAATTTCATGATGTGTGGCTATAGAACAAAAGGATATATGACGTAAATTTTGATAATTTGGTTAGTGTTAGTAAGATGAAGGGAGTCAAAGGTTTTCTAAAATTGAAGAAACATAATAATGTGATTTGCAAAAAATGTTAGTTAGGTAAGATGACATAGTGTAGTTTTAAAAGTAAGACTCATACTTCAAAATAAATTTTGGACTTATCGCACATTTCAAATAGTTGCAACCCATGAAAGAAATAATTCCATGCCATTACAACCTATTATTGAAGTAAAATCATTTGCAAATTAGGGATTTGATTTTATTGGTCCCATCAATCCATCTTCTTCAGAAAATCATCAATACATCTTGATTGCTACAAATTGTTGCACTAGATGGATTGAGACTCAATTACTGAAGAAAAACACAACAGAGGTTGTTATAAAATTCCTTGAAGAAAATATCATTACTTGGTTTGGATATCCACATGCATTTATATGGACCTACATTTAGATCCTTGAAGTTTTCAAATTTGGTATTTGACTATGGGATTACATTGAAGTTTTTATCAAACTACTATATACATGGGAATGGATTCCTAGAATCTATTGGAAATGCTTTAGAATAACTGAGAGGGAGGATGAATTAGTTATTCAAGGTCCAAATGTCCCAATAAAACTTTTTCACTTAGCTTAGTGAACCCATTAAACTATTCATGCATCCAAGCTAATCACTCTATCTTGTAAGTTATTCATAAATCAACATGCAATAATAAGACATGAAATATCAACACACATAACATAGTGATTTACGTGGAAACCCAATTTAAGAAAAACCACTAGTAACATGCTACTGATTTCTCACTCTTTTGAAGTGATTCTCTGTGAAAGGCCTACCCTATTAAAGGCTACAAAACACAGTGTTAGGTGTGACCTAGTTAAAGGAGTTCATTCACCCTATTAGAAGTGGGCCTACTTAAAGGACTTTAGGTCATTCACTTGGAATGCCACCCTGTTAAAGGATTTCTTAATAGCTATTAGACCAAACTTAGTCCAAAGGATTTTTCCCTAACTGATACAATTGCTAGACAGTAACAATAAGGGCTTTCAACTTGATACAACTTACAACATAACTTGTAGATTTCAGATTTCAATTCAGTTCACAATTCTTCTTGGCTTTTAGTCTCTGCAACTCTAATAGCTTGTGCGCTCCTCAAGCTTCTATCTCCTTGAGTCTCCTTGCTCATTGTGCCAACACAGTCACTTTTGTGGTCACTTGATAAAGCAAAGTCTCTATAATTATTTCTTCCTTCTCAATATCTTCTCCTTGACACCACACACTCCATCTCTTTATTTTTTGACCTATAATTCATTAAGTAGGAATGTAGAATACTTTTCCCTCTCTAATTTACCACATCTAATTTTGGGTTTGAATGGATTCAGTAAGATATGATGTATCATCCTCTTATCTTCTTTCTTATAGAAACTTCATGTAGAATCCACTTGCAATCACCTAAAAATGGCTAACCTCAAATTCTATACCACCAGCTCATTATCCTTATCTTCCACCTAGTTCACAAAATTTAAGACCAAAAGCTTGTCAACTCAAATTTGGTGAATCTTTTACTTTTAAAATAATGTAGTAGCTTAGCACTATCATCCTTCTAATTCTTAGCTCATAATGTGTTTCTCGGTGCCTATTGCATTTTCACTCGGCATCAACTAAGTTTTACTGATGCTCAGAACCTATTATATTTTTTTGGCTCGACACCTGAACTTGCTTGGCACCAATTGTATTACTTGGCACATAGTAAGATTCACTTTTTCTTAGCATGAACTAGCTTTAGTTAGCACCAACTATTAACTTTTGTCAAGCTTTGTAGATAGTCTTAATTTTCCTTGTTCTTCTAAAGCTTCTAAGTGTGACCAATGTTTGTATCTTCAAGTATGTTATCAATACATTATTTTTCCATTGTCTTAACTAATGCTTATACTTGATTACATAATCATAACTCAACCTTTCCCTTAGGTGTTGTTGTTACATCTTATTGATTACAGCCTCTCCATCAATCAACTAATTGATAGTACTTGGATCTTATAAGCAATTGTCTCTCTAGAAAATAATAGGTTTGACATCAGTGACAAAACAATGATTGAAAAAATTTCACTTTAACATTCTCTCTTTCTCAACAATGATCTTTTTAATCATATTCCAACAGTCTCCCACTTTGGCATTGATGGAAAACCAAATTGATCAACCAAGTCACCTAAAGCATTATGTGTGATCAAAGCTGACTAGGTTAAAATAGTAAGGAAAATACCAAAAAGAAGTCTTGTAGTCATAATCAAATCAACATCTTTCAACTTCTTATGACTCCCTCTATAGTTCTTCTTTACTGATACACTATCTTTTTTTGTTCTGCTCCCTCTCTGATCTATCATCCTAATTGTTCTTTTTTTGTGCTATTTCTCCCTCTCAGCTATTATTTCTCTTTCTTCTTTTCTACTATTTCTCCCTCTCTTCTTTTGATCCTGTAGTCTTGATTATTTTTTGTTATTTCTCCCTCTTTGGTAGTAATGCCAAAGATGTATCATCTCATCATCTTACCATGTAGATGTAGAATTTTTAGTAGCTCCAATCTCTCCATGTGTCACCTTGCTTGTGACTATTTTGGAATTTCAGCACTTGAATTAATTTAGGTAGAACTTAAAGTAAGATCCTCTGCATCAATTTGTATCATTCAATAATAAACTTATGTGATGTAGGGTAGTTTTGTTGTTACTCAAACAACTTTAGATAGGGGTATCACCCCCAACTTACCTCTAAGATATTAAAATGCATCTTTGGGTAATGGTTTTGTGAAGATGTTCGCAATTTGTTCCTTTGAATTCACATACTCCATCTTCACCTCTTTGACTGCTACTAGTTCTCTTACATAGTGATACTTGATTGCAATGTGCTTTGTTTTGGCATGCATCATAGGGTTCTTTGATATGTTGAGGGCACTAGTATTATCACAATAAAGTATCACAAGTTCAGTTATTTGCTCCTTCATACCTTTCAATAGATGCTTAATCCATACAATATTAGTGCAGTTGATGGCAACAATAACATATTCGGCTTCAGCTATGGATTGTGAGGTACAACTTTGCTTTTTACTAGCACAAGTAACTAGTCTTCTACCTAGAAAGAATGCTCCTCCATTGGTGCTTTTCCTTTCATCTATATTTCCTCCCTAATCAACATCATTGTAGGCTCTTAATTGAAAATTTTCATTCTTCTTATAGTATAAGCCCAAGTCCTCTATTCCTTTTAGGTACTTCATAACTCATTTTACTACCATAAGATGATTTTCTCTTGGGTTTGCAAAAAATCTTGCAACTATAACAACAAAGAATGCAATATCAGGTCTGATGTGTATAACATACTGCAACTTACCATTCATTGACTTATATAATGTCTGATTTACTTTAGTTGACTCATCATTCTTTGATAACTTATGTCTAGTTATCATAGGTGTGCTCATAGGTTTTGAGTTTTCCAGTCCAAATGTTTTTAGTATCTCTTTGATGTACTTTGAATGGGTAAGAAATATGCCACACTTCAATTGATAGACTTGTAGGCCAATAAAGTACTTGATTTCACCAAAAATTGACATCTCAAACTCATGCCTCATCTGATTAGCAAAATCTTTGCATAAAGCATCTTTTCCTCCAAACCTTATGTCATCAACAAATATTTTTGATAATAGTATATCTTTAGCTTTTTTTGTTTTGATGTACAAATCGTTGTTGTCATCAGTTCTTTCAAATCCAATCTTCACAAGATAATTCTGAAGCCTCTCATACCATGCTCTTGGCACTTTTCTCAAGCCATATAGAGCTTTATGTAGTTTACATACCATATCCTTGTTCTTGTCATCCACAAATCCTTCTAGTTGTTCTATGTAGACTTCCTCCTCTAATATTCCATTCAAAAATGTAGACTTGACATCCATTTGGTAGACTTTAAATTCTTTGTAGGAATCATATGCAAGTAATGTTCTTACTCCTTCCATCCTTGCAATAAGGGAAAATGTTTCCCCATAATCTATTCCTTCTTCTTGAGTATATCCTTTACAAACTAGTTTGGCTTTGTTTCTTGTTATCTAACCATTCTCATCTAGCTTGTTTCTAAACACCCACTTGGTACCAATCACATTTTTGTTAGCTAGTCTTGGAACTAGGCTCCAAGTTTTGTTCTTTTCTATCTACTCAATTTCCTCTTCGATAGTTTTGTACCAATCATCATCTTTTAGTGCATCTCTCATTATTTTTGGGTTCTATCTACCTCAACAAGCATGTTTCATTCCTTAGTCTGTTCCTTGGCATTGGTCTCGTATCCTTATTTACAATTATCTATTCAGTAGGGTGATGTCTTTTGGCATACATGGATAGTCTTGGTTCAATCCTTGCTTCCACATTTTCTCTTTCAATTTTAGTGTCACTATGGAAATTTCATTCAGGTAACTCAGCACCTTTGTCATGAGTACTAATTTCAGAATCAGAATGTGCATCTTCTTCATTCTGTAACTAGATATTTGAATACAACTCGGCATTCACTGGTTGTGATTCGGTAGTTACTAAAACTTGTTGTTGGATGTCCACTTGGTTGGCAACATCTTCCTTAGTAGATCCATTATGTGTAGGGGTTCTTAGTGCAGAAGTCTATCTCTTGATTCCTTTGTCATTATAGAACATCTCAAATTCTCTTGATGTGAACTCTCCTCTATCTGATCTCAAAGATTTTAGATTCTTTCCTATTTCTTTTTCAACCCTTGCCAAATACCACTTAAACATTTGAAAAGTGCCAAAGTTTTTCTTAAAAAACATAACAGTCATCATCCTAGAGTAGTCATCAACAAACAACATTATATATCTATCTCCCTTGTAACTTTGCACTTCTATAGGTCCACACAAATTAGTATGAAAAATTTCTAATACTTCTTTGGAAGTATAGGTTTTACTTTTGAAGATTGACTTGGTCATCTTGGCTAACTGACATTTTTTGCACATTACGTTGTCAGGCTTTTTCAATTTAGGCAAATCTCTTACTTTCTTCATATTGTTGATGCTAATTAGGTTGTCAAAATTAACATGACATAGTCTTTTATGCCATAACCACACATCATCAAATTTGACAATAAGACAAGTGGCATCCTCAATGTCTAGGTAAAATAGATTACTCATGTTTTGGTCTCATTTTCCTATTATATTTCCATTGGTGTCATAGATCTTAGCTATTTTATTTTCGAATTCTACTTTGCAACCTACAATGCTTAACTATGACACACTCAAAAAATTATAATTCAATCCTTCAAACATAGTATGCATTATCACATGAAATATTTTCTATAAGCTTAATGGAACCTTTTCCTTTTATTAGATATGGAGCATCATTCCAAAAACTAACACTATTTCCATCATATTGAGTTAAGGTGACAAACTTACTTTTGTCTCCTATCATGTGATGAGAGCATCCAGTTTCAATGATCCATTTGTCATTCTTTTTTACATAGGTTACAAGTATTGTTGCCTCATCTTCATCTAACTTATCCGTCATAGCTACATAGACAATCTCATCATCATTTTCATCTGAATCATCTTCTTCTGCAATGTAACACTTTTTGCCTTTGTCCTTGTACTCTTTGCTATCATCATTTCTTCTGCCTTTGTATTTGTCATTTCCTTTGTAATTTCTCTTTTCTAGACAGCTAGCTACATTATGTCCAACCTCATTACAATTGAAACAAATGATAGGCAACTTACCTTTGAATTTGTCCTTTCCCCTATGGAATCTTCTAGCTAGTAATGCTTCTAGTTTATTGACATCCTCTTCATTAGTGTCACTATCACTTGACACATGCTTTATTCTTCTCTTCTTCCTTTTCTTCTTTTCATCAAAATCTTTTAGCAACAACTTGGCCTTGAAAGTAGATTCAAGACATTCTAGCTTATAATTGTCAAAATTGGACAATTCAAATGCAGTGAGTCTTCCTACCAAACCTTCAATAGTTAGTTTGTTTCTTGGAATACACCTTGGTTCTTGAATAGCTAAAACTGTAATAGAATAGATAGGTAGTAAAGTTCTTAAAACTTTGCTAAGAATAGTTTCATCATCTAAATGATAGCAACACTTCTTATTGCACTTACAACCTCTTTTATTCTAGAAACATACTGTGTAGCATTCTCACCTTCCTCCATTCTCATATCATCAAACTTACCTCTAAGACTTTCTACCTTGGCTCTTTTCACATTTGTATGTCCTCCATAAATAGTTGACAGGGCATCCCACATCTTGGATGTAGTGTCACATCCCTTGATGTCATCAAATTCAACATAGCCAATGGTAGAGGGAATCTCAACCATTGCCTGATTGCGCTCCTTATTTTTCTTCATATCTTCAGTAGTAGGAACACTAGCTAGATCTTCATGTTCCACTATGATTGAGGTTTGTGCATGGTTGCCTATCCCTCCAAGGTGTAGCTTCATTAGAATTTTCCATGCAACGAAGGTGTCTCTGTTGAGCTTGGGCACTTCTCTCTTTGACATTTTAATCTTTATGCTTCTAGTACCTTCAAACTAAATCAGCAATTGGCTCTGATAGAAATTGTTAGAAATGCTTTAGAATAACTAAAAGGGGGGGGGGGGGGTGAATCAATTATTCAAGGTCCAAATGTTCCAATAAAACTTTTTCACTCATCTTAGTGAACCCATTAAAGTATTCATGAATCCAAGCTAATCATTTTGTCTTGCAAGTTACTGATAAATCAACATGTAGCATTAAGACATGAAAGATCAACACACATAGCACAGTGATTTACATGAAAACCCAATTTGGGAAAAAATACCAGTAACATGCTACTAAGTTCTTACTCTTCTAAAGTGATGCCCTGTGAAAGGCCTGCCCTGTTAAAGGCTACAAAACACACTGTTAGGTGTGATCTAGTTAAAGGATTTCATTTACCCTATTAGAAGTGAGCCTGGTTAAAGTACTTTAGGTCATTCACTTGGAACACCACCCTGTTAAAGGATTTCTCAATGGTTGTTAGACCAACCTTAGTCCAAAGGGTTTTTACCTAACTAATATAATTTCTAGAGAGTAACAATAAGGGCTTTTGACTTGATACAACTTACAACATAACTTGCAGATTTTAGATCTAAATTCACTTCAGAATAATACTTGGCTTTTAGTCTCTACAGCTCTTACAGCTTGTCCACTCCTCAAGTTTCTATCTCCTTGAGTCTCCTTGCTTTTTGTACCAATGCAATCACTTTTTTGGTCACTTGATGGAGTAGAGCCTCTGTACTCTATTCTTCCTTCTCAATGTCTTCTCCTTTACACCACATACTCCAACTCATTGCTTCTTGACCTGTAATTCCTTAAGTAAGAATTTATAATACTTTGCCCACTCTAATTTTCTATGTCTAATTTTGGGTTTGAATGGATTAGGTAAGATACGATGCATCTTCCTCTTATCTTGTTTTTTCTAGAAACTTCATGTAGAATCCACTTGTAATCACCTAAAAAAGGTTAAGCTCAAATTTTGTACCACCAGCTTATCATCCTTATCTTCCACCTAGTTCATAAAATTCAAGATAGCAAACTTGTCAACTCAGATTTCATGAATCTTTGACTTTTCAAATAATACAGCAGCTCGACACTATTATCCTTCTGATACTCAACACATACTATGTTGCTCGATGCCTATTGCATTTTCACTTGGCATCAACTAAGTTTTACTGATGCTTGACACCTATTGCATTTGTCTAGCTTGGTACCTAAACTTGCTCGGCACCAACTATATTACTCAACATACAGTAGAATTCACTTTTTCTCGGCACTAACTGATATTCTTCTTCGCATGCACTAAATTTTCTCGGCACCCACTATTAACTTTTGTCAAGCTTTGCAAATAGTCTTAATTTTCCTTGTTCTTCTAAAGTTTCTAAGTGTGGCCAAACTTTGTATCTTCAAGTATATTATCAATACATTATTTTTCCATTGTCTTTATTGAACCTTATACTTCATTACATAATCATAACTCAACCTTTCCCTTACGTGTTGTTGTTACATCTTATTGATTAAAACTTCTCCATCAATCAACTGAGTGATATTACTTGGATCTTATAAGCAATTGTCTCTCCAAAAAACAATAGGTTTGACATCAGTGACAAAAAAATGATTGAAAACCTTCTACTTTAACATTCTCTCTTTCTCAACAATGATCTTTTCAATCATATTCCAACAGAATCAAGAAAGAAGAATCTTTTGAGTGCAATGAAGAAGTTATTAGAAAATAATCCTAGAGATTGATATAAACAACTGATATTTTCACTTTGGGTGGATAGAATTAGAATAAAGAGTTCTTTAAGGACATCTCCATATCATTTGGTCAATGGACAAGATCCAATTATTTCTATCCAAGTGAGATTCCAACGTTAAGATTCATGCAAGAATATATGGAAGGAGAAGATAGAGTGAAAACACATTTGACTCAATTATTGCACTTGGAAGAAAAGAGGGATGAAGAATTAGAAATTTTTTCCAAACATCAAGGAGTGGTCAAGAGATGGTTTGATAAAATGGAAAAGGTTAAAGAATTTTGAATTTCATATTTGGTACTTCACTAGGATAAGGCAGATGAAAAAAAACTTGGAAATGACAAGTTTGACAATGTGTGGAAAGGTCCTTATCAAATTTTTCAAATTTTGGGAGATAACACATTCAAGTTGAAGAATCTAATAGGGAAAGAAGTCTGATTTCATAACAATGGGAAATTCCTCAAGAATTATTTCTTCCCTTAGGTTTCCTTTCTAAAACCTACCTTGTACATAGTTAATTTAGGTTTCCTTTGTACTCTTATTTTTTCTTTCCTTTATTCTACACCTTTCTTGACTTTTAGTTGGGTAGGAATTTTGGTTTTATCTCCCATGTTATTTTCCTCTTTTATTTCCCTCTCGCTTGGCGAAATTATAGATTTTTGTAGTTTAGGGTATTTTGGCTTCATTCGAGTTTTGTTTTCCCTAAGATGTCTTCCTTGGGTGGTTTGTCTTTCTTTTTATTTTCTTTTCTTTTGGTTTTAGTTTTGATTTTTGATAGGTAGCTCACAAATTTAAGAGTCTATTTTTACAAGTGGAGTGGCACTAAGATTTGGTTACCCCACCAAATATTTCACTAAATCTTGTTTATTTCATTTCCTAGATAACTATTATGAAGAGCATTAGAGTGTTGGTTTTCCTTCTTATGCTTTCATTGTGTTGGAATGAGTAGTTGACTCGCAAGGTCAATTATACATTGTTTCTTGACACCTAAACTCTGAGATTGCCACATATTTTGCATGCTTGACTATTTCTCTAAGAAAATTTTAGTCTCTTTCGGGGAAGTCATGACTTGTGAAATTTTCAAAATCTTACTCCAATGCCACTATAACTCCTAAACCCATAGTGAACTTCATTTCTTACAAACCCAAAGAAAATAATAAAATATAATACCAATTGAAATGGAGATAAAGAGAAAAGAAAATAGGGAATGATAAAATAGGATTTGGTGGTAGGCTAAAATATCTTTGTTTGTTTAAAGAAACAATTTTTTTGGGGCTATGGACATTTTACTAGCAATGGGGAAATGTATAAGATAATTTTGAGCTCAAGAGGAACTTAAAAATTGTCATGACTAATCCTAGGGTTCTAACTGGTCTTGTTGAGCTCAAATGAACTCATTTGTACACACTTAGGCTATTGCAAAGTAATTTTTTTTTGACCCAATATATGATTGTTCTCCCCTTTAAGCTTGTTTTCTTTCTTTCTAATGACATAAGATTGAGTAACTAGAGATTATGAGTTTAGATTAATTTTTTATCCTTGATATGTTTGTAATGTTCTGTTAACATTAAGGTCAAAGTTTATTTACTAGTGACTCACACTTAGTCAATTGGTTAAGCTACTATCGAGCTTATCTTTCAATTTGTAGTATTAACCAAGTGTTCTAGTTACTATCGAGTAATATAGTGGTTATCAATTTCTAAAGTTGTTACCAAGTTCCAAAATCTTTATACAATTCATTACAAGTAGTACCTACCAAGATTTTTAGTGATAATGCTAACTAATCTTCACAATATTAACCGAGTTACACAATGTCAACCATGGTCTCTAGTATCTACCGAGATTATAGTATTAGTGATGAGAATGTAGTGTTGACCATGCAAAGGAGTGTCAACCAAGTGATTCAGTTTATACCGAGCTCATATTGTTAGTGTTGACCAATCCATGTACTATCAATCAAGTGATTTAGTTTATATGTTGAGTTTCATAGTGTTCAATGAGTCACAAGTGCTAAATGAGTTTAGGATACTTGGATGTGATTAGTGTGAACTGAGCTTCTACAACTACTGAGTGCATGGTGATGATAAGTTTTGACTATGATTTCTAAGTATCAAAACATCACCGAGTTTGTCTTTTGAACCCAAGTGTTAGTAGTTGGGCCAACTTTGTGATATTGATGGAAACCTATGTTGTAGCCGATTTTGTTGAATTATGATTTTCATTAGTATATATTTAATGAGTTTTATCACATCCAAAGAAGTATGGATGAAGTATATATGATAAGTAGAAGCACAAATTAAGAAGACTACAAGTAGTATAAGAGGCAACAAAGATTTATCTATCACAATAAGGTGATCATTACATTTCAAAGGAATCTTAACCAGAAAATCAAAATTATAGATCAGAGATTAGCTACTAGTTCATCCTAACAAGTGTATCAGTTAAATCCTTTAATAGGGTAGACTTAATAGTCTTTTACAAATCTCTTGACTGAGTGCATGCTACATTGTATGTTTTATAAATCCTTTCACAAGGTGGACCTAGCAGTCCTTATTGCTCCTAATACGGAAGATCATTAGAGGTGATCAATTGTAAGCCTTAACAGGCCAACTTTATACTATAGTACTAAAGCTTTTAGATATCATCCAACACCCCAACTTTACTTTCTATTTGGAAGGTTTCTGGGTCACCGTATCTTGTGTCAAATTGCTATGAATGTTTATTTTCTTTCATTCTTTCATGTATGCAATTAGATCAGAATATTATTGAATGATTACTTACTAAAATAAGGTTAAAATTTAGTTGGTCCCTGAATCAACCCTCCCTTCTTAGTATCCTTTCCTACCTCATATTTCCAACAATTGACATTAGAGCATTGTCATCCTCATAGAAGAAGTTTAGCAGCTTGAGCAAATATCAGAGGCAATGGAGGTCTATAGGATAGATAAGGCTATTGACAATGAAAAGTTGGATCTTAAATTGGCTATTGGGCATCTAAAAAAAGGAAAGGAGAAGCTCTCTCAGTCATTCAAAATAAGGAAAGATCTTGCAATACAAATGAATGCCAATGTTTACACTAAGGAAAGAATTGAAGATATCTATCCAAAAAGAATTTAGATGAAGGTGATGAAGCAATAAAAGACGTATTAGAAAAGAATTCCAATCTTTAAGAAGAAATTAGAAATCTTAAAACAGAACAAGAAATCCAGTCAATAACATTATGTGAAGTCATGGAAGAAAAATACAAAGCCAAAGAAGAGATAGAAGAAAAGAACAATGAAGTTCATCTTCTATCCCTTCAGCATGTAGAATTCATTGATCAACTCACTAATGCAAATGAAGAACTCGTGAATCTAAGATTAGAGAATGAAAGAATGTAGAATGATCTAAATACTGAAAATAAAACCAATGAAAGAAAGTTGAAATCTCAAGAAAATATGAATAAGTTGTATGAGAAATGTCAATACAGACACAAAGGAAAAGCTTAAATTGGATACAAAGAAGACGATGAATCATCCAAGCAAGGAGCTCAAAAGAATCAAAGGCCTACTTGCAATCATTGTGGTAATCTAGGTCATACATCAAACAAATATTAGATTAATGGAAAAAAAAATTCAATGTAAAGTGTTACAATTGCAATAAGCATGGTCATAGAGAAAGTGAATGTAAGGAGAAACCTAAGTTTGAAGGTAAATGTCACAATTGCAAGAAAGAAGGACACAAATCCTCTTAATACAAAACCAAGATATTGAATCATATAGAATAGATTGTAAACAAGATATTTGGATGGGATTTCAACACATGGTGTAGATGCCACTACTATGGAGAATTTGGGCACATTAGAGAAAACTATTGAAAATATCACATGAGGAAAAGAGACACAACAAAAAGATGTTTCATTTGTACAGAACTTGGACATCTTGCCAATTATTGTATGAACACAGAAGAATTGAAGATGAAAAGAAAGCCTAAGCTAACAATATCAGAAAGAAGATGAAGTAACAATGGATACCAAAATCTTCTGAGAATACAAGTCTAATTCATGAAGTTGGTGTTACTCAAGAATTGGGTGACTTAATCATTTCAACATGAATTCCCATAAGCATAACTAGAACTGAAACTGTAAAGTAGACATTTCTCATTAGTTCCAGCCCATAGGAAAAAGAGATCCATATCAACATTCGAGATGTAGAAGGATCACCGAGTGGTTATAAAAATTCAAAGACCTTTACTGAGCTAGGTCAGTCGCAAGACCCTATAGAGAAAGTTCAAGTTATACTAAAGTATTATGTGTGGATATTGAGTCGGTGAAGACTCTATCGAGTAATATTGAGAATATCAAGCTATGAATGTTTTTTGAGTAGTGAAAGATAGAACTAAGTGGAAGACAATCTATCACCAAGCAAGTGGTCATACCAAAGCATTTATGACGATTAAAAAGTGAAAAGTTTTTAAAAGGAATATGATGAAAATGATGATGAAGAAGATTTGGAAACAAAACATGTAAATCTAGATGATAAGGTGAAAGAATAGGAAGCTACAGAGGAAAATCTCCCTGATATTCAAAGTATTGAGGAAACTGACCTAGTAAAAAAATTGTTATAGCAATGATGGCCTCATTCCCTCACTCTTCAAGAAAAGATTTAATGACATCAAGCTCTTAGAAAGCTTCTACTAATTTTTTTATGGCAACCACTACAATGCCATGCATGTAACCAAACTATGTACCTATTCGACTGAGTACTACATTGACTGAAGTAATCAGCACTTCATCTACCGAGAAACAAGTGCCTCCATCATCTGATTTGATAATGCATTAGTAAGGTATTTCTACTGTTAATGAAATATCAACTTTTTTTGATAGTCCCTCAATTTCTACAATTTTTACAGCTCCAAATGTGTTAATAGCAAGTACAATGATAGTTGAGAACTAGTCTCAACTGAGTACTAAAGTATCATACAAGGGTAAGAAAATTGTTTCTCCTACTTTGAAAGAAAGGGTGAAGAAGAGGAAAAATATTTAGGTGAGGATATTGTTATTCCAAACTAGGATATCAAGACCCTCACTACTAATAAGATGAACATCCCACATAAATTACTATAGAAGAGAGAAAACCAATAGATTCTTAGAGATTAGAAAAATAAGGAAATCGAAGTGCTAGAAGATGTAAAAGACATATTTGTAAGTGTACTAAGTATTGAGGTTGATAGTACACAACCTATTTTGAATCAATTATAAAATTTTGTCAAAAACTTCAATGATGTTATGAATGGACAAGATAAGTTGCTACAAAGAGCAGAGAGAAAATTACAGAATAGGGTATTCAAACAAGTGGCATAGAAAATTGTAATAAACCAAGTAGAATTATTTGCTATTCATAGTTCATTGGAAACATATATAAATAATGTAAATTCATTATTTACTAAGTTGTGTGATACATCTATCTTCCCTCAAGGAATCAAGGAAAAATTATCTATGATATATTAAGACTTAAAGGAAAGTTCACACCAATTGTTACTTGACCCAAGCTACAGCTCTACTCACTATTCAAGGATCATATTCTTGATAAATTTGCAAGAAGAATTATTAAGGCAAGAGTCTAGGATTAGGGCAACACTTATAGAAATCCAAGGTATGATTGCTCCAAACATGGATGCATTATAGGAACACATTGCTCATGCCAAGACACTTATCCATGACAATAACTTGTTCATAACTAATCACATGATTGATTTATCAGTAGAAGTACACATTGCATTACATGCAAGCAAGGTGTTACAAGAAAATTGGGACAAGATAATGGAATTGATTTTAAAGGTACATTCTGACTTCTTGTCACATTTTTGCATTAACATGTAATATACACCTTTGACATTTATTTCAAAAAAGGGGAGAAGTATAATATAAGATGAATGTACATATAAAAAGTATTGGGGAAAATTATAACATGAGATATATCTATGGGAGAGCATTATAGTATTACACAAATACATGTATAGATAATCAAAAAAACATCTTTTACAAAAGCAAATTTGAAAAATCTCAAAAACAGAGCATGTTACCAAGTTGTGGACAAAGAAAGGAGATAAAAGAATATTTTGAACTTGAAATTATGAGGATTTAGTTTTGGATTGATAATTTTTTTTGTCACTAATGCCAAAGGGGCAGATTTTTGACATTAAGGTCAAAGTTTATTTATTAGTGACTCACACTTAGTCAATTAGTTAAGTTGCTATAGAGGTTATTTTTTAGTTTGTATTATTAACCAAGTGTTCTAGGTACTACCAATTAATACAGTTGTTAATGAGTTCTAGAGTTGCTACCAAGTTCTAGAATATTTATATATTTCATGATGAGTAGTATCTACTGAGTTGTTTAGTAACAATATTAATTGAGCTTCACAGTATTAACCAACTTGCACAGTGTCAACTGTGGTCTCCAGTATCTACTGAGCTTGCAGTATTACTGATGAGAATCTAATGTTGACCAAGCCAATGAGTGTCAAAAAAGTGACTCATTGAATACCAAGCTCAGAGAGTAAGTGTTTACTAAGCCATGTAGTCTCAACCGAGTGATTCAATTTATATGTCATGTTTCATAGTGTTCACCAAGTCACAAGTGCTAACTAAGGTTAGGCTACTTGGAAGTGATTAGTATGAATCAAGATTCTACATCTACTAAGTTCATGATGATTCTAAGTGTTGACTATAGTTGCCGATAATCAAAACATCATTTAGTTTTTCTTTCGAACCTGAGTGTTAGTATTTGGGCCAACTTTGTGATCTTGATGGAAACTTATGTTGTATCCAGCTTTGTTGAATTATGATTTGGATTGGCATATACATAATGAATTGTATCATATCCAAATAAGTATGGATGTATCATATATATGATAGATAGAAGTGTGAATTAAAAAGGATACAAGTAGTATAAGGGGCAAAAAAGATTTATCTATCACATCAAGGTGATCTTTACATTTCAAAGGAATCTCAACTAGCAAATTAGAGTTGCAGATCAAAGATCAACCACTGGTTCATCCTAATAAGTGTATTGAAGTTAAACCCTTTAATAGGGTAGAATTAAGTTTCTTTGACAAATATCTTGACTGAGTGCATACTTTATTATATGTTTTGTATATCCTTTCATAAGGTGGACCTAGTAGTCCTTATTGCTCCTAATAAGATAGATCATCAGAAGTGAACAATTATAAGCCTTAATAGGCTAGTTCTTTATATAATACTAAAGCATGTAGGTTTCATCCCCACCCCAATTTTATTTTCTATTTGGAAGGTTTCTAGGTCACCATATCTTGTGTCAAATTTCTATGAATGTTTATTTGCTTTCATTCTTCATGCGTGCAACTCGATTGAAATATTAATGGAGGACTAATTGGTAAAATAAGGTTAAAGTTTAATTGGTTCCTGCTTCAACCATCCCTTCTTAGTAACCTTTTATACCTCATATTTCCGACATGTTCCTCTCTTAGATTCACCAAAAGTTGTGACTTGATCATCACCCTTCACCCATTTCTATGGGACCCCTCTTGTCTATAACCATGTAACTTATGGAAATAAAAATAAAGAAATTAATTTCCTTATACATCTACCATATAATATCAAAATCATGTGAGGAAAATTTAGTGTAGCTATCAAAACCATCACCAATTAGGGCCAATCACATTTCAACACTTGTTGTGGGGAGCACTGAATTTTTTTCCAACAATCTACCCCTTAGCGTTACCCAAGGGTCTAAGGGTTCATACTTGTCACCAAACTCTAATACCACTTATTAGAGTGGGGTTGTTGTTGTACCAAAAGACTGATCTATCAGTACCTGATACAACCACTCAACAAATAGTACATAGGAGGTGATTAAACCCTTGGCATGAATCTTGAGGGGAGATTTGAATAAATTTCCAACACCTCCATCTTTTAAGAATTGAATAGCTAATAAAGTTTTCTTATGAGAAGACAAACTATCTTGATGGTGTAGATAACATGAGATAAATCAATATTCTAAATTACAGTTTCAAGATTTTCAAAGACCAACTAATATTTTCAAGGGAGAATTGAGGAACACTATTACATTTGAGAAGCCTTGTCCTATGCGATATGAGATAATTTTGGCACCATTATATGATCAAGCATTGGTTTTTTATAATTTTATGTTCCACCCTGATTCTAAGGATCACATGCCAATACAAGCCAATCAAAATTTTTGACTAGCTTTTGTAAAGTATCTCGTTGAGATGCCATGTTATCAAGTTCCACCAGAAAATCAACCCCCACCAGTGTCCCCAAATGAATCACTACATAAGGATGGATTTCTCTACCCTCCTTTATATCACAGTGTATTAGTGGAAGGAACAAGTGAATTATATGCTTTCCAAAAAAATATGGTAATGCTTTGATAAAGATATATCTAAGGAATAATAGGAAATATGAGCCATTCACATTATCAATTCCTTAAAATAAAATTTCAACTCCTTGGCATCTGAATGCAAGCAATAATCCTAGTCCCCTCAGAGAATCACCTGTGTATTGATAATCCACAAATTTTCTAGGAGAAAAAGGTTAGTCATCCATGATGAATTCTTCATAAAGTGAGAAGGGGTGAAATAATATTCAATCTTCCACAAAACAAGGAGAACTTGTAAAGGAATGATGAAAATATCTGACAAAACTAGAAAGGAAGTCCTCTTGTAGAAGATTTGAGGAGGTTGAGTTCTAATGAACTAGAAAAATTCAAGAAAATCAAAGTGAGCCTTGGATTAAATGAATTGATGAAAATTCAAGAAATTAGAGATACATTGTTGGGAATTTTTTATGATACCTCTAAAAAAATTATTTCCAAAAATGTATCACATCTACCAAGAGGGCCATCCAGGGTCCAATAATCCAATTTTGCACAAAAGACCATTGTAGTGGAAGATGTATTGCTATATGCATATGGGCTTCCTCATAATCCTTCAAGTCTCATTGGAATGGTACAAAAATCTCTAGATGATCATAAGGTTCCATCAGTTAAAGAAATATCCTTAAATAGTCCACCACAAGAAATAATTAGAGATAATTCTTCTATAGTGAAAATTTCCATGATTTTTTTTGGAGAGCTTCTATACATAACAATGACCCATTTGATTCATATGTGTAGAAGCCAGTGATTTTTTATCAAGGGAAGGACAAACCAACATCTTTCCTAGAATCACTTAGATTTTTTTAGAAAATCTTACATAATTGTTTAATTGACTTTGGTCCATCAAGTAATGTAATTCTTTTGGATATATGTTTAAGTTTGGGATTGGTTACACTTCAGATTCATAAGAAGGTTACGCAATTGAATTAAATAGAGGTCACATTCATGGAAGAATTTAATAATATTCACATTTAAATAGTGTTTGAACCACATGTTTAAAGTTATATTGATTGTGGATATTTGAGAGTGATATGGCATGCTTTTTAATAGAGATTGGGAAAGGAAATTTAATGGTTATATTGCAAAAAATTTAACACATGTGGCTTCCATGGAAGGGAATCCATAATTAGATAAGGATAGAGGGCACTCCAAGGCTCTAATTGTTAATCACTGAGTATGGCGACGATAATGAGATATTATTCATACAGACCAGTTTGGGATCATATGTTGCTAAAATAGGAAAAATTATGATGTTGCAAGGTTATAATCAAGGGGGATGTCCTAATGTGATTCCCAATAAGGTACATGTTGGGAGAAACCAAAACCATCACTCAATGAAGAAATATTTGAGAATTTTAAAAAATTTGTCTTGAAATGTGCTAAAAAAGAAACTAAATTGGGAAAATATGCCTCCATTCAAAATTTGTTAATACCCAATTGGTGCCAAATACATAATGCTTTTCATTGAGATATCATGCACCATGTGCAAATATGTAATTGCACATGTATCCAAAATGGTCCGACAAGGATGGCTAGGAAAGAATTGGTCAAAACTTAACTCATTCTATACAAAAATTTTAGAGACACAACATGAAAGAATACAAGAAGGAAAAAGAAAATAATAAGATGAAGTAAGACAAGAAGAAAATCATGGAGAAATCAAAGAGTCAATGGTAAAACCATGTGAAGAATATACAAATGATCAAGTATGGACCCTATCCTTTGATGGATCAAAATTATGGAAAGGAATTGGGACTGGTGTTGAACTCATTAGGCCAACTGGTAAAACATATTTGGTAGCACATAGATTAAATTTTTCATGCACAAAGAATGCAACTGAGTATGAACCATTAGTCATTGGATTTCTACTCACTATCCACAAGGGTGCAAAAATCCTAGATGTATGTAGAGATTTAGACATAGTAGTCGATCAAGTTCATAAGAAATATACATATCAATAAAAGGTCTGGCCATTATCAGAATAGAGTTTGGGACCTAATTGAAATCTTTAATACTTTCAATATTAAAAGTATAAGTCGAACAAGAAATCCCATAGAAAACTGTTTGGATAAATTTTCAAGTTCATTAGAACCATTAGCCATTGGTTGTGTGAAGAAATCCATAGTTGAGATGACTTCAGTACCATCAATTACTGACAATGTTACAAATTTCCAAGTGTTTGGAGATGATAATCATATCCTAAATTTGTTAACAAGCTCAAGGGTCTTTGAAGCACAAGTGATAGATGAAGGAGACCAACAACAGGCATAGTTTGAGATTGATGAAATAATGAACTTAAGGATGAATGCCATTCATAAGGGAATTGTTTTACTAGAAAGAATTTTTGATGTAGACAAATTAATTTCTCTCAAGTACCAATCTACTAAAGGAGGGGAATATGAGAAGGTAAAATTGGGAACAAAATAAAATATCAAGAATGCATTAATTGGGAAAGTTTGTACTTCTATAGAAAAGGAAAAAAATCTTGAATCTTACAAAGGAATTATCTAATGTGATTTCATGGGGATAAGAGGATTTGAAGATATATGACACCCCCCTAATTAGACATACTATTCCACTAAAGCCAAAGAGTAAGCCATTTAGATAGAGGTAAAGATAGATAAATCCATTGTTAGAGCTACTAATACACCAAGAAGTAAAGAAGTTATTGTCATCAAGAATTATATTCCCTATTTGACACTCAACATAAGTCACCAACCTTCTTCCTTTAAAAACTAAAATGGAGAGATGACATTGTACATAGAGTTTAGAAATCTTATCAAAGCTTTAGATAAATACAACTACCTAGTGCCATCACTAGATGAAATAATACATGTAGTTAATAGTTCTCAAATGATGTCATTTTTATATGGTTATTCTGGATATAATCAAGTGATGGTACAAGAAGAAGATGGACCGAAGATTACATTCACAACTAAATCAGGTGCATTTTCTTATAGAAGAATGCATTTCAATTTAATCAATGCAGGAGCCACTTTCCAAAGGGCCATGGATTATACTTTGAAACACTTGATAAGGAAATGCATCATTATATACATGGATGATCTCACAATATTCTCTCGATGTAGATAACACCATATCAATGATTTGAAGATAATCTTGATGTATAAGATGTGGAATTTCCTCGAATCCAAAGAAATGTAAGTTTGTTGTTATTGAGGGAAGGTTTTTAAGACATGTAATATGAAAATGAGAAATCTCAACTAGTCTTGAATGCATTAAAGAACTATCAAAGATTGGATTTCCATCTATTTAGAAATAATTGAAGTCTTTCTTTGGATAAATTAACTTTGTGAGGAAGTTCATAACTTGATTTGTAGATAGTAAGTCCATTGAATGAAATGTTAAAGAAAGAAGAAAAGATAGATTGGACACCTAGAACAAAAACAAAAATTCAAGGAAATCAACAAAGAAATTGTGGAAGATCTTGTTTTGTTGAGTTTGGAGTACACCAAGCCTACACACACACACACACACACACACACACACACACACACACACACACACACACACATTTCTTTTCCTCAGAAATCACCTATCTAGCTATCCTTACCAAGAAGGCAGATGATCAAGATGAACATCCCATTCTTTGGATAAATTAACTTTGTAAGGAAGTTCATAACTTGATTTGAAAATAGTAAGTCCATTGAATGACATGTTAAAGAAAGGAGAAAAGATAGATTGGACAACTACAACAAAAATTTTTTTTACAGGAAATAAGGAAAGAAATTGTGGAAGATCTTGTTTTGTTGAGGCTAGAGTAGACCATGCACACACACACACACACACACACACACACACACACACATTTCTTTTCCTCAAAACTTACCTATCTAGCTATCCTCACCAAGAAGGTAGATGATCAAGATGAACATACTATTCTTTGGATAAATTAACTTTGTAAGGAAGTTCATAACTTTATTTGCAGATAGTAAGTCCATTGAATTACATTTTAAAGAAAGGAGAAAAGATAGATTGGATAGCTACACCAACAAATTTTTTTATAGGAAATAAAGAAAGAAATTGTGGAAGATGTTGTTTTGTTGAGGCTGGAGTACACCATGCCTACACAGACACACACACACACATATGTATAGGCATAATATATGTATATATATATATATATATGTAAATATATATATATATATATATGTAAATATGTATATATATATACATACATATATATATATGTATATATTTGTATGTATATATACATATGTATATACATATATGTATATATGTATATATATATATATGTATATGTATATATACATATATATAGATAGATAGGTAAGTTCTAAGGAAAAGGAATATGAATATATACATATATATACATACATACATATATATGTATATATATATGTATATATATGTATCTATATATATATGTATGTATATATATGTATATATATACATAGATATATGTATATATATATGTATATATATACATAGATATATGTATGTATATATGTATATATATACATAGATATATGTATGTATATATATGTATATATATATAGATATATGTATATACATATAGATATATGTATATACATATAGATATATGTATATATATATACATATATTCCTTTTCCTCAGAACTTACCTATCTAGCTATCCTCACCAAGAAGGTAGATGATCAAGATTAACATCCTATTGCATTCATGATTTCACCATTGAAAGATGTATAATTGAGATACCCAAATATTGAGAATCAAGGTTATGCTTTGGTAAAGACAATAAAGAAACTCATACATTACATTCTAACAAGAAAGTTATGGACAATAGTTCCTAATGTAGTAGTGAAGACATTGCTAATGTAGAATGAGTTAGGAGAAAGATGAGGAAAGTGGATTGAAAGCATTCAATAATATGACATGGAGATACTGCCAATTAATCTAGCATGATTACAAGCTCTAGTTCAAACCCTATCTACAACTGATCCTAGGTTAGTACAAGTATAGGTGTTAGAAGAGGTACCCTAGATGAATGGTATGATGATATTGTTCACTACTTGCTAAATCAAAAGTCTTCATCATACTTGAATTATATGTAGAAGTGTTCATTGAGAATGAAGAGTCATTAATTTATTCTTAAATGATTTGTGATATATAGGAAGAACCATGATGGGGTTTATTTAAGATGTCTTGGAAAGGAAGATGCTACACACATCATTGAAAAATTTCATAGTAAATATAGGACCAGTAATTGAAATGGTTTAGCTATGGCTCATCAAATATCAAGGATGGATTTCCATTGGCAAACATTATTTAAAGATATTTATGAGTATGTTAAGACTTATCACACATGTCAAAAAGCTACAACATGTGAAAGAAATACTACCATGCCATTACAACCAATTATTGAAGTAAAATTATTTGCAAAATAGGGAATAGATTTCATTGGTCCCACCAATCCACATTCTTTAGGACATCACCAGTACATCTTGTGTTGAAATACTTTTAGAATAACTCTAGGGGCAGGGGTTGAATCAATTATCCAAGGTTCAGATGTATAACTAAAACTTTTTACAACTTAGTGAACATATAAAACATTTATACTCATGCATGAATCATCAATATTATGAAATCACTTAAAAATTGTAGGTTACTGTTAAATCAACTTGCAATTTAAATGTAAACATGGAATATAATAGATTCATCAGTACACTTAAAACAATCATTTACATGGAAACTGAATTTGGGAAAAATCACTAGTAACATGCTACACCTTTTTCACTCTTCTAAAGTGATGTTGTGTGAAAGGCCAACCTTGTTAAAGGTTACAATACACACTATTAAATGTGAACCTGTTAAAGGATTTCAATCACCCTATAAGGAGTGAGCCTTGTTAGAGGAGTTTAGACCATTCACTTAGAATGTCACCTAGTTAATAGATTTACAAATGACAGATTTACCCTAGACTAATACAATTGGTAGAGAGTAATAGTAAGGCTTGATCTGCTACAACTCACAACTTTATTTATAGATTATAGATTACTATTCAATCTTCAATTCTTCTTGGCCTTCATACTTTGCAGCTCTGATAGCTTGTTCACCCTTCAAGCATTCATCTCCTTAAGCCTTATTTCTTAGCATGCCAATGAAGTCTCTTCTCTTAGCTCACTTGATAAAGTAGAGCCCTTGACTCCTTATCTTCCTTAGGTTCTTGCATCCAACTCTCTTTGCCTCATGACTGACAATTCCTATAAATATGAAATTATGATATTTTTCCCCTTATTTTGCATCATCCAATTTAGGGTTAGGATGAATTTGGTAGGATAAAAAGAATTTATCCCACATTCCATGTCTCTTCTAGAAGCTTATCCTAGAATCCTCTTTGAATTCATCTAAAAATGGTTTACGTTGAAGTTTGTGCCACCATCTCATCAACCTTATCTTCTACCTAGTTGAAAAATTCCAAGAAAATAAACATTTAAGCTCAAATTCATCAAATCTATGATCTTTTAACTAATGTAGTAGCTTGGCACTATCTTACTTCTGATGCTTGACATAAATTGTGTTGCTTGGCCTCCACTATGAAATTACTTAGTACAAACTAAAGTCTACTGGTGCTCAACTTAACTTGGCACCCACTGTCTTGCTTGACATATACTAGAATGAACTTTTGCTTGGCTTCAACCAATTTTTTTCTCAGCTTGCACTGTCTTTGCTTGGTACATACTATCCACTTGGTCAAGCTTGGAAGACAAGCCTTATGTAACTTGTTCTTCTAAAATTTCTTAGTGTAACCATCCTTTGTAACCTTTAGTAGATTATCAATATGCCATGTGTCTTAACTGATTCTTATACTTCATTACATAATCATAACTCAACCTTTTCCTCTATGTTCTATTGTTACATCTTTGATCAAATCCTCTTCATTAATCAACTAAGTGATAGTACTTAAATCATATAAGCACTTGTCTTACCAGAAAATATTAGGTTTGATATTAGTGACAAAATAATGATTGAAGAATACTTGTATATTCTCAACAATCTCTCTTTACAATCTCCCTTTTTGATTAGCTTCTTCAATTGATTCTCAACAATATCCCTCTTTAGCATTGATGGCAAACCAAACTTATCAACCAAATCAACCAAATGGTAAACATCATGTTTAGCCAAACTGACTAGGTTAAAATGGTAAGACAATGTCAATACTAAAAAGAAAATAATTTCTTGTATTGAAATCTCTCCATCTATGAAAACCTTCCATCTTTTGAATAGGCTACAAAACTCTTTAAATAATTCATTTCAAGTTCCATCTTATATGTTCCTCTTATATCTCCCTCTTACTAGGTAGATATTTTAGATTTCTTCCTCTTTCTTGTACAATTCTATCTCCCTCATCATATATGTGTTCTTTTATGATCAAATCCTTGCATTGAAATCTCTGTACTAGCTTGATCTTGACTTAATTTTTATCTTGACTTGATCAGTAATTATGTCTCCCTCTTTGACAACAATACTAAAGATTTATGCCAAAAAATTGTCATCTTAACATGCAAATATAAGATTTTTAGTTTCTCCAGCTTCTCTCTCTATCACATTTCTTGTAACTAATTTAAAGTTTCAATTCGCTAATTACTTTAGGAAGCTCCTAAAGTAAGATCCTCTGCATCAATTTGTAACATATGATCATCAACTTGTTTGATGCAATACAATCCTCTTGTTAATTAGATAGCCTTTAATATGGGCATTAACCCTATTTTACCTCTTAGATACTCATGAGCATCCTTAGGTAAAGCTTTTGTGAAGATATCAACAACCTCTTTTGCGTATACATATTCCATCTTCACCTCTTTGTGTGCATCACTGGATTATTTGATATAGTGATAACACTTGTATTGTCACAATAAAGTATCACTGATTCTATGATTTCTTTCATCATTCCTTTGAGTAGTTATTGGATCCATACATTTTTTGTTCAATTTATGGCAGCAACAACATATTCAGCTTCAACAGTAGATTGTGAGGTGCAGTTTTGTTTCTTACTAGTCCATGTAACTAGTCTCTTACCTAAGAAAAATGCTCCTCCACTAATGTTTCCATCCCAATCAGCATCAGTGTAGGCTCTCAATTCAAATTTCTCATTTTTCTTATATTATATACCAAACTATTCTGTTTCTTTCAAATATCTCATTATTCTCTTCACAACCATTAAATGATTCTCCTAGTATTTCCAAAAAATCTTGCAACTATCCCTATAGATAATGCAATTTCAGGTCTACTATGTACCACATATTGCTATTTTCCAATCATAGAACTATACAATGTTTGATTCACCTCAACTAAATCATCATTCTTTGACAACTTAAGTTCTATCATGATAGGTGTATTTACTAGTTTGGAATCCTCCAATCCAAAAGTTTTCAATATTTCCTTGACATACTTTGACTGAGTTATGTATATATTGTAATTCATCTAATATACTTGCAATCCCACAAATAATTTAATTTCTCCAAACATATAGATTTCAAATTCTAGTTTCATCTTATTTGCAAAATCTTTACATAAAGCATCTTGTCCTATGAATATGATATCATCAACAAAAATTTTAGATAACAAAATACCTTTTCCTTTTTATGTCTTTATGTGTAGATTTCTGTTATCATCAATCCTTTCAAATCCAATCTTCACAAGATATTTGTGAAGTCTCTCATATGATGCTCTTGGTGCTTGTTTCAAATTATATAGAGCTTTGTACAATTTTCATACCATGTTTCTATATTTAACATCAAAAAAATCTTTTGACTATTCTATGTAAACTTCTTCCTCTAATATGCCATTTAGAAATACATATTTAGCATCTATTTGATAAAATTTGAAACCTTTGTATGTAGAATAAGCAAGTAGAGTTCTTACTCCTTCCAATCTAGCAATAGGGGCAAATGTCTCTCCATAATCAATTCCTTCTTCTTGTGCATATCCCTTGCAAACTAATCTTGCTTTGTTCCTTATGACTTCACCATTTTCATCTAACTTGTTTCTAAATACCCACTTGGTACTAATCACATTTTTGTCTTCTGTTCTAGGACCTAGAATCCATGTTTTGTTCTTCACAATTTGTTTAATATATTCTTCTATGGCTTTATTGCAGTCATCATCTTCTAATGCATCTTTTACTAATTTGGGTTCCTTCATGTTCAGCAAACATATATCATTTCTCAATTTTTTTCTTGTCATTGGTCTAGCATCTTTATCTCCAATGATTTGAGTAGCAGGATGATGTCTCTTCACATATTTGGACAATCTTGGTTCAACTCTGTTTTCTTCATTTTGTCTTTTAGACTCACTATATGTACCTCTATTAGGTAATTAAACATTTCTACCAATATCAGAATTAGAATGTGCTTCTATTTCATTTTGTAACTCAACATCTAAATGTGGCTTGATTCTTGAATGCAACTCGACATTCATTGTCTATAAATTGACAATTATTGAAACTTGTTGTTAATTTGTAGCTTGATTTGCAGTGTCTTTCATAGGTTTAGCCTCATATACTTATGTGTATTTACCAAAATTTACATTTTTACTTTCCACAACTTTGTTAATGTTAGTATTCAAACACTTATAAGCTTTACTTCTTGAGGAATAGCCTAGGAATATACCTTCTTCACTTTTTGCATCAAGTTTACCATTCTTGAAATCCTCAAGAATGTAATATTTGCTTCCAAATACCTTAAAATATTTTACATAGGTGAATATCCATACAATAATTCAAAAGGTTTTAAATGAGTACTTTTCTTGACTTGTACACAGTTCAAAGTATAGATAGTTGTAGTTACATCTTCTCTCTAGTATTTCAAAGCAACATTCTCCTCCATCATGAGTGTTCTAGCATAGTCCATTATAGACCTATTTCTTCTTTCAGCAATTCTATTTTTTGTAGGGGTTCTTCATGCAGATGTCTATCTTTTGATTCCTCTATCATTACAAAATATCTCAAATTCATTTGATGTGAATTCTCCTCCTTTGTCAAATCTCAAGCACTTCAAACTTTTACCTATTTACTTTTCAACTGTTGCTAGGTACAAATTAAACATTTAAGGCATCCATTTTCTTTTTCAAAAACATAACTATCATCATTCTAGAATAATCATAAAAAAAAAACATAATATACTTGTCTCCTTTGTAAATTTGCACATCAATTGGTCCACACAAGTTAGTATGAACAATCTCTAGTATTTCTTTAGAGGTGTAAGTTTTTCATTTTCCCTAACTAACATTGTTTGGACATTACATTATCAGGCTTCTTCAACTTAGGTAATCCTCTAACTTTCTTCATGTTATTGATACTAAATAGGTTATCAAATTTGACATGACATAACCTCTTATGTCATAACCATACGTCATCAAACTTTACAACAAGACAAGTAGCATCCTCTATGTCAAGATAGAATAGATTACTTCTAGTGTGGTAACTTTTTCTAATCATTCTTCCATTTTTGTCATATATCTTAGCAACCTTGTTTTCAAACTCAACCTTACATCCCAAATTATTCAGTTGTAACACACTCAACAAATTATAGTTAAGTCCTTCAACATAATAAGAATTATCACATAAAATCTTATCTGCGAGTTTGATAGAACCTTTTCCTTTTATCAAACATGGTGCATCATTACCAAATCTTACACTATTTTAATCATAATAATTCAAGGTAATGAACTTACTTTTGTCTCCAGTAATGTGATGTGAACATCCACTATCAATGATCCATCTATCATTCTTTTTCACACAAGTTACAAGTGCAGTTGCCTCATCTTCATAAGATCACTAGTAAATTTGAACTCCATTTTTGACCAAGCTGTTCATTGAAGCTTTTCTCATCGAAATTTTGACCAATACATTTGTCAAAAAAAAATTATTTTTAGTAGTCTTGATTTGTCAATGTTGGTCAAAATTTTGACCAATCCATTCGTCAAAAAATTTTGATTGGTGGAAATTTTGACCAATGCTTGGTAGAAAACTAATAGGCATTTGTCAAAATTTCCACCAATGTTTGGTCAAATTTTTTTTAGTATTGGTGGAAATTTCCACCAATGGTTGGCCGAATTTTTTTTTAGTTGGTGGAAATTTTGACCAATGCTTTATAGAAAACTAACAAGCATTGGTCAAAATTTTCACCAATGTTTGGTCAAATTTTTTTATCCTGTATCAAGCAATTGCTTCTTATCCAAGCCATGTAATTTACAACCTTTTAAATCTCTGCAAAGATAAAGTTGGAGCATAAATTATTTTCTTTTCAAAGGTGTACTCTGATTGTAAAGCGTCCATTCCATTATATGTTCAAGGAACAAGACATATCTAATTCAACAGATAATGGAATGGACACTTTACAATTAGAAGACACCTTTGAGAACAAAAACTATCCTACTCCAACTTTATCTTTGCAGAGAGCTTTAAAAGGTTGTAAATTAAATGGCTTGGATAAGAAACAATTGCTTGATTCCATAATCCATAATGTTACAGAGAAATCAGAATAACTGATGATAAGAGAATCAAAATACAAAACCACATTTTCTGGTCCATTAGCAGGACCCAACTTTAAGATAACCATGGTCTATTGTTTCTGTATTTAGATTTCATTCACACTCATTTGAAGTTTTTATTAGCAGTTTTCCTAAGATAGATTGTTTAGTCCTTTGAAGAATTGATTAAGAGGTAATAAAAGGGTATTTAAACCACTATAGATTGCTCCCTAGTTGTAGTTTTATTAGAAACATATTTACTTTCAAATGCACAATGATAAAGTGCAGCAATAAATCAAAGTCATGGTGATTGAAAGAGAACCCAAAGATAGCATCTTTGACCAGCTTGAGATCCAGTGAAACAAAATTTACTATCTTGGGGCTCAAACAACTATCCAACAGGATATTACTTGCTTTGATTTCTCGGTGCACTATTCAGATGCTGGATTCCTCATGAAGATAAGCAAGCCCATGTGCAATTTTGATGCAGATGTTGAGCCAAGTAGGTGAGTCGAGGTGGATGTTAGATCTTTTATTGTCTACTAATTCACATTGATACTATGTGAGTGGATGCAAAATAATGCTTACAAATCAAGGTAAGTGGGGTTACCATATATTGTTATCGAATAAAGCTTGTGCAAGACTATTATTTTCCAAACATTCATAGACCAAAATATGATGATCTCCTTCTACACAAAATCAATGCAATTTAACAAGGTTCTTATGTTGTAGTATAGATATTATAGCTATTTCATTTATAAACTCATGCTTTCCTTTCTTAGATTTAGATGATAATTGCGTTACTACTATTAATTTAACATCTAGAAGAATTCCTTTCTCCATAGTCAAGCACAAGAAAAATTAGATAAACTTTAATTAGAAATCTAAGGATAGAAATGATTTTAAATTGGCATGAACTAGGAGAAACTAGTAGAAAGCAAAAATAATAGAAAATCCCAAAGATGCCACAAATAACTAGCAGCACTAGGGAAAATTCAAAAATCAAAATTATCAAAAACAATTATTTCTGCATAGCAACATGTGATTTGCAAAAATATAAACTTCATTATAGACAACTCATATCAAAATTGCATCCCATTAAGACAAACTGCATATGAAATTATGCATTAAATTAAAGATTACAAAAATGTGATTTTAAAAGTACATACCTTCAAGAACTCAATGAACTCAGTTACATATTCAGATGAGGCCATGTCATAGTTGTAAAAGTCATACGCAATTGGTGTCACAACTGCTAAGTAAATGAGCTACAAGGAAGCCAAAAAGAAATACTACTCAATACAATGTCTGGAAAAAAATTCAAGAATTGACCAATAGTCAGCATCTAGTTGAGGCACGCTAAAAGAAAGACAAACTAGCAAATAAGCTGCCAGTCTACTGCCAAAGATTAAAAGAATGCCTCCAATACCTTCGATGCCAATAGCTGCCATTAATAGATGCTTAAATTGCAAGTGAAATGAAACACAATTAAAGACATTAAAACCACCAAAACTCTACTTTTATTATCAGTATTGTAGAGACTTGAGAGCATGACTTGAAGAGCAGGCTCCCCACTTGTGAAGAATACATTTCAGCAAATGATAACCAAGACATTCAAATGAACAATACTAAGCCATAGGCTTCTTTCCCAACTTCATGTTTAATTGAGGATAACAAAAAATTAAAAGATTATGATGGTAACTTGTATGGTCTCAATAGACCTGACTTCATGGATGGAGACTGAAACAATTGATAGCTAACAAAAATTAAAAATAGGTGAATATTAGCTCACTTACCTCAACTTTTGGTAACTGAACACCCAAGATATTTGTGACGTGATTTTTAAACAATGCAAACTTGGGTTCAAAAGTTTTTGTAGCCGTTCCTCCATCAATGCCAAAATCATTTATCCTATATCAGAGTTCCCATGGGATCATAACTTTAGAATAAGTGATTTAATAGTGAAGAATGCTTCAACATGGAAAAAGAATCTTCAGATAATAACAGTGCACATACATTACATGAACTACAAAATATTTAATATTATAAATCTAGATCACTATAGACAACATAATAAATTAATAAGATCATTTAGGCTATCTTGTAAAGACTGCCCTCAAACTGGTCTTGATTACTTATACACATAGATATCTTAACCAGTTGTGGATGGATCCTATATTTATATAAAATTATTAGGCTAACCTAAAACTATTCTTGATTACTTATACACACAAATACCTTAACCAGTTGTGGATAATACCTTAACACAAAGACACAACTCACTTCTTGGGACTAGCACAACATCCTTTGATCATGATATAATCATCCTTCACAATACCATAGTGAGGAAATCCACCCATTGGTGTGATATCCTTCTCAATCTGGTCAAATTCAATGACTGCAATGTGAGATTCTTGGTCTCACTTGCCAATCTTAGAGATCTTCTTAGTCATTTCAGTATAATGATGGTATCCATTCTACCCAACCTTGGCAATAGTAAAGGAAACTCTGGATGGATTGCAAGCACTAATATAGGAAACCTTTTACAAACCTTTGTGTGTTTTACAAGGTAACCTTGTTACACCCCACCTAGTTACAACATCTTCATACCCTTTGCCCTTTGTAACACCAATAACATCAATCATTTCATCTTTCTGGAAAAGAGCATCAATGGGTACCTCCTTCTCAAAAAAGTTGTATGCATAATCTACTTTTTCTGGGATTGTTCCACCATTTACTTGGATTTCCATCAAGTGAGTATTCTTCTGCTTCAACTCTTTCATCTTCTTCACCTGCAAAATAACATAAATATGAAAATACTATCTATATGAGTAGCATTTCTAAATCAATAAAAAATATTGAGTCACTTTCCATGATCAGATCCAGATTGTTACACATCATAACACAAGCATTCACTTCTAAAATTGAAAGCTCTCTAGATGAAAAGCTTGGCATAAATTGTTGATCTATCCAAATCAAGACTATTATTTTCACAAAAGCATCCATGTAAGAAATTTGTATTAGTATTGTCAAAATAATTTCAAAAAAAGAAACACCAATCTTTGGATCTAGAGAGACATACCATTGCCAACAATAAAGGCACAAGCTATTCTACATGTCATTTGAGAAAATGGGCATTCACCAATGTTCAAATGTTTTTTATTTGTTATAACTTATGTTTAAATGTTGCAAGTCGTTGAAGTGCTTCACTAATTCCTAGATGAGGATAGTATTTTTTGGTTTGAGGATCATAAATTGAATGACTCATATGTTGTTACTGATTTCCATTGTGTACCTACACATAGGATCCTTTGTTGGCTACATATTGATCTGCTTGGATTTGAGTGATCAAGTATTGAAGCAAAGTGTCTATGGTATCATAGATTTGAGACATAGTGAGAAGTCTCACCATGGACCTAAGTTGATGTGGCTGGTGTTGCACATTTTGACATACTGATTTGGACATCCAAAGTTACCCTAAAAAGGTTTTAAATCCACAGAGCTATGAAATTTTGCAAGTTTATATGATGCTTGAACAACAAAGCAGGGCTGTGTCATCCAAAAGTATGTAGAGTTGTATTTAAAGAAGAAAATTATTATAGATTTTGATCTGAACCAACTTCTTTCTGCAATGAATAAACTGAACTGTATATTTCTAAAAAACTAAGACAAATCCATTAACTTAGCATGATTAAGATTCATGATAAATAGCATATTCATTTTTTTGGACTCAAATCATACAACACTCATCATTTTTTTTCTTTGAAAACCTAACACTAAAAATCATAACATTGAAACAAAATTGCAACTAACTAATCCTAATCTAAGCATAAGATTATATAGTACAATAGGAATAGGAGAGAATATATTGCAAACTAATGTCAACAATCTTGAATTTCTTGCACAATTTGGCAAATAGACAAACTTGACAAATCCAACATGTGTGCAAATCTTATGAATTGGACTGACTATGGAAGTCATTACAGGCTATAGTAACAACACTATTACATACATAGGTTGAAGAAACAACTCATAGCTGATGTGCACAACAATATTCACTTTCCAAATGTACACGAACATTCCAAGGTTGACAAGATACTAGTGATATAAACCTCATTTCATTTACATCCAATATTTATGATAACATTTACCTCTCAAATGCATATAAGCTAAATTTTACAATAAAAAATCCAGTAGTCATTTGAAAATTGTACTTTTTTACTTCTATTTTATAGTTCATTTCATCAAAAATTTGACGTCTTTACTTTTCTTTTGCATCTTTTCCTACAAATATGAACTGGAGTTGTCCAAAACTCCTTGGGCCATGTAAATAGACAAATTTCACAAGAAATTTTATTTGTACTTCAATAACTTCAAGGGAGCCCTTTTGTGTGGGGATCCCTTTCCTTTCCAAAATCTTTGTAAGCAATTATTATATTCAAAAACCTATTGATTGAAGCTGCATTACAACTTGACACATTTGAAGAATCTTCAAACCAATCCTATTAGACAAGTGGCACCCCATCCTTTCCCAAAAAATTCTAATGTCAATAATGTTCTAGGCCATGATCTCCCCTTAAACTTCTCTATCCCATTTTTCAAGATTTTCTTCTAGTACCTATGTGCCTCTTTCTATTTCTTATTGAGATAAGTTATCTCTTCAATCTAATATACCCTCATCCACTGAAGTCCAAGAACTAACTCCACAACTTTAGTGTTTATTTTGTGTAAGTTTACAAGCTGTTAAGTGAGTCAAATGTGTGATCAAGGAAACTATTTAGTTTTCTACTCAGATTTTTGTGTAATTAGTGAACATGGTAAGCATATTGCTGGTGCAAGTAGGGTTGTTAACAAGCTATAAACTCTTATTGGTATCAAAAGGGCATAGTAGGGAGTGATTTCATTCTATCCTTGAGTTGTTGTTTCAACTTGGGGGAGTTAGTCATCATCAATTTCTATTTCCCCCATTTTGATTATGTGGGCTGGTATCAATCATTGATACCAAGTAAGCGAGTTGTGACTTTGAATGACTTATACACACAAATACCTTAACCAGTTTAAAATCAAGAATTTCAAGTCTTGTAAGGTAAGATATTGATATTAGTATTGATTGCAATGCATAACAAGGTCATAAGGCCATACCTTATGACCTTAATCTAGAAGTTTAAAATCAAAAATTTCAAGTCTTGTAAGGTAGGTCATAAGAACAAACCTTAACCTAGAAGTTTAAAGTCAAGAATTTTAAGTCTTGTAAGTTAGGTATTACAATCAAGAATGATTAACAAAAAATATGACCAGTAGTGTTCCAATTTAACCTTTGCTAAAATTCTAATTGATTGGATTCTTATATGCGTTGTTTGTGTAGAGTACGATTGATACATTTTTTAATAATGAAAGTGGCATTTCTTACCAATAGACTCAACTCACATTTAGACTAGAACTTGGTATGTAATTCTCAACTTGACCTCAAGCATATACCTTGTGTTGGAAAACTCCAAGTGTTCTCATATTATAGGAAGTCATTCAAAGAATTTTGATAACAACTCTTCTGATATTTTTGGTACAGATGAATGGACATGCTTCACTACTATGGTTGAAAGCCGACAAACCTTCCAAAAAGAATGACAAAGAAAAAAGAGTGCCAGCTATATAAATCTCAAGATATTAGCCAGAATGCAAATGATCATACCCACACTCAAGTGACTCCCACCATCCCCTAAATCTTTTTCAAGAGACTAGATTATCCAACATAAATATTGCATGTCACATGTCAAGATCTCAATTGTTGGCAAACCATATATTGAATGCTTTAATAACAAAAATATATTAGTGAGGTCAAATAAAATGAAACCACATTATTCACATAACAGTAGACCATAAGTCATGAAGATTTAAACCCTTCCCACTCCCTTCTACACGTACAATCACATTCATTGCAACCACAAACCTGATTGGCAAGATTGCAAAAAGAAGTGCACACACTATAGTTGACCATTGCAACAACTCTACTGGAATTATGATCAAGCTACAAGGAATCATAAGAGCTCTAGACACACTTAATGCTCTCCTAACCTTTACAAGTTAGTTAGAACTAGTTTATACCATTGTTAACACAATCAATTTGAAGTCATATAACATCTAAAATATGGTTAAAATAAATTAATTATCCAAAAAAATATTTTTATTCACATTGTTTTTCCAATGCATAAACATCTAAAGGACATAAGAAAAAGGCGATTATTACAACGTACCTTTTTAAACATGGTGCTTAGTGCAAATGCCATGGTAATAAGAGATAGTGAGTAAATGTAAACACGTAAGAAAATCACTTTTGTATCTGATACAACAAAAAGTCTAGCAAATTTGGCTGACAAAACCTGTCAATAATAGTGCTAGTGAATTCCTGAAAAGATGTTATGATAATAGAAATGCATACAAAGGGTACATATACAATAATGATTTATAAGGTTGAGGAGATTCTCTCAAATGAAAATTCAATTGCTTGATGTATTATAAGTTGCAAAGTAGTAATTTCCTTTTGTATGATAGGAGAATCTTAGCACCAAAAGGAATGCAAATTCAAATCAATCATCACAGTTTAGGTTCAAACAAACCAAAACTAGTTAGTAGAAATGTTGAAAGTATAAGCACCTATCTTTGATGATTCTTTCACAACTCTTATCAAGTTTGAAGCAAACCAAAAAAATATAATTATATGGTATCCATGATTACAAAGAGGAATATTTCTACAAAATCTACCCGTGCTTGTTCCTTCACATTATTATATCGGATTGGCAACATTTCAAAATATGTTATGATCAATCGTAATTGTGGTGAGGTCAACAAACTTATTCTGTACTAAAAGAAAATTCCACCATCTCAGTTCTATAGAAATAAAACAAGATAATGAAGATTTTTCCAAGATGAACATGTTAGATATATTTGTGGGGATCACCTCGTTCAAATTTTTTGCATTGTGGTGGTTACTAGACCGAAAAAAACATCTAACACATGAGTACTCCACTATTCCTAAACAAAAGAGCCACAAGCTGAGGGCAACATCTAGTGAATGATGGTTAATAAAAACTTTATCTCCTTAGTCAACATGCACCATATTGTTTATAGTATTTAATATTTTAATAACGATGTTGCATTTTTCCAAGTACATTTGTAGGATCAAAACAAGGTTGCCGCACAAAATGGGTAACTGTCCTAACTTTATGGTAAGCTCTATGAGGTCGAAAATGAATAAATAGTCTTCTGACATTTATCTATAGAGCTCTCCTACCTCTCTCATCCTCTTGGTACCCATTTATGCTAGTCATTAGTTCTCTGGGTTTCCATTTTAGGTTCTAGGGTTCTCTTTTCTTTTGATGCTTTCACTTATGTCTTTTCCCACCTTTATTTAAATATTTTGTTTCATTCTTTTTTTAATTGAAACTTGATTAAGGCACCTGAATGTACCCATCCTTTAATTCCTAGCAGTAACAAGGCCTTTAGTGGAGCTCCTAAGGCCCCCATGGCTAAGAGTGCATTGAATTCTATAATTGGTAGAGAAGAAAGTTAATCTTTCCATGACATTTTAATAGGGGATGTGGCGGTGATTATTCCATAGTCAGCAAAGGTTCAGTGTTAGAGAGGACGAAAGGCTTGGTGAAGGTAAATAGGCCAAAGGATATGTTAAGCCCCCTTCTTTTGGCCCCAAATCCCTTGTGGTTGTTCTAAATTCTTATATGGTCTCTGCGTTAGATAGAGAATAGGATAAATTAAAGAATGTGGCTATCTATTTTTGTTGCTTTAGAATATAGCAAGCTCCCTACAAGAAAGATTCTAGATAAAAGGATCGCTGATGTATGGGGCAAGAGATTTATCATTCATGTTACATTTTGTACAGTGTTTTTACAAAGGGTTATTACTGATTTCCTTTAAAAATTATGAAACGCAAAATAGGCTACAAATTTTTTTTTTAGAATGCTTAAAGCTCTATTTATAGGGCTCTTTCTTGGCCACAAATATGATAATCAAGGAGCCTTTGGCCTCTCCTCAACTTTGATCTTTATTGCCATAACTTCTATCCTTGATAGGTAAAGTTCATAAAATGAAAGATCCAAGAATGACTTTCCTCAATATGAATGCCAAATTACTGGTTTCTCAGAGCCCAAGATAAATATCCCTCAAGAAATTGACGTTGAATTACATGAAAATCTATTTACTTGTTGTTTAGAAGTTTTGGGAGGCTTGAATGTAGGTAACCCTAAGTTCTATCCACAAATGTTTGATGCTAACCCTTAATAGCCTGAGAATGAAGGATTAAAAACTAGTAGTCTTTGTACAGATGGGGTTGCTAATACTATGGTTGGGGTTATGATTGACCTCCACAAAGAAGTTGAACAAGTTGATATATGTCTATTTCTAAAACTTCTCCTGCAAAAGATTGTCATATAAGTGTTAATAAAGTTGACAACTTGTAACTTTGTGCCTAATTCAAATACACCTAGAAATTGATCAAAGAGAAGATAAAACAAAGGCCTTCAAACATTAGATCTGAAGGCACAAAAATTTGGGAAAATTAATTGGAACAAACCAAGATTGTAGGGTGTCATGTCTCCTATTAGGTTATACATAATTTATTCATATTTAAATTGAATTCTTACATTGTCTGTCCTAGGATACAATAATTTTAGTTTAAGGTATTCATTAAAAAAATAAGTTTAATCAAGACATTTTATCTATTAATTCCCACATATTCACTTGTATAACTATTCAGCTTAAGGATATTATGCATGCAAATGACATTAAGAAATATACAGAAAATAGGCTAAATTGAATTGTTGTTGTCCTTCAGAGAGATCCACACTTCTTTCCAATATATTCTTCAATATCCATAGTTCCAAATCAATTTAGTTATAAAGTACAAGTCTTAAGATTCTAGAATACTTCAACAAAACATGAAGCTAAATAGATACATTAACCATATCAAAGTCCAAAGTCCATGCCTGACATTCTAGAAGTCTTAATTATTTTAGAAATCACTTATCAAAAAAAATCCAAAATCATATCAACAACTCTAATACTAATATTTGCAATACACCTAATATTCAACCTACAATTTTATGTACTAAAAAGAATCTAATTTGCCCAAAATTTAAGAACGAAAAATAACTTAATATGCCCAAAATAGATTTATACTAACTTAACCAACAAATGATGCAGAATCAAACTCATTAAGTGCCCTCTAAAAACATAATGAATGAATTTGATTTGTGATAACATAGAAGCATACACTCCAATATCAATAGTCCCAAAATAATTCAATTTAGGTATAAAGTATGTATAGATCTAACATTCTAAAAGACATAAAATACAAAAACACAAAGCTATAAAGAAACATTAACTAGATCAAAGAACAAGACAAGAGTTCTACAAGCCACAAAATTAATAATTTAATATTTCTTCCCTAGAATCCAGTATTTTGGTATCAGACAGGGTAAGAACTACTTTCTTTTTACACATGGCTTTCATATAGGAACTTGTGCATAGCTTGACCATGTAGTTAGCAAATTACAACTAACATTTTATTGATGTTTAGATAATAGCATGGTAAAGCAGAGGTTTCCTCCTCGTGTCTGTGGAAATCATAGTAGCAATCAAGGATATTCAACAAAGAGATACTTATTTTAGGTATATTCCTTTTCTTTATGTTGAACATTTGTACAATATAATCTAATAATGCCAATGCATCTTAATACTACAATCGTCTTTTTAGCAAACAATATTTTAGATTGAGGAAAAAACTAAGCTACCATTTTCACATTGATTCTTTGGGTTTTCCTCAGAAGAAAAGGTTGAATTTGGAAGAAATTTTTTTAAGCTTGCTCTATGAACTTTACTTGACTTTGACCTAGCACTTATCTTCATCAAACCCATAGCTCTTTTGATATTTTTTCATTTTCACATCTTCTCACTATAGATACTCATTTGAGAATTTCACTGACCAAACTGTACTTTGACCTAGCACTTATCTTCATCAAACCCATAGCTCTTTTGATATTTTTTCATTTTCACATCTTCTCACTATAGATACTCATCTAAGAATTTCACTGACCAAACTGTACTTTGACCTAGCACTTATCTTCATCAAACCCATAGCTCTTTTGATATTTTTTCATTTTCACATCTTCTCACTATAGATACTCATCTAAAAATTTCACTAACCAAACTATTATCTACAAGTGGATGCAATATTTCTCATTAATGATATTCATGCCTTCTAAAATGATTGTTCTCTTTTGGAAGTATAGAACTATATGATCTTACTGCAGGTTGTGGAGGTAAAGCTTTTTGAGATATAAGATTCTAAAGACAAGCAAAATCACTCCCCCTGACGAAAGCAAGATTGCACGTATTGCCTTTGTAATGGAAATAACTTCATTAATCTTAGTTGTCTTTGGGCAGCGAGCATGTTGAAAGTTAGGAAATCAATGGAGTTATTTTAGAGAAGCTTCCCTACTGTGTTTTTTTCTAGTTTCATATAATTTGTAATAACCTATATTATTTTTGGCAATCAAGCTTTGAGAAATGAAATGCAACAGTGCTAGCTTATTTCTTTTGGATTATGTCCTTTTTAAATTACAATTTTATCATATAAAAGAAAAATGGGTTTGTGAGATTGATTACTATTCATCAAGACTATCGATTTTCCATGTCCACAAACAAGAAGAATAAAGGAAAAGTCAAAACCCTAAACTTAAACAATCACTGAACCACTAAGAATGAAAATGGTCATACCTTGGGCAAATGATGTGTAGGTAAACATGGAGTAATGCAGGCCAAGAAGCATTCCAAATTTGAAGACGATGAAGCTCTCACACTACCCATTTTGTATATTGCACAATTTTTCTCACTTTCTCCTCGACTACTCATAAGAATCCCACAAGAAGTTGAATTTAAACCCATAATTTCTCCTAACTTTACTCCAAAGTTAGAGATGTTGTATCATCATTACCCTCACCATTGACTCAATGACACTAAGGGGGAGAATATCTAAACACCAATAAAATGAAAATCTAGAAAGAACAACATCAAGTTTTGACTTTCCACATTAAATTCATAACAAAATCCCTAGTTTAGAGCAATTCAAAGGCTACGTAAAGTTTGGGAAGGAGGGGAAGGTAGCCACTGCAAAAAAAAGCCCATTATCCACCTATTACCCATGATTTTCAATGATACCCCATGCGGGAATGAAGCCCAACCTACATATGAACATGCAAATTATTTCTATCCGGCCTTTTCTTTGTTATGACTTGAGTTGGTCAAAATTTTGACCAACATGGGTAAACTTAAAGACATTTTTGACCAACGCGGGATGAAAACTTAAAAAAAACAAAAGAAATCATAGCATTGGTCAAAAAATTTGGTAGAAAAACAAGTGAAAATGTACTACTGAATAATGTACCTTATGGATTGCCACCAGTGAGAAAGATCAGTCATCAAGTGGACTTGATTCTAGGAGCTAGTTTGTCGAATAAGGAAACCCACAGAATGACTCCAGCAAAAGTGGAGAATTGAATAGTCAAGTGGATGAATCGTTGTAGAAGGGGTTGATTCATGATAGTTTGAATCCATCTATTGTACCATAAGTATTAGCACCAAAGAACAATCGACAATTATGAAGCTACAATGTTTAATGTGCACAAAGTGCAAGTAAAACCACACACTAGAGAGCTAATAACAATTTTCAACATACAAGTGAAAGTGGAAAAAAATGAAAAAGGCCTATTCATTGTTTAAGAAATTCTTGTTTGGCTAAAAATAAAGATCTACTCTCACATTTTCTTATGCATTTGTGTTGTATATATTATTAGATCCTATCTTATACTTGATAAATATATTATTTTTGTTTAGAGGTAATGAATAAGAGGTCAAATCAAGGTCATTTCTTAGTTGTAAATCTTATTTGACTCTAAACCTACCAATACATGGACATACATGAATTAGAGGCAAGTCAAGGTTGTTTCTTAATTGTAAATCTTATTTGACTCACAACAATTATAGTAAATATATATATACAACATATACATAATTGTATATGTATTTAGTACATAAGTTTATGTAAACATATATTAATATAAATGTATATTTATGTATGTATAAGTGTATCTACTAGTACCAAAAAAGTTCATCTGAGGGTTTTTCATAACCTCCTACTAGTTATGAGAAACTTTGAGGTGATTGAAAGATTGATTGACAAAATGGGTGAATTTATCAGAATTGATGGGCTCTAAGGATAGATATGTGAGAGTTTGTTAATTATGGATTTATGTGAGCTTATTTTCTATTTTGTCAAGATTTGTCTTCCTTAGATCTTTTGGATTCAATTTATTGTTTGGCTAAATATAAAGATCTATTCTCACATTTTCTTATGCATTTATGTTGTATATATTATTAGATCCTATCTTGACTAATATCTTAATTTTGTTTAGAGGTAATGAATAAGAGGTCAAATCAAAGTCATTTCTTAGTTGTAAATCTTATTTGACTATAAATCTACCAATACATGGACATGCATGAATTAGGGGTAAGTCAAGGTTGTTTCTTAATTGTAAATCTTATTTGACTCACAACAATTATACGTAAATATATATACAACATATACATAATTGTATATGTATTTACTACATAAGTTTATGTGTACATATATTAATATAAATGCATATTTATGTATGTATACGTGTGTGTTTGGATGTACATATACATATGCATCTATACACACATAAGATCACATATATGTATATTTACAAATTTGACATATATAATTATGTATATGTTTTATATTTGAAGCATATCCTTAGTGTTTCAATCCTTTTTACAATCCTACATCTGCTAGTACCAAAAAAGTTTATCTAAGCATTTTTCATAACCTCCTACCAGTTATGAGAAACTTTGAGATGATTGAAAGATTGATTGACAAAAAGGGTGAATTTATTGAAATTGATGGGCTATAAGGATAGATATGTGAGAGTTTGTTAATTATGGATTTATGTGAGCTTATTTTTTATTCTGTCAAGATTTGTCTTCCTTGAATATTTTGGATTCAATTTATTGATTTGGAGTTTGTCTTTTAAATGTTTTTGAGAAACTAACTAGCCTACAAATTAATGGAATGCCTTTCCAAGAGTTTTTGAGTTGAACATAAAATAATGTAAAATAAAACACTAAGAAATCGATAGTAGAACATGCTTTAGGATCAAACTATTCTTTAGAATGTGACCCATGTTCAAATTCTTCCCATGTAGTAGAGCTATCTATACCCAAAGAATACATGGAAATCTTCTAATATTACCATGACATTTAAATTCAATGTTGATATAACATATTATGAAGGCAATTTACAATCTTGAAAAATAGCTTGATGGGCATAAACGACCATTAGATTGAAATCTTGGTTGTAAGTAACTTACATCTACTATAACAAAAATTTCAAGTTGGATGCAATCTACATCTTCATTTGTAAATTTTAAGCTTTTGATAGTTGCAATGACAAATTTTAAGGTTGCCTAATGAGACAAATGTACAATATAATCTGCTTTTGCAAGATGCTAGAGAAATCACACCTTGATCTCACCATTAATGCAGACCTCACAAACACCCAATTCAATGGCTGCCCCATAAACTAACCCAGGGATTTACTCCAATAAAACAATTCAAAGGAAAAGAAGTAGGAAAAAAAGTCATTTCAAGAATTGAACTCTGGGTACAATGACTTACCTTTTTAGAATCCTTGGGGTGAAACCAGATAGATCCATCCTTGATCACCAAATCAAGGGCATAGAGGACCAAATACTTAGTCTTTTAGTCACATCCAGCGTAATTGCCAATTTCCCATCAAATTTACAAGCATCTAAATCAGGCCGAAGTTCAAACTCATAATGCTATGGAACTCCTGTCCTGGGCAATCTGGGTAGGCCTTTAAACTGCTCCATATTCAAGGGAGGCCTTGGCTAGTTTAAAAACCATGACCTCACATAGCAGATGGCTCCAATAAGAAAAGAAACTACAGCCGTAGTCCCCTGATAACTCATATTTGCCAATAAAAAAATCTTTTTTTCCATTCAAATTCTTGAATGCAGCTATAAATTATAGAGGCAAGAAACCATGAATTGAGATTTCTAAAGTCTTTCAGGAGATTTCAATCATTTATTTTGAATAAAATTTTCAATTGAGATTTCTAAAATCTAGAAAGAACAACATCAAGATCTAACTTTTCACATTAAATTCGTAACACAATTCCTAGATTAGAGCAGTTCAAAGGCTGTGGGAAGTTTAGGAAGGAGGGGAAGGAAACCACTACAAAAAAAAGGCTGTTACCCACCTATTACCTATGATTTTCAAGAATACCTTACGCAAGAATGAACCCCAGCCTACATACAAATGCACAAATTATTTCTATCCGGCCTTTTTTTTGTTATGACTTGAGTTGGTCAAAATTTTGACCAATATGGGTAAACTTAAAGACATTTTTGACCAACACAGGATGAAAACTTTTTTTTAAAAAAAAATCATGGCATTAGTAAAAAATTTTGGTAGAAAAACAAGTGCAAATGTACTAGTGGATTCATCCTAAATTGCAAGATATACTACTTCATCATCATGTTCATCAGATGTTTCTTCTTCACAAATGTAGCATGGCTTTTTTCCTTTTTCGTTGTAGTCATTGGTGTCTTCATCTCTTCTATTCCTGTATCTATCATTTTCTCTATAATTTTTCTTCTCTAGACATCTAGCAGCAATATGACCAACCACATTGCAATTGAAACAAATGATAGGTAACCTACCTTTGAAATTTCCTTTACCTTTGTAGAATCTTCTTGCTAGTAGTGCTTCAAGTTTTTCAATATCCTCCTCATATGTATCACTATCACTACATACATATTTTATCTTTTTCTTCTTTTCCTTCTCATCAAGTTCCATTAATGATACTTTAGCTTTGAAAGTAGATTCAATACTCTTAGGATTGTAATTATCAAAGTTAGATAGCTTAAAAGTAGTGAGTCTACCTAATAATTCTTCAAGTGAGACATCATTCCCTTATATACTTTTCAATTCTTGAATTGCAGAAACTCTAATAGCATATACAGGTAGTAGTGTCCTTAAAAATTTATTTAACATAGTATCATCATCTAGTTTTCCATTTGATCCTCTTATTGCATTAACTACTTTTATCCTTGCAACATATTGAGCAATATTTTCACCTTCTCCCATTCTCATTTCATCAAACTTACCTTTGAGGCTTTTATCTTTGGTTCTAAGAACATTGTTGTCTCCTCCGTAGATGGCAGCTAGGTCATCCCACATTTTCTTTGAGTTGTTAAGATCTTTGATATCATCAAATTCAACATAACTTAGGGCAGAGGCAATCTCCAACATTTCTTGGTTGTGTTCCTTTTTCTTTTTCATATCCTCAGTAGTTGGAGCTCCAATAGGGTCAACATGTTCAATGGTAATGGTAGATTGTCCATGATCTCCAAGTCATCAAAGTTGTAGCTTCATCCAACTTTTCCATGTAGGAAAGTTATCTCTGTTGAGCTTTGATACTTCTCTTTTTGACATCTTGATCTTTGTGCTTCTAGTACCCTCAAACTAGTCTTCTTTAAGTAGATGGCTCTTATACCAATTGTTGGAATTAATTTTAGAATAACTCAGAGGATGGGGGGGAGGGGGTGAATCAATTATCAAAGGTCCAAATGTATAACTAAAACTTTTCATAGCTTAGTGAACCCATAAAAAAATTATACGTATCCATGCATCGTCAAGATTATGCAATCACTTAAAACTTGTAGGTTACTATTAAATCAACTTGCAGAAATGTAAACATTAAACATAATAGATTCATCAATATACTTGACACAATGATTTACTTGGAAACCATATTTAGGAAGAACTACCTGTAACATGCTACTCCTTTTTCACTCTTGTAAAGTGATGCCCTATGAAAGGCCAACCCTATTAAAGGTTATAATATAAACTGTTAAATGTGACCCTATTGAAGGATTTCAATCACCTTGTTAGGAGTGAGCCTTGCTAGAGGATTTTAGAACATTCACTTCAAATGTCACTTGGTTAAAAGATTTACAAATGACTTTTAGGTCAACCTTAATCTAAAGGATTTACCCTATACTGTTACAGTTGTTAGAGAGTAACACTAAGGCTTGATTTGATACAACTTATAGCTTCATTTGTAGATTATAGATTACTCTTCATTCCAGAATTCTTCTTGTCCTTCATACTTTGTAGCTTTGATAGCTTGTTCACCCTTCAACCATTCATCTCCTTAAGCATCCTTGCTTAGCATACCACTGCAATCTCTTCTCTTAGGTCATTTGATAAGGTAGAGTCCCTGACTCGTTATCTTCCTTATGTTCTGGCATCCAACTCTCTTTGCTTCATGACCAACCATTCCTATAAATAGGAAATTAAGATATTTTGCCACTCATTTTCCATCGTCCAATTTAGGGTTATGAAGGATTTGGTAGGATACAATTAATCTATCCCACATTCCATCTCTCTTCTAGAAACTTCTCCTAGAACCCTATTTGAATTCATCTAAAAATGGTTTACCTTGAAGTTTGTGCCACCAACTCATCAACCATATCTACAACCTAGTTTTCAAATTCCAAGAAAACAAACTTTTTGGCTCTGATTCAAAAAATTTATTATTTTCAAAATAATGCAGTAGGTTGGCATTATTTTTCTTCTGATGCTTAACATATACTGCGTTGCTCGGCATCCACTGCAAAATTGCTTGGTATGAACTAACGTTTATTGGTGCTTGACATAAACTAAAATTTACTTGGCATCCACTATCTTGCTCAGTATATACTAGAATGAACTTTTTCTTGGATTCAACTAATTTTCTGCTTTGCTTGCACTGTCTTTGCTTTGCACCTACTATCCACTTAGTCAAGCTTGGCAGACAAGCTTTGTGTAACTTGTTCTTCTAAACTTTATTAGTTTAACCAACCTTTATTACCTTAAGTAGATTATCAATCCATCATGTTATGATTGTCTTAACTAATTCTTATACTTCATTACATAATCATAACTCAACCTTTTCCTCTAGGTGTTATTGTTACATCTTTGATCAAATCCTCTTCATCAACTAACTAAGTGATAGTACTTAAATAATATAAGTATTTATCTTACTTGAAAAATGCAGGTTTGACATTAGTGACAAAAAAGTGATTGAAACATACTTGTATATTCTCAACAATCTCTCTTTACAATCTCCCTTTTGATTAGCTTCTTCAATCCATTCTCAACATCTTGACTGCTACAAATTATTGCACTAGATGGATTGAGGCTCAACCACTGAAAAATAACACAACTTAGGTTGTTATAAAATTTCTTGAAGAAGATATCATTACCAAGTTTGGATTTCCATGTGCATTTGTATGTTATAATGGACCTATGTTTAGATCTTTGAAGTTTATAAACTAGACATTTGACAAAGGGATTACCCTAAAGTTTTCATCAAACTACTATCCACAAGTTAATGGATTGCTAGAATCAAGAAACAAGAATATTTTGAGTGTAGAGAAGAAGTTATTAGACAATAATCCTAGAGATTGATATAAGAAACTAAGATTTTCACTTTGGGTAGATAGAATCAGAATAAAGAGTTCTTTAGGGACATCTCTATATCGTTTTGTCTATGGATAACATTCAATTTTTCCTATTCAAGTAGGATTCCAACATTAAGATTCATGAGAGAATATATGGAAGGAAAACATAGAGTGCAAGCACATTTGACTCAATTAATGCACTTGGAAGAGAAGAGGGATGAAGCATTAGAAAAATTTTTCAAACATGAAGGAGTGGTCAATAGATGTTTTGACAACATGGAAAAGTTTAAAGAATTTTGAATTTCAAATATCGTACTTCGCTACAATAATGCACATCAAAAGAAATGTTGAAATGACAAGTTTGAGATTATGAGTAAAGGTCCGCATCAAATTTTTGAAATACTAGTTGATAATGCATTCAAGAATAAGAATTTAATAGGGAAGCAAGTCCAATTTCTTATCAATGGTAAATTATTCAAGCATCATTTCTTCCCTTAGGTTTCAATTCTGTAACCTACCTTGTACATAGTTACTTTAGGTTTCCCTTCTGCTCTTGTTTTTCTTCCTTTTTGGTGTGTCTTTCATGACTTTTAGTTAGGTGAGAATTTTGGATTTATCTCCCCTCTTATTTCCTCTTTAGTTTCCCTGTCCCTTGTAAGAACTATGGCTTTTTGTAGTTTAGGGATGTTTAGGCTTCATTTGGGGTTTGTTTTCCCTAAGCTGTCCTCCTTGGGTGGTTTGGTTTTATTTTTCTTTTCTTGTCTCCTAGTTTTAGTTTTGGATTTTTCTAGGTAGCTCACAAATCTAAGAGTCTCTTTCTACAAGTAGAGTGGAATTGAGATTTGGTTATCCCATCCAAATATTTCACTAAATCTTGTTTATCTAATTTCCTAGATAAATATTAGGAAGAGCATTAGAGTCTTGGTTTTCCTTATGTTTTTATTGCATTAGAATGAGTAGTTGACTCAAAAGGTCAATCATACATTTTATCTTGACACCTAAACTATGAGATTGCCACATATTTTGCATGGTTGAATATTTCTTTAAGTCCATTTCACTTTCTTTGGAAAAAGTCATGACTTATCAAAATTTTAAAATCTTTCTTGAATGCCACTGTAACTCCTAAACCCATAGTGAGTTTCATTTCTTACAAGCTAAGATAAAAGAAAGAAATATAATACCAATTGAAATGGAGATAAAATAAAAGAAGGAATGATAAAATAAGCTTTGAGCCTACATATAAATATCTTTATTTTTTTTATAGCAAGAACTTTAGTGGGCCTATGGATGCCAAACTAGAAGTGAGACAATGTATATGATACTTTTGAAGTCAACAATAACTTAAAATATGTGATGACTAATCCTAGGGTTTATAAGTGGACTTGTTGAGCTGGAATCAACATATTTGCACACATTTATGCTATCACAAAGTAAAGGTGTTTTAACCTAATATATGATTCTTCTCCCCTTTTAATATTTTTTCTCACTTTCTAATGATATAAGATTGAGTAATTAGAGATTTTGAATTTAGATTAAGTTTTTATCCTTGAAATTTTTGTAACATTCCCCTTGTTGAGTCGCTAGATGTTGTGACTTGATCATCGCCCTTTGCTGATTTCTATGGGAACCCTCTTGACTATAACCATGTAACTCATGGAGATAAAAATAGAGAAAGAATTTTCATTATATGTCCACCATAGAATCTAGACATCGTTTAAGGCAAAATTAGTTCAACTGTCAAAACCATCCAATCAAGGCCAATTGCAGTTCAACACTTGCCATTAAAATTGGAAGGTCAAACTATCTACAACAACTCTTAAACCCCACTCTCTACCATTCACAGATTGCAATTTTGACATGGTGGAGGAAGTTTCTCTTCATAGATAAAATCCATGAGATTCGTAAAATCTAGCTCTTCACACATTATGGAGCATAGTTTCATGAATGTTGTGGATTTTGTCCTGTGGAATAGAATCCTTGAAAAATGAAAAACCCCACTCTCCCATAATGTTGGAGCCCATTTATACCAATATGAAAGAAACCCTGTAATGTACTAAATTCCCTAACCTTCTTAAAATTTGTTGAGCACATTTTTGTACATATCATAAAATATTTCCAAAGGAGAATGTGATCAAGAAAGTTATAATCCTTCCAAAGTGGCATGGGACATAGGTGCAAATATGAAAACATTGAAAAATATAACAATCATAAACTTTAAAATTTTGAATGTCCATGATTGTGAAATCCGTAACAGGAAAAAATCCAAAATTTGGAAAAATTGAGAAGTTAATTTTTTTAGAAAAATTAGAGATAAGTGAAAAGGTTGTGGAAAAATCATAATCGTCATGAAAATTTTGAAGTGAAGGAATTTTTAAATCCAAATGACAAATTTTTTTTAGAAGTATAAAAATTCAAAATATCTCAAATTTTGGAAAATCCATGACATTAAGAAAAAATTGAAAAATCCAAAAAGGTGTGACAGTGGTGAAGAGCCAAAAATTTTGGAAAGTTTGAAAAAAATCCCATATTTGAAAAAGACATCAATCAAAATTGGAAAAATAAAAAGGAACTTTTTCACTGAGTTGGGGAAAATGGCATGTTTCTTGAAAAAAATTGGAAAAGTGAATTGTAAGGAGAAGAGTTTTGAAATCTTTACAAAGTTTTAAAACCTTTTTTTTTTTGGGAGGAACTATCTCTTCCTTTTTGTGTATTCACACATGTGAACATTTCTACTTCTAAAGAAAGAATAATGGTAGAACTCTGAGAAATAGGAGAGACACAAAAATAATTGATAAAGAGTGAAAGGATGGGATTCTAATCCAAACCCAAAATCATGTCAAAGTGTGCTGAAATTAGAGATACAAGCCTCAACGACCTTTGTTTGAAATAATTCAATCAAAAAATGTTTGGATACAATGACCATCATCCCAAACACTTATCTACGAAAATTGTGAGAAGCAAACTTGGTGCCACAGTTTGTTTCCTTCTTCCCTTTCAACATCAGGAGTTGACAAACCCTATAGTCCTAAGAAAAAAACCATCATGCATTCAGAACAAAATATTCTAGCAGAGTTTTCTTTAGCATCTATTTTTGAAGCATTTGGGATTCCTTCTCATCCAAGGATGGTCTTGAAATCACAAGAGCTGACACTTAGAATCAACACATTTAGAGTCCATGCCTATGAATAAATGATAAATAAAAGATGGTTGAAAAAGAATAGATGACATCATTCCAAGATTCATAAGGAAATACTATTGTTCACCTTGTAGTGGGAGTATAGTGACATGATCATGGCACTCAGTCACATATTTGGCATATCTCATTCTTATAGATTTGACTCTTGGATGTGGTACATTGTTGAGTAGGTGACAAAATAAGGTGATATGATAGATTAGGTTGAGCTCATAAGTGACAACCTGAATGAACACTTATTGAATCTAAAGTACATAAGGAAAATTTGTGTGATCTCTTATATAATTTACATGTTACCACAAAAGATGAATTATGATGGTACAATGCAAAGGACCAATTGGAAGTGATATGCAACACTTGAAAATTCATGAATGCTACTTGTAGTTTCATTTATATTTCAAGAATGATTAAATATGGGTTAGTGACACCTTTTCCATGCGCATAGCGAGAACACTAAAAAAATAGATTACATATGATATTTTTAGTTCATGCGATGAATTTGGTCAAATTATATGACACTTTGTTCCTGAACAATTTCCTACCTTTTCATACATCTGAGTTCAAGGATTTTTATTGGAGCCATACAAAATTCCTAGGTATCTAACATATATGATGGTCTTGTTAGTGCTCACTCGATAACTTACAGCATATGACAACATCCAAAAAGAGAAGAGGAAGTTGGGATTGTAGTCCCTAATTTCCATAGGAGAAGGAAAATTTGAGGTATGCCCAATTACGAAGGTTGAAGAGAGATCATCAAATGAGCTCCTTTCAAATTTTCCTTCACTTTATCTGAAAAGGCTTGATTTTAATTTGTACAAAAAACATCACATTAGTAGTAGGATCAAACTACCTACATAAAGTTTACCTCAAGGACTTTTTCACAAATTCTATGAATGAGAATGAGTTTGGAAAGAACATGCATTCTAGATTATTATTGAATATTATCAAAGCATGCAACATATTTTAGGTTCTAGTTTAGATGGAGGAAGATCAAAATGTCATGTGAAAAGGATTTATTCTAGAAATGATAGATTTGTCATATGACTGAAGAGGAAACAGGTCATAGATTTGGATGTTCTTTCAAAGCTAGTTGTGTATTTTACAAACTGGTAGATTGAGCATAAGTTTGAAAAACTAGTTACACCAAAAAATAGATTCAAATATATAGATTTCTTGGTGAAAAACCACTCAGGGATGAAAGACTAGAAAAATATCTAAAGAGACTATTGAAGAAAGAGGAACTCCATCATAGGATGTAGGAACCAAGATAGTAAAAGAGGTATCTAAAGAGAAGCATCCTTGTAGTAATAAAGTCATCAAAGATCACCAATAGAAGAAGTAGAAACATGGAGATGCTCCCTCTTGTCTCAGTTGCACTCCTAGTAGTCAAGAGATAGGAAAACTTGAAAGGATGTAAGTAGAGACAAACCTAAGGAGATTTGAGAAAGATTTTTTTGGATAGGGTAGTGTATCATAGACTAATTATAAAAACCTATGAAAAATTTGTGTAAGGGAGAGGGAGAGATCAAGATAGAGCTACAAAGAAAAGTTTCACTACAATCTTAGAGAAAGAAATGATGGAGACCAAGGTTGGTCCACTAGAGGAAGAGCCTCCTGTTGGAAATGATCGAAAAGATCATGAATGCAAAGTAATGGAACTGGTAAAGAATGTTTTCAATCATTGTTTTGTCATTGATGTCAAACTTGCTACTTGCAGGAATGACAATTGCTTTAGTGATCCAAATACTATCAATTGGTTGATTGACAAGGAGGAGGCAATCAATAAAATGTAACTAGAGCACCTAGAGAAAGGTTGAAGTTATGATGTTATAATAAAGTATAAGGATCAGCTAGGCCATTGATGAAATAGTGTATTGATGTCATACTCTAAGACATAGAGAATGGGCACACTAAAATACATCAAAGATGTAAGGTTTAGCTAAGTCATTTGTAAAGTCTAACTAAGTTCATTGGAGAGAGCTGAGCAAACTAGTTAGTGCCGAACTGATTCTCAGTTGAAGCCGAGCAAAGTTTAAGTGCCGAGTGATCTTCAGCTGTCGAGTGAAGGTCAAGCACCAAGTGATCTTCAGGTGCCGAGTGAAGATCAAGTGCCAAGTTAGAATTAGATGCTGAGCATGATACAAGTGTCAAGTAACATAGAAGAAGCCGAGCATCAGTAAATCAATAATGCCGAGTTGCTGCATTATTTTGAAAGTTGAAGATTCGCCAAATCTGAGCCGACATGGTTGTTATCTAGAATTTTTGTGAACCTGATAGAAGATAAGAGTGATGAGCTGGTGGCAAAGAACACTATGTAAAACATTTTTTTTGAATACAAGTGGATTGTAGACGAAGTTTCTAGATGAAGACAAGATTTGGGACAAATACATTGTATCCTACCTAATCTATTGAAACCCTAAAATTGGAGAGGGAGAATCGAGCGGTAAAGGTATTCTAGATTTCTATTTAAGGAGTCATAAGGTCATGAAGCAGAAGAAGGTCAAGCATGAAAGCATGAAGTGTTGAAGAAGGTGCTAAGGAGAAAGAGAGCATAGATACTCTGTTTTGATAGATGACCACAGATATGATTGCATTGTTATGATGAGAAAGAAGACTCAAGGAGATGATGCTTGAGATGACAAGCTATGATAACTAAAGTGATTAAAGCCAAGCAAAGGATTGAACTAAAGTGTGATCTATAATCTACAAGATATGTTGTAATTTGTATCAAATAAAAAGCCATTATTGTTACTCTCTAGCAATTGTAAAAGTTAGTATAAATCCTATGGACTTAGGTTGGCTTAATAGCCATGTTGTAAATCCTTTAATAGGGTGACATTCCAAGTGAATGTTCCAAAGTCCTTTGACTAGGCCCATTCAAAATAGTATGGTGAAAGACTCTAACAAGGTCACATTTAACAGTGTGTTGTAAGCCTTTAACATGGAAGGATTTTAATAGGGCATCACTTTAGCAGAGTGAGAATTGAGTAGCATGTTACTAGTGGTTTTTCCCAAATTGGGTTTCCACGTAAATCACTATGTCATGTGTTGATCTTACATGTTTTATTCCTACATGTTGATTTGTTGTAACTTGATAAGATCGTTGATTTAAGATTGGATGGATGAATAATTTAATGGGCTCACTATAATTAGTGAAAAAGTATTATTAGGGCATTTATACCTTGGATAAATGATTCACCCACCCCCCCCTCTCAATTATTCTAAGGAATTCTAACACCTCATGTAGTAGAAATACATATTCCAACTATTGAAGTCATAGTTCCTGAAGTAATGGTGGATAATCTAGGAGGTGAAGAGAAGATTGACACTCAAGTAGTCCAAAGGAAAGAACAATTGTTGATCCCATGGGACAGAAGTATGCCTATTCTAGAGTGGTTGAATCAATGAATTCAAAAGAATCAAGAAAAGGAGAATGATTTGGAAATTTAATTACAATAAATTTTGGGCCAAGCCAACCAATAATAAGAGTATGGGACAGTGAAAACATTCAGTAAGGTTCTTAGAGGAGAATTAGGGTCTGGAATTTTGTAGATTGAAACTGCTATAGGTTACAAGGGTCAAAAGAAGATTGCTCCAAATGAGTATCATATCAAAGAAATAAATATTGGTTGTGATTCTAGAGAGAAAATCCTACAAGAATTTGATGACTCTACATAGGCTTTGAAGGATAGAATAAATAAGTTAGAAGATGGATACCAAAAACAATAAAGGAGAAATCAAAGTCCTGTGTGAGTACATCAACACCTTGCCTTTTCTAGTAAGAGATGAAGGTCCATCACTTATCCCTCTGATAGGTGTTTGAGCTAAATAAGTTGATGATATTGATAGGATCAAGAAAATTGCTCAAGGTGTGATGGTTTCGGTTTAAGGAATTTAGGAGGACGCATTCAAGAATATAGATGAATTGGTACAAATACATACTAGGGATTTAGCTATACTCTCTATAATCTAGTGCATGTAGGAATCATGAGAGGATGAAAATATTGAGAAAGATGAAATGATTTCCAATATTCAAAATCTAATCGAGACCAAAATGAAAATATTTATTGATTGTCAAGTTATTAGTGAGGTGGATAGCTATGATTTTATTCAATGGTACAGTATGGTGAAAAAAACCAAATAAATGTTTGAGAGCTTCACCAAGGAGTTTTCTCAATGGAAAGTAGTGGTTGACAATATTAAACAAAGGGTATTTAATATAGTGCACCCTTGTTTTCACAATGAGCAGTGGAAGATGAACTAATAATTGATAATTTGAATGTAGAGTTAGAAAATTTTTTTTGACTAAATTTCTAGAAGAGATGATTTTAAGAACTTCTGGACATCTTCCCAAATACAATGCATGCCACTCATGCCTTGCTACTAGATAGGGTGGAAAGATTTGGAACAGAAGAAACAACAATTAAAGTTCTAGAATCAAAGCAAGAATAGACACCAAGCTCCAGTACATAAGTGTTGGAGATAGTGTTGGATTCATTTCATGCCTTCAAGCAGAGGAATTAGTAATAGATGCATTTAAATCATAGTGGGTGTTCTTAGTGGTCATTTATTGCACCCCACTCCTTTTCTAAATGAGCACACACTATGGAAATTTATTACCCACTATAGTGGTAGATTCCTTTTCTTTTACTTAACCCTGATTAGGGCTGATATGGTATGATCTTGGTCATTAGTTATTGTGATCATCTGGGCCACTTGTTGTAATCAAGGACATATATAAAGGCCTCACATATCATTTGTAAAGAAGGATTTCCTAAGATTTTTTCTATGACCTACTAGGATAATAGAATTTTGATTGAAGCTAGGTGAATACTTGATAGCTAGGTGACTACTTGATGTGTCTTGGTGATTTCATTTTCTCTCAAATTCCCTCATATAGATTAAGTTTAGTTGGATTAAATTTTTGTGATTGCAATGGAGAATGTGATGTTGTATTGATGAATTCATTTGGTTTATATTTTGAAATTTTAGTGATTATAAACTATTGTGTAAAGTTATCCTAAACCCCTTTCATGAATATGTTTTGGTTCTATCATTCATATTTGTCACTCTTTTTGATTATGTATGTGGTGGTATGAAAATATTTGGTATAACCATTGAAGATTGCACCAGTTCATGTGTAGTTGTAGTATAACTTGGTGAATTAGAGCTTGTTAAATTGAAGAGTTTTCCCCTAGAGTACTATTTCTTGTCATCACTTCCCTTAGTAATAAATTAGAATATCTAAATCCTATCCCATTTCATTTTTGTATATTTTGTGAAAACCCAAAATCCAACTTATTACAAAACCCTTTCATAGATCACATATCTAGTATGCCTTGAAATGAATCTAAGTAAATATATGTAAGGCCCCTTGTGATTATCTAAAAATCACATCAACCATCAAGGTTATCCTCATTCAAGATCAGGCATTGTAGGAACCTCAGAAGCATCATATGATCTTCCAAAAATTCTAGCATATAGAAGACTCTATTCAAGAGAGGATAAGATATTTGGGTATTTTTTTCTACTATTTGGTGGGTCATAAAACATGCATGAACAAGACCCAATCTGGCCTTATAGATGTGCAAGGATGCTTGTGTTTCATTTCTATGGAGGACTTCATTTGAAGGTGACACTTAACTGTAATAGATATAAGAACTTTCATGAATAATATAGAGTTGTAGTTTTTTTTTGTTCTATATTTTATCTATATAACAAAAAAAAAGGTAGTTTACCATACATACATTTTTTTAGATGTGCATTATAAAAAGGTTTTAAAAAAAACCAATTTTTGTGGAGGATGAGGCTAAATTTTAATTGACTAGGTAGATAGTGTTTCATGAGAGATTTCTAAAAAAGTAAAGACATCTTGAAGAGAGTAAATTGCATCCATTAGTTCCTAAAACACTCTACTCGTTAAGTTGAAACATGCAAAAGAAACAAGAGAGTGGCATACAAACAATATTTGATTCATGTATAATTTTGCAATTCAAATTAGATTTAGAAGAACATATTTCACCTAAAATTTCAGCGAACTAACTAAAATGCATTAAAAAAAAAATTGGCACTACATACATGTTTGACAAATTAAATATCATGTACTATTTTGCAATTCAAATTAGGTTTAGAAGAACATATTTCACCTAAAATTTCAGCAAACTAACTAAAATGCCTTAAAAAAAAAAATTTGGCACTACATACATGTTTGACAAATGAAACATCTTGCTAAAGCCAGAAAAATATGCTACAAAATTTGTGGAATAATTTTATTTGGCCTATTTATTCATGTAACACATAGATGTATTCCTTAAATTCTAACATAAGACAATATCAGACTAATGATTACACTGGCGAGCAATGCATACTTTATAGTGAAAAATTAAAAGAACCTCTTTGATGATCTCTTTTCACTTTAGAGCTAGTATGAATCTATTTAATTATTGCTATCATAGAGCCATGTTCTTGAACTTGTCCTAAGACCTAGGTACTGCTGAAATATAACCCTAACAAAATTTATTTGATGAAGTTGTGGGTGCTCTTATTGGAGCTCTAAATCCTTATTTCTCATTTTCTAGCAATAATTACATTATTGTTGTTTTTCAGCAAGGTCAGATTGATGAATTGGAAACTCTCAAAGAATTACATTATAAAGGTAGTAGTAGTACTTATTCATCACTTTTCAATCTCTAGGAGATGGCTATAATAATACCTAGAAATATTCCTTTGAGAAAATTATACTCTACACATTGACACTCATTATAACGTAAATATCTAAGCCTCTTCTCACACACAAGACAATAGAAGTTATCTTTTTCTAAGATCACAATTAATCTATAAGCAATGCTAGTAATGCTAAATAGTTTTCCATGGTAAATGAAAAAAAAAACATAAATGCACAATGTACAACAAACAAATTGAGGCTTACAACAACACAATATATATATATACATATACATATATATGTATATGTATATACATATATACATATATACATACATATATATATATATATGTATATATGTATATACATATGTATATATATGTATATATGTATATACATATGTATATATATATGTATATATGTACATATACATATATATATACATATGTACATATACATATATATACATATGTATATATATATGTACATATGTATATATATATACATATGTATATACATATGTATATATATATGTATATATGTATGTATATACATATATATATATACATATGTATATATATATGTATATGTACATATATACATATATATACATATGTATATACATATGTACATATACATATATATACATATATATATACATATATATATATACATATATACATATATGTACATATGTATATATATATATATATGTATATATATGTATATATATGTATATGTACATATACATATATATATACATATGTACATATACATATATATCCATATATATACATATGTACATATATGTATATATGTATATGTATATATATACATGTATATGTATATATATACATATATATACATATATACATATATATACATATGTGTATATATATGTATATATATGTATATATATACATATACATATATATACATATGTATATATGTATATATATGTATATATATACATATACATGTATATATATACATATACATATATATACATATGTACATATACATATATATATACATGTATATGTATATATATGTATATATGTATATATATGTATATGTATATATATACATATACATGTATATATATACATATACATGTATATATATACATATACATATATATATACATATGTACATATACATATATATATACATATATACATATATGTATACATATATGTGTATATATATATACATATATGTATATTTATACATATGTATATATATATATATACATATGTATATATATATATATGTATATATGTATATATATATATATGTATATATATACATATTTATATATATATACATATGTATATATATATACATATGTATATATATACATATATGTATATATATATACACATATATGTATACATATATGTATATATGTATATATATATGTATATGTATATATATTGGATATTCAATGGCTATATCAAATTTAACTATATAAGCATCAAAACTGAGATAACATCAATAATATATAAAATCATTATACAATTTAAATTGTAGTAATTCTAGGACTTGCTTCCTAGTGTTCAACATAAGAGAATTAAGCTAGATATAGAAATGTAATAGAATCACAATGACTAATGATTCATGTCTTATATAACAATATTTGAAATAATTTCATATTGCACTTTGTGTGAGGATATTAGACGACAAAGAGTGCGCAAATTTGTTTCCAAAAGTAGAATAATATTACAAATCAAAGAATAGCTGAACACAATAAATTTCTAATATATTAAAATAGATTGTAGTGTAGTATAATTAACATTGGTTTAGTGGAAACAAAATGTTTCCCAATAGAAAATAATTATTGTAGGAAAAATTAATTCAAGCTATTGTGTCATGATGTTTGATATAATGGAAAAAGGCATGAAAAAAGGTAACCTATAGTATAGCTAAATATCATGATAAAAAGAACCCAATCTACATTTGAAAATAGAAAGGATTTCCAAACCTAAGCACTCATCCTTAGACTCTAGGGGTGTTCGAGAAACTAACAGTTATAACGGCATGTCATTAATCAGTTACAACTAAATTGCTAGTCTCTCACAATGCAAGCTACTCATTGATGCTAAACACTTCTTCTACAGCCCATGTTAGCCCATGTAGAAGGAAAAATTCTCTAGAATTTCACCATTTTAATTTCTCTACACATGGAGGCAAAACTATAGAAGATGTATCTCTTAACCACAAATATTTATGAGTTAATGAAATCTACTTTATTTTCTATTCTACTAGTATTCTGGTGATTCTTTACAGTGGGTGAACCCACAATAGCGGATTACACTTTTTTGCCTAAACTGACACTGGACTCTGAATTTTTAAGAAAACGTTCACTTTCAAATGCAAATTCATGTTTAACGGTTAGGAATTTGAAGATGAAGTAAACTAGAGTCTTTTAGGATTTGGTGTCTAGATTCTAAATCTTCTTTTTTTTTTGGAAATTTTTTTTATTTTATTGAATTATTTTTTCTCCTACGAAAATTGGTATGATATCAAAAACCTGATTTTTAAAGAGTGACACTATTTTTGACAGACATAACTTTTTTTTTACAATAGATATCAATGTGATTCTTTTGAAATTAGTTTGTTAACATCCATACCTAAACCGTAGAGTTGGTCTTATATCTTTATCATTAGTATTTCATATTTTATTGTAGTTTAAAGTTGGCATAACACTAATTTAGACATACGTTGCTTTTGACACATGTAAATTATTATATATTTACCCAATTTTTAAAAAGTAAAATTTAATTGAAAGGTGACTCAAATACGGAGACTGTACTTATTTTTCAAAATTTTTATTTTTATATTTACTATTTTTCCATGAGCGTTGAATATCGTAGTTTATTTTTTACAATAAACCTATATTTAATTCATGTTAAAAATATATATACCTAAAAAAATTGAAAATCACCAAATTCATAGTCATTAGAAAGCTAGTTCATAGTACTTCAATCATGTACAATTTTAGGTCTTTAGTGCTCCATTTGAACCTGGTAATTCAGCTCCGAAGAAAGGAAATCATTGAAAAAACTTCAAACTATTCATGGGGGCTTCTAACTAGCTAGTTTCGATAGAAACTTAGTTTCTATCGAAATTATTTTACAAACTTTTGATAGAAACAAAATTTCTTAGTTTCTATCGAAACTATTGGGAGCTTGACCACGCGGTTAGCAAACCGCTTTCCTAGTTTCGATTGAAACTATCCACCTAGTTTCGATCGAAACTAGGAAAGCCGATTAACCCCTTAGAAGCAAACCATAGGGGTGTTTTTCTAGTCGGCTCCTTAGGATTTTTCTTTAGTCAGCTAATAAAGAGGTTTTTTTAAAAAAAAAATTTGTATATAAATATGAGTTTCATTTTTTACAATTTGCATTTATGTGAAATCAAGTTATTGGCTTTTGAATTAGGTAGAAAGAAATATTTGACACACTTCAACCTATTTTCAAATTTTGGAGGAAGAATTTATGACATGGGCAATAAAGATAAAAGAGCAAGTAAATATGCACGAAGAAGAACTAAGGAACAAGAAGATGAAAATCGTTAAAAAATGCTAGCAAGATACTATCTTAGATCAGGTACACATGCACAATCTTTTTTCAAATGTATTTAATTAGTTTATTTAGTTAGGATTAGGGTTTAAATCCAATTAGGAATATCATATTTATCTTAAATTAGCATTACTAGATTAACTTAATATTAAGAGTTTATTTGAAATTATGTTCATATTTAGGCCATTAGGGTTTATCCAATTATGTCCATATTAGTTCTTAGGGTGAATATTAAATTATGAATAAATTTAAATTATGAATTTATTTAGCATGAGAATTAACTTGTTTATTCAATTATGTTAATAATTTATTGTCCATTAAGGTTTATTAGATTATGATTAAAATTAAATAAATGAATTTATTTAGGACGTAGTCAACTAGGACAACCTATCGACATTGTAGAAGGTTCATCCCAAGTTCAAACAGGTACATGTGCATCTCTTGCAAGTATATAATATAGATCTTTCTAGAATTCTAGGTCTCTATCAAACTTTATATCTTTAATTTTTAAATTTAGTGAGTGATATTTCACCTTATAAACTTACTTGATTTTATTTGTTATATCATGCACGTGCAATTCTAGTAGATGATGAAAATGTTGGACATGAGGAAATTGAAGATGAAGCAATGGATATTGAAGAAGGACTGTCTGAAGGTTAGATAATTTAATCAAGTACATAATATTTCACTCTTGAGTTAAACATTTATATATGTATACATATATGTCCCCTAAATCTAGATTGTATCTGAAGACTTTGTTTCATTTTTTCTTGTGCAGCCCGAGATCAAACAACAAATGAGAATGTTAATTTAGCTCAAAGATTGAAGAGAAAAATTAATCATAGAAACATAGATCATTTAATTGAAATGGATGTGGAAACATTGAGAGAATATGCTAATCAACCTACACATACTACGAAGAGGAAATTGAATAAAAAGTCTAAAGACATAATTGCACAATTTGAGAATCTATCAACAGTGGAGAAAACTCAACTATTATCAATTTCACTTCTCAAGGATGAATTAAAAGAGCCACTGAGACTATTGGGTATAGATACAATTATAAAAAAGATGAGGACTTCTAAACTAGAAAAAGATATTGTTGAAAGTGTTAAGGAAGGGTTACATTCCATTGGGAAAAAAACTAGATCTGCAGATAAATCCATTGCACGAAGAGTGATACTAACATCTATTTTGAATAAGAAAACATCCCAAAATAGACAGATCTCTTCATTATCATCTCATTTCGAGTATAGTCGGAAGATAGTACTACATTATCTAAAAAGGAGAAACAATTTGAATGATAGTACATTAGAAGGCAATTGGGCACTAATGTGTAGAGCTCCTTGATCTGACATGATTGGGGAAACAATTAAGAACTTAGTTATTCAATTTTGGATTGATAATACTCATCCTTCACCAAATAGAAGAGATATCATCAAGTAGAGGATTGGGCGCAAGGAATATATTCAACACGCAAAACATTGGTTGGATGTCACTCAACATGAATTGTATCTCTCATTTTGTAATTTAAATCCTAACATAAAGATTGGACAAACAATGTTTGAAAGATTGAAGCCCTATTTTGTGAAGATAAATAAATCTTTTGAAACATGTTGTTGTCGATATCATGTTGAATTTGATCTGTACTATGAAGGGTTTCGAAAGAAGATAGAAGAAAGTGGTGAAACTTCTCAAAATACTTTTCCTAAACGATCGAGTCAATTCATAACATCAATCTTTTGTGACAAACCAAATGATTGTGTCCGTGAAATAGATTGCATAAGAGGAACTTATGAAACATGTGGTAACTTGACTAAATTTCCTTTGAGAGAAGAAGATACTAATATGACAAGGATGGTAAAATGTAAGATATATAAGTACATAAAGTCAGAAACAAAAGCTGGAAAAGAACCAACAAGGTTAGAATATGTAGAGGATGAGTTATCGGCTGGAGAATTTATGTCAAATTTTCATAAATTGATTCAACCATATATATGCCATGCATTTTTTGCTAAGTGGCAAGCATAACAATTTCAAACACTAAGAGAAACTTTCCCACTTGGAACAATTCTATCTGTTGTTGACTTTGCAGAGAATTACTGTTTCATATCTCAAAAACAACTTCAAGCAGAATACTACTATACAAAGTAGGTTACTATTATGGTTCTAGTGTCTTATTGACATGCACAAATTGATTTGGATGGTGTGGAAAGTACAAATCAAGCACGAGTCATTAAAAAAGAGTATCACTTTTATATTAGTGATGACAAAGAACATGACACACATTTTGTGGAACATTGTTTTAAGACATTTTTTGAATATTTGAAAAACAAAAACATTAAAATAGAAAAACATTTGGTATGGTTAGATGGATGTGCAGCACAATTTAAATCAGCTAGACCATTTTATGCATTATGTAGATATCATCGATACCTTAATATACCACACATTCGGAGTTTTTTTGAGAGTGGACATGGAAAGGGTGAGCATGATGGTGCTGGAGCTTGTATCAAATGTTCTTTAAGAAAGTATCAAATGGACTATAAAGGATATCACATTAATAATTCTCATGATGTGGTTGAGTGGTGCAAAACACATTTTTCGGTGCCAACAAATATAGATAACACATCATCAGAAGCGGATCGAGTCATACCATTTAGAGTGTTTTGGGAGGTATCAGGTATATATAAACTAATTTGTTCATATTTTTAAATTGAATCTTAAATTTATATTTAATATGTTACCTTAGATGATCTCTAACTAAATTATGGACCTTGTGTACACATTCAGGTGTTGATAGAAGATCAATGCATGCATGCAAGAGGGTAGAGAAGACACGATCTTTGCATTCAGTCATGAGTACAAATAGTAATGTGTGGTCATTGTATAAAAGAGAATACTCATTTTTTTGTCCTAATTGTATTGATGAAGACTATGGTGGTTGCATTAATCAAGAACGTGGATATGTGGGTGAATGGACTTTGGTGCCACTAGATGTTATTAATACGAATGAGTTTGAGGACAAAAACTATGATGATATTCCATTGATTTCTAGTGATTATAACCATATTTTAGGATTGATCAGAGTTGGTATGTATGAAATATATATATACCTGGATCATGTACATGTATACATTTTTCATAATTTTGGTTAATTTTTATTATATATGTACTTATGTAAATGACGTGTATCAAGAATTTTGACATATATAAGTTTGTGTAGGAAATGTTTTTGCAGTCATAGCAGAATCAGAAAATGTAGAAGGTGCTAGCTATTATTTATTACGTTGCACCATGGAAAGAGAGAAGCTAACAAAGACTGAAATAAGTGATGAAATTGTTTTTCCCACAGGTTAGTATATAGTTGAATTATGTATATATGTATGTCAAGTATCTATATTTTTAATGAATTCAAATTCTTTGACTTAAATTCAAGATTGATGTATTTTTTAAATGTGTACATGTGCAGGTTCTGTTTTTGTACAAGGAACATATTTGAAGCAAATAAAAGTACTTAAAAGTGGGATTCATTTCATCGATTATCAACCTAACAATAAGGTATATCAATATAGTAACCATGTTATTTCCACTGGTCTAACTCTTCATCCAGTCAAAGGACCTGGAATACGTAAGTGGAGGCTCCATATTGGTGATCATTAGAAAATATTAAATGTTATCCAAGAACAAGTTGATCCACTTGATATGAGATAGAAACAACTCCTAATTTGAAATGTAACTCAAGAACAATTTGAAATTTTGTTCAAACTATTTGAAATTTGGTTGAACAATCATTTGATCAATTTGAAATTTCGTGGAATAACTAATTTTCTAAATTGAACTTTTACTCTTTCATTTTGAATTTTCTAAAGTAACTAATTATAGAAATTATGAACTTATATGTACATGTGTGTACACTAATTACCTGACATGTGCACCTTGAGGGAAAGAAATTCGAACACCACTTGTCTTAAGAGGATGAAATTAGGAGTTTGTAAAATTAATTATATTGAACTTTCTATTTCACTTAACTTGTCAATTTTTGGACACATGTACGCTTTCAATTTAACTAATTAGGACACGTGCTTTCAATTTCAGGACATGTGAGCTTTCAATTTAACTAATTACCTGACATGTGAGCTTTCAATTTTAGGACATGTGAGCTTTCAAGTTCAAATTGCGATTTGTTTAACTAAATTTTGAACATGTACATGTTTTAAGTTGGACTTGAATTAGAACATTGGGCTTAAGGGGATAAAACCCTAGGATACATGTGTGCACTTGAATTAAAATTTCACTATGATTAAAATTTGAAATGTAACTCAAGAACAATTTGAAATTTGGTTCAAACTATTTCAAATTGTGTTGACCAATTTGAAATTTGGTGTCCAATAACTAATTTTCTAAATTGAACGTTTACTCTTTCATTTTTACCTCAATGCAAGAATTCATTTAACTTTCTAAATTATATTGAACTTTCTATTTCATTTAACTTGTCAATTTTAGAACACATGTACACTTTCAATTTAACTAATTAGGACATGTGCTTTCAATTTTAGGACATGTGAGCTTTCGATTTAACTAATTACTTGACATGTGAGCTTCCAAGTTCAAATTGCAATTTGTTTAAACTAAATTTTGAACATGTACATGTTTTAAGTTGGACTGGAATTTTACAACATTGGGCTTAAGGGGATAAAATTCTAGGATATGTGTACAAATAAAAGGGATGAGTTCTATAGATTTACTCGAGTTAGGAATTATGTACAACTAATTACCTGATACTTTAACATTTAATACATGTTCAATATATTACGAAACATTTAAATTACGTGAACTATATATATATATATATATATATATATATATATATTTCTAAATTTAATCAATATATTAAACATGCACGTACATATCTAAATAAATTACTTACATATTTTAGATAGAAACAATTTATAATATACTAGATCTAGATCTAGTATGTACATTAGATTCCACAACATAATGCAACATGTATCAATCATCTCGAGAACAAATAACAAAAACATGTATCTATCTAGAGATCTATCAGAAGATAATATCAAATATAAATATAGTGTGCACACATGTAGACATGTAAATCCAGGTACATCTATATCAAATCAAATATAAATATAATAGGCATCATGTGTGTATATAAAGTGTCTATCTAACATATATGAATGTCTCTCTGGATGAAAGTCTACAACAAATCATCTAGATAAAAAACACTATAGATCATCACGTGCTGGACTATCATCGCCATGCCTCCTCACAACGCACTCTGAAGACTGACTAGTATCAAGGTGCTCACTAGGATGTGCTGACCCCTATATATAAATTCAAGAGAAAGTGATATCAATACATACATACATTTAATCAAGAGAAAGTGATATTGAAATACATGTACATTTATTTAATCAAAACATAAATAAACATTACCTATCCACTACTGACATCATCCAATGAGTCTCGATGACGTACACGATCTGGCATCAAAGCTAGAGTAAAAATAGGCACGTCCCCCTACATTGTACATGTGCATGAGCAACACATCAAATTAAAATTTCTCTACATGATTACATTTGAATCTACATGCATGATATACATGTACATGTGCACACATGCACATGTCTAAATTAAATTAGTTTGAAATGATTGAAATTTTAACATGAACTTGAAATTTTTTTTACCTGTGTAGATGGTGGCATCTGATAATACTAGGACTGCCTAACATCGATCGTGTCCACTAATGCATCCAGATTTCATTGCGTCGCATCAAGGTTAATCTCTGTATCTACGCAAGCCCCATGGCTGGTGACTGGCACATGTCCTAATAATGACGAGCCAAGTGGACTATGTACATGAGATGGCATAGAAGTAGAATCATCACGTGTCAACAAGTCCATCCACCCTGTGGTTGACAAGCTCAAATCAACATCATCATGGCCCACATCTAAACTCTGAGCCTGCACTGTAACACTGGCTGAAGGTTCTATGGTATGTATATGTCTCTGTGGAGCAAAAGAGTGGTCAGTAGATGGATCATCATGTGCACTACCACCATGACCACTACCTGATCGATGAGAGGAATATGGCTGAGGATGTGTCCTAGTACTACCATGGACACGACCTCGAACATCTAATATGGGTATGCCAAGATGCTCTGATACAAATCTATATGTATCTAATAAATCCTCAGCCAAACCAATCATAGTATCTCGTGCCAACACTCCAGTGAGACCCTCTAAGCTAGCCACTAAAGGGATGCCTGCTGCACTGTACAAGTCTCCTGAAGATGAAGCATAGGATGATGATCTACAATTCTGACGAGACATCAAATACTGACCAACCTCATCACTCAAAATAGATCTGACAGCTGCTGCAATCTCTCCAACTCCCTGAAGGACCCCATGTAACTGAGTGGTATGCACGGCCTCATCAGCTGATGGACCTAACACAGGGGAAATAGCAGGTGCTCTCTCTCCGACAATCGATCTATGTGCTAGTGGGGGACGACCTGGCTGCCTATCAGCCAATCTACCATGCCCCTGTCCTAAATGTCCTAGTAAATCTGTGTAGTTCACCGCCCTACATAAGCGAACCTCTGCATAAAGCTATCGGGCAAAATAGAGTGGAATTTGGTCATAATTTGGATAATGACCATGGGCAGCAAGGAAGCATGGGTATATCAATGCACCCATCTGTAGATCTGTAAACTTAAGGGGAGAATACCCCTTCACATACTTTTGTGAAAGATAATGAGGGAAACATTCCCTCTTCAGGACATCTTTGGGCACCAAGCCCTGCACCTCCTGGAGTGAAATACTAGAGGAGACCTCTCATCTCTTACTATCAAGGACAACCTGTATAGTATGTGCAGAATATGGGGCAGCGCCATGAATCTCATCTCGAATAAATGTCAGGCTACGTAAGATAGTCTGGCATGTACCACTATAAACACTGGAGCATGTGCCACTACTCAGGGATTCCTGGAGTCTATGAATCTCCTGGTTAGTGTGATCATAGAGCTCTTGAGGTGGGATAGGTAGCTGATCACGGGGGACATGATGCTTCTCAAGGGGAACATGCTACTGCTTAGGGCCTGGGATAGGCTGCTCGGGCCCGAGTATAGGTTGCTCGAGGGGGATAGGCTGCTCAGGGAGGATAGAAGGTTGTTGATCAGCCATGTCAATGTATGTAGGTGCATGTATAATGTGTAAACCTGAAAATTAAAATTAAAATGTATGACATTTAATAAACTTGAAATTTATATTAACATATATGTATGTACAATTTGACAAAATTAAAAAACTTGTATCTAAATTGTTTTAATAAAATTAAACATGCACGTACATGTCTACATATATATAAAAGTCCTAAAACTTAAATGAACATATACCTTTAAAGAAAACTAAATTTTAAAACACATATGTTGTTATATATATAATGTTTGTAACTTAGGGACCTTTTAAGAACTACATGTCTGCAAGTTATATATCTATCTGAGTTAGATTGAATGTTCAAAGGTTTTAGACATATGTGTGCACATAAACTTGTCAGATCTATTTGCATATATAGATCTATTTGTGTACATATATATAACATTGATGTATCATTTTGAAACCTTGATATCAATGTTTAATTAGTTTTAGGATTAGGGTTCAATTTGGTTTGTACTATTTGATTAGGTTTACATGCTTAGGTTTCAATTAGGACAAGAGTTAATAAATTGAATTAACGTTTCAATTCAATCTTAGGGTAACGGTTCAATTTTGTTAATGGTTGGGGAAAGGATTTAAGGTTGAATTCAAGGTTTCTACTATTAACTTGGGATATATAATTACCTATTTATGATCATGGTTTAATTCAATTTGGTTTATAAGTATAATATTACTTAGTTAAGGGCCAGGGTTACCTTTCAATCTAGTTTGATATATTCAATTTGGTTTAAGGTCAAGACCTAGGGGTTAGTTGATTTTAGTGTTAAATATTAAGATATAATGCTAAATTATGATATCACTCATTTTTTGATATTTTGATATGATGGACATGTCATAAATGACATTTCTATATGATTCTTTTGATATGATATGCATGGATTATATATATATATATATATATATATATAATCTTATGATTTAGCCTGTAAATTATCATTTATAATATAAGGGTTTAGAAATTAAATTTTAAGATCTTGAGGTTAGGGTTAGGGTTTGGATAGTTAAATTTTAGTTTTAGGTTTACCTGGTTAGAGTTAGAATTATGGTTAGGGCTATGTTTTAGGATTGAGACCACGATTAAAGGGTTAGGATCATGTGGTCGGAGGTCCCAAGTACCTGAGTAGAAATTATAGTCTAGATCAATTAGGGTTAGTAAAGTAGGCAAGTTAGCATTTAGGATTTAGGGTTATAGTTATGATTCTAGGGTTAGGGTACATTGGGTTTACATTTCTATTAGTACTATTTATAGGGTTAGGATATGGGTTGACATTGGTATTAGTATTATTTTTAGGGTTATGGTTTGTACATCAGGGTTTAAATTTATGGATCTAGGATTATGATTAGGGCTTATAATTTAGGATAAGGGTTGGGGCTTATCATCTAGTATTTAAGGGAACTTACCATTATAATTTATAATTATTAGGGTTAGAATAATGGTTTAGTACTTAAATTAGTTTATATCTAGCTAGCTTTTAAAATTAGAGTTTAGCATTTAAATTTAACAAATTCTAGGATCTTAGTGTACACATACATCTTGATTCTAGGGTTTAGTATAATTTAGGGTCATGGTTTAACATTTATTCAATTATGGCTTATAGTTTTGTACATAATCATTGCCAGAAGTATGGTTAGAGGGTTAGGGTATGGGTTTACATCATGTTGAACTAGAAGTATGATTCTGAGGGTTAGGATTTGTATTAGCAATAAAAATTTTGATTATGGTTTTAACACATAGTTTAAATAAATTTATATAATTAAAGTTAGGATCAAGTATTAATATGATTTACTATTTAATGTTGGGGTTTATCATTTAGACCTCTACGTTTCAAATTGAGATTTAGAAAAATTTTATGGTTTCAAGTGTGCATCTAAGATTAGGGGTTATAATTTATGATTAAAGTCTTTTGCAGTTAGGATTATGACCAGGTTTAGTATAATTTAGGGCTACTGTTTAGCATTAAGGAACTTAAGACTTAAAATTTAAGTTAAATATATTTAATCTTTACATGAACATTAGATTATATGATGTACATTTTTTAATGTAACTTGTATATTATTTAATCAAGTTATGTTCTTATAATTAACTTTTATTAATTAAAGGTTGTAACATGTATTCTTTAGGTCATAAAAATTCTAAGTTATATATGTTTCAAGTATGTATGTATATGTATGTTATATTCTTACCTAGATGCAAATTAATCTCTGACATTCTTATATATGTATTTAATTTAGGATCTGGACCCAAGTTAAGACATGTGATTGAATTATAATATAGTTAATTATATACTTAGATTATTTTTAAATTCAATTTACAAACTGACATTATAGTTAATTCTAAATGAGGCCTAGCCAAGGGATCCAAAGAACTAATCAAAAGTTTTACTAAGCAAACAATAACATACATACAATAATTTACAATTATAAAAAACATAAGAGATTGCAAATTCCTTAATGAGCACATTTACATTTCATTTTTAAATAATTATAAGTACTAAAAGTAAAATAAATAACACATCCACATGAAATTATATTAACTAGACTTCAGTTCAATCCATTTAAATAATTTATATATATTTGTTCCGAATGCCACTTGGAAAATTAATTCGGAATGCACAATCATCCACTGTACATGTCACAGGGTATGAAAGGCTAAAAGAATATACATTTATAAAATAGTTTACATCATCCATTTTCGATCCATAAAACAAAGTACAATACAATTTAAGTAAAATTATTTTAAATAGTATTAGAAGTTTTTTGTTTGGATCCCTTGGCGAGTTGTTATGTGATTAAGTACTTACTTATATATGTTTAGGGTTTTATTGTACATAACTATATGGTTAGGTCATGATTATAGTTTAAATAATGAATTTAGGTTGAGGTTATATGGTTTTAGGTCAAGGTTATATGGTTCTAGGTCAAGGTTATATGGTTCTAAGTCAAAATTATATTTATTTGTAAAATTACATGTAACTTAAACAATAAATTTACATCTAATCTTATCATTCAACATTGTAATAAATACATAAATTAAATACATTTCAAAACATCTAAAATAATAAATTTTTTAATAAATTTTAAATTAAAAGACAATATTATATACTTAGATCTAATTTAGAGATTCATAATAACATTAGAGGCTTAAGCATGAATAGTAAAATAAAATATACAAAGAAACATATATAAAAAACAATAAAATATATGAAAAAACATATAAATTTTAACCAAATAAATAGAAAAAAGGAAAAAACAAATGTTTCATACCTTTTTCAGATGGTCGATAAAGCGGATGCCAGGCTCTCTCCAACTTTCGATCGAAATAATGAGGAGAGAATCTGACCGCGCTGCTATTTATGCTAGCGGGTTTCATAGTTTCGATCGAAACTTAAGTAAAGTTTCGATCGAAACTTAAGTAAAGTTTCGATCGAAACTTTACTTAAGTTTCGATCAAAACTATGAAACCCGCTAGCATAAATAGCAGCGCGGTCAGATTCTCTCCTTGGCGTGGTTAGTTTCGATCGAAACTTTGAAAAAGAGTTTCCATCAAAACTATACGGGTAATTTTTTTGGATCCGCGCTTGTTTGGAGGAATTTCTTCCTCCGAAAAAGTGTAACCCACTATTGTGGGTTCACCCTTGTGTACTATTATATATTTAATTTCTCATCATGGTAAGAAAAAATATTTTGATTCAAGGGATGTGATAGGGTTCTTTGCTTTGATATACAATAAATGAAAGAAAAAATTATAAATGCACAATGTACTATCAGCACATTGAGGCTTACCACAACATAAATTATATATGGACAATCAATGGCTATATTTCATAAATTTAACTATATATGACATCAAAGTTGGGATAGCTTCAATAATATATAAAATTATCTTACAATTTAAATTGTAGAAACTCTAGTACTTTCTTCCTACTATTCAACATAAGGGAATTAATGTAGATATAGAAATGTAGTACAATCACAAATGCTCAATGATTCATGTATTATAAGTATATTTGAAAGAATATCATATTGAAGTTCATGTGAGGATATTAGACAAAAAAGGGTCCCCGAATTTATTTTCAAAACTAGAAGAGTATTACAAATCAAAGAATAGTTGAAGGCAATAAATTTCTAATAGATTAAAGTAGGTTCTAGAAATGTAATTAATAATAGTTTAGTGGAAACAAAATGTTTCCAATTAGAAGATATTATGACCCACACATTTCAACCTATTTATACTTATAAATTATTGTAGGAAATGTTAATTCAAGCTAGCATGTCATGATGTTCGACATAATAGTAAAAGGCATGAAAAAAGTCATATTTTATAGTTAAATATCATGCTAACAAGAAAAAAATTTATATTTGACAATACAAAGGATTTCTATACCTAAGCACTCATCCTTAGACTCTAGGGGTGTTGTGAAAAGTAGTAGTTGTAACAATGCGTCACTAATCAGTTATAGATAAATTGTTAGTCTGTGGCAATGCCAACTACTTATCGGTGTTGTCCACTTCTTCTATAGTCTACTTTAGCCCACATAGATGGAAAAAAATCCATCATTTCACCATTGGAATTCCTCTATAAATAGAGGTAAAACTATAATTGGTGTATCTTTTAATCACATAGCAAGTTATGGGTTAATGAAATCAGCTATATTTTTTGTTCTACCCATATTATTATTTCTCTCTATGTAGTATTATATATATATATATATATATTAAACATGGTATTAGAGTGTATTTTGATTCAAGGACAATGAAATGGCTCTTTTCTTTTATATATGGCTATATAACAATGTCTATGATTCACACACTATGAGAGAATTTATTTGTATGAAGTTGTGATGATTTTTGTTACAAGTTATTTCTAATTGAGTAACATCAATTATTTTTTTTATTTTTTTGGAGAGAGCCAAAAGAATCTAATGAAGTTTTTATAAGAATAGTGCGAGCCAATGTTTTACTAGTGAGTTGAAAAGTGTTGAGAATCTTAGTCAGGAAGGATATTTCTATTTGTGTAGTCCCTCAAAACATTATTGGATACTTTGGGCTTTCTGTGTTGGTATCTCTAACCATTATTTCCTATTAGTGTCAACCACTTAGTTATTTACAAGGGAGAGTGAGTTGATCATCACTACGAATAAGCCACTCTATATAGGCCAAGTCATTTACATAAGCGAGTATGTACCGAGCTGTTTAGGAGCCAAGTAAGTTTTTGGTGACATAGTATTTTCTATACCAACCAAGGTCATTAGTGATGGAGAAAATTCAGTGTATACAAGTGTTGAGTTACATCATGTGTGTTGAGCATCAAGAAATAATAAAAATTGATCAAAGCAGGGTTCACATAAAAGTCAAGAATAGAACATAGTTCGAGGCAAAATGATTATCATGCTAACTTGGAAGGAATATATATATATATATATATATATATATATATATATATATATATATATATATATATATATATATATATATATATATATATATATATATATATATATATATATATATATATATATATATATATATATATCAAGGTTATTACAAAACATTTACATGACATGGATCATAGATCCCTATGTTGTATGTTCGACAATCAAGATAAATAGGCTATTGTGGAATCATCTAGAAAACTCTTTATGAAATTCTTCCAATAGCAATGATCTTAACCTAGATTATAATGATGTGATGTAAGAACAAGGAAAGAGAGGTGTATTCATGCAAAATATAAGTATTATGGAATAGAAAGACTGAGAACATATCAAAAACTAGTGAAGGTTTCTATTATCATCTAATAGAGAAAATGACCTAGTCATGGCAATGAAGTGAAAGGGAAAGACAACCGTATCAGGTTAGAGGAGAGGATTGGGTAGTAAGGAGAAGAATCAAAATAAATTTACAATGAAAAATGAGAGTCAGGTATTGGTTCTATTTTAATAGATTTGAATCAAGGTAAATATCATAATAGAGTAGTCTTAACACATCTTTGTAAATGTCCTAATAGAGACCTTACTTTATTATAAGTGTTAAATCCTCTAACAAGGATAGACCTAATAGTCTCTTAAGCCTTTAACATGGTAGATTCCTCATAGGATACATCATATTTTATGGTCAAACATTGTAACCTTAAACGGTTAACTTTATTAGTATAGTAGTGAAGATTTATGGGTGTCATCCCCACCCTAGTTTTACCTTCACCTTGGAGGGTTTCTAGGTAACTAATATTGTGTTATGTCTTTTACATTCATGCATGTGAATGATCAGATTTATATGTTACATCAATTTTACATTATAAGTTTTACATGCACAAGTTATTGATAGGTGTAAATGAATTAATGAAAGGTAAGAAAGCTTTATAGATTCTGGTTGACCTGCCCCACCCCTCTTATTATCTAGTTTATCTAGTTTATTCCTCCATCAACCAACATTATGTTAGTTGTTAAATATGTTTTTTTTTTAATGGGAGTCATGTGTGTAGGTATAGAATATAGTTGGGAGATGGTATGATAAAATCTCTTCTTTTGTAACTCAATGAAGATTGTTTGAAATGTATTTTCTGAAGTGGGAGAAAAGTGTACAAATTGGAAATAAGTGGATGAGTCTATCAAAATGTGAAATTAATAATGGATAATGCATCTTATTTTTCTTATTTATAAATTATTAAAAAAATTTATGGTCATGGTATTCAAGTTGATCATTCCTCTGACTATTTCCCTCAAGGAAATGGGCAGGTAGAGTCTAGTAATAAGAATTTGATTAATATTTTGAATAAATTGGTCTCAGATAATTAGAAAAGTTTTCATAAGTAGATTCATGATGCTTCATGGGCTGAAAAAACCACTCCTGAAAGATCTATAGGTATCTCACCTTTTGAATTAGTCTATGTAGTGGAATCTAATTTTCCACTACCTCTGGAGCTTGCTGGTTGCAAATTAAAGGTTGTGATTGAAGAAGATGTTTTCAAGGATGGATTAGAGAAGAGGATCTTGTATCTTACCAAACTATAAGAAGAAAGAGAAGAGATGTTTGATAAGATTACTAAACATCAAGGAAGGATAAAGAAAATGTTCGATAGAAAGTGAGGCCTAGAAAATTTATGGAAGGTGATTTGGTATTGTTATGGGATAAGAGACATGAGTCAAGAGATATGCATTATAAATTCTAATCTTTGTGGAAAAGGGCCATTTTAGCTCATACAAGTAAATCATAATAGTCCTTTCAAGTTGGAATATCCCATTGAAGAAAACCTACCATTTTCTTATAATGGGTAGGATTTGAAGTTGTATCAAATGCAAAATTGAAAGCATGTAAATCCTGCATAGTAGTTAGATAGGTAGGTTTTCCTTTCATGTAGTTTTATTTAGCTTAGTCACCTTTCTTTCCTAGATAGTTTGTTTTTGTTTTCGTAGTTTAGTCTATTCTTTTTATTTTCAAGTTGTCACCTTTTGTGCAGAACCAAATATTTCTAGATTTATTTCAAGCATTATCAAGCTTAAATCCCCAGAGAGAGCTAGTTGTTGCCCAATTTTTAGTTCATATCTTTTTTCTTTAGGGTTTTGAGTCAAGTCAAGTTTTAATTTCTTGAGTATGAGTCTAGATTTCCCATAGGATGGCCTTTCTTCTCATCATTCCTTTGAGCTAACTTGATGTGGGAAATCTTATGAGCAATGGACTAGTCAAATGGCTAGGTTTGTTATGCATTTCCCAAATGAGAAGAAAGTTATTTTGAAACCTTAACTCTATGATCAAGTGTTTCATTAAACACATAATATAGGTAGAATGGAGAGATTGCATACATATTCAAAACAAATGGTAACAAAGAATATGAGGATCAAGATTAAAGATAATATGTAGATCATGAGAATGAGCTACAAGAAGAATCATTTGAATTTGACTGGAAGAGAAGAAAATAAATTATTAGAGATGGTGAAAGAACCAAGTCCAAGGTGGTATGACTCTTGTTACAATCCAATTGTTAATTTACATTTTTATTCTACATGCTTATGTAGCTAAGTCGACAAGTCAAATGGCTCCAGAATTAAATCTAGTTCATCAAATGAAGATCAGATCAATGGATTCTATTTAATATCAAAATTCTAAGTACTCAATAATGCATCTCCTCATCTTTTAGATCTAGCAAATATCCATGGTCGTCATTATCTCGCTATGGAAATCTGCACAAAGAAAAACTAAAGTGGCATAATGATGATGTGACACATGGAACAAATAGACCCACACTGAAAATAAAATTAGTGATTTAAGATTGTTAAATTATAGTAGTCATATTGAAAGAACATCTATGATCATCACTATACCCTTAGAAAACATTTCTTGATCATTAATCATGAAAAGATAGCGACAAGCTGACACCTGTCCGTGAGACCCAACTAAAGTGGGACCTTCTTTGAGTCATACACAGTAATCAAAGAACACAATTAAGATCATTGATCTTAGAAAATATCTATGGTTGTTGTTATTTCACCATGTAAAGTTGTTCGATCATTAATCATGACAACATACTGACACGACATGTGTCCTACTAGGTCCATCACATTCCATGAGCTACAGTCAAAACCAAGTCACAAAGTGCCATGAAGTAAAAATGTTCGATGTCAGATTCTCCAAGCAATGAAATTGTGCCACCTATTTTCCAAGGTGGGCATAGCTAGAAAGTGGACTGATATCGTAAAGTAAACAAAGGGTTAAGATCTTTTATCACCACCGTCAAATAAAAAAGAAATCAACACTTGTCATTATGTCACTATGGAAAGTTCCGTAAAAGATAATTATAGTAGTGTAATGACAGTTGAACATGTGTACATGAAGGGACCCATAGAAGAAAATGTAAATGAAGAAACAAAGGAGGTTATTATAATTTGATCTTGACCGTTGATCAGAGATCAAGGATGGATATTCAAAACCACATTGACTGTCATAATATGAGTTATATGGACTTGGCACCAAAAAATAGAATACAAAGAATTGAAGATTTTTGTAGGATTTTTTGAAGTTGTTGGAATATAAATAACCATTGCATATTTTTAGAAGTGCCGTAGATTCAAATCATCAATAGAAAAGACGCCATGTTGGTAACTTCACATTCTATTTCCTTTTCCATTTTGTGATTTTTGCTCTACTGAATTGGGGGATGACAAAAACTATAATTGTAATCTCATTTGACAATACAAAGGTTAGAAAACTCAATGGTGAATTGGTCTATAATTCTATTTATCCTATTTTCTTGTCATGTTTTGTGACCCATGCATAAAGTAGTTTTGCAATAAGAGTTGAAATAAAATCATGTATGATCTATGAATAATTAGATGAACTCCAATTCACTCTGACGTTTGTAGTATATTGATTCCATTTACTTTCTTCATATATGGTTTGGTTTCTTCTCCTGTTAGTTTCATGACATGTTAGATAGTTTTGTTGGGAAATAAAAGATAAATGTGTATGAATCTATTAGTTATTGGTTGGAAACCATTTCATTCAAGGATGATAGTGAAAGAAATTCCATTTGCCCTCATGTGTATATCTTCTTTATTCCTCTTCTGCATTTAGATGATTAATCTACATTTAGAATAGAAATAAGGGTTAGAAATATCAAGATAATATACTATAGCCATTCCATTGAGTGTGATAGGTTATTCAAATCCATCTTTCCTAAATTCTTTGGGCTTGCAAATAACTTTGTTATCCTTTACTGCTCTCAGGTTAAGAGCTTGTAATGTCAAAGCTTTTGATCTCATAAAAATAGATTCATTGCATATCATTGCAATTCATAGGGAGCTATACCTAATAATTTAGAGGGAAGTCATAGAATACATACACTAACCCATTTGTTGGTAAACATCCTTTTGTATTTCCAAAGCATTGGGTATCAAAGAGTCATCTTATAAAATCTAATGGGAGGACAAACTATTAACAAAAACTTAACGATAGAGACTAATAAAAAAATACTTAATTAATTTTACATAAAAATTATTAGGAAGAATTGGTGGTCTCTACCTAAACAAATATTCTCAAATAAAAGAGATCTGTGGAGAAGTTGTCCCACATAAATCAAAGAGGTCCAATTCATAGAAAAAAATGTGTTCTCCATATATTATGTCAGTAAAAAATCAGTCTACTTTATGTCAATTTAGAAAGAAGTGTTATATACTAATGTAATGTTTACTTATTTTATCTTAGACTCACTCTTATTTTGTTTAATATTTTCTTATGTTAGTGGATAAATAGTATCCAATAAATATTGGACCATGCATGAAGTGTCTCCAATTAATATTTGATATAGTAATATAATGTAACTTACTTATTTTTATCTTAGACTCACTCTTATTATGTTTAATATTTTCTTATGTCAATTGATAAACAATATCCAGTAATTGGCTAATTTCTTCTAGGTTAGATTAGTTATGACTATATGTGGTAAAGGTTCTATTGACATTGATGATGGAAAATTTCATGATGTAATTTGTGTTCCAAATTTGTCCTCTAATCTTCTCTCTATCTGTCAAATTATACATAGTGGGATAGAGAAGATAGTTGAGTTTGCACAAGATTGAGTGCACATCAGAGATAGTGAGATAGGAAATATTATTGCTACAAGGACTATTGATCATTATTATTTCCTATACTCCTCTTTTTTTGTCAACCATTTCCACTATTGGAGAAAAAATCTCCTTGTTCATGAGAATCTACTAAGGTGAAGTCAGGTCAGTTGAACTTCTACACCTCCACCTCCTATTCTGATTCCATCTTTCACACATGATTAATAATTAGTATTTCCTACCATTTTATCTCAAGTCACTGAGCCACCCATTTTAGTTATTGAGGATATATTAGAGGACACATATATCATCTCAGATGACAAATTCAACACACATATTATCCCACCTACATTGAGGATTCCATTTTAGGTTTTTTTATGCATTCTCCTTTTAGCATCACCTAGGACTTCTAGTTTCACCTTACATTTAGAACTTTGTTACCTTTGTTTCCTTCAGATTGGAGCCACATTGGTATTTTCATCAACACTATTTTTTTCCATTCTAAGGGGACTACAAAGTCTCAAGCGTCTATCATGAGGGGTTTCATTGTACTTATGATCTTGAGAGAGTCTCTTGAGACATGTCATTTGTACATTTTTCTTTTCTATCTCTTTTTGGAGTTGGCTTTTTTCCATTTGGTTTTTGATATTTCTTTGTTTCATAGAGATTTGGTTGTGATTGGGTACCTCACCAGGCCTTGTTTCTAGGACCCAAGTTTTCTTTTAGCATTGCATTATAGTTTCCTTTCTCTTTTTGCATTGTTTGCAACTACATTTTTGCTCATCTTAAGGGGGGTGGTAGAGTAAAAGGTTAATTTAACTATATTTATTAAATTTTGTTTACTCCCTTCCTAAGATTTCATTTTATGCACTTTTCACTACCATTTAGTAATTAATTAATAATTATCAAATTTGATTCACATCTTGTGGTTTCCCTTTTAGGGTTTTGATCTCCTTCATAAGAATTGATCACTTATAAATTTATTCATTCTTTTTGCACAACTAAATACAATCATCTTGTTTATTGAGGAAACCCCCCCGCCCCCCCCCCCCCCCCTCTCTCTCTCTCTCTCTCTCTCTCTCTCTAAGTTCCTTGTAATAGGTAATTTGCATGAAGAAATTATGGGGCTCTATATATTTTTTCATCATCAAATTATACAAACCATTCTCTGAAGAAATGAGCAATAATTTTGAAATGTTTATGTTTGCAGAAATCAAATTCTCTATGGGTCAACAAGTTAATCAAATGAAGGATGTGATATTCATCACTCAATCAAAATACATCAGGGAAACATTAAAATTGTTTGGAATGAGATATGCTAAACTAGTTGGTACACCTATGTCTACTGGACATAAGCTCTCAAAGAGTGATGATTCAAAGTAGGTAAACTAAACTACTTATAGATGAATATTTGGGAAACTTCAGTATGGGTTCACACAAGACGTAATATTAAATTAGCAATTGGGATAGTTGTATTATTTTCTATTAATCCTAAAGACTATGGGTTATGGTTTGAAAAAAGAGGAAATCTTGTATTAAGAGCCTTCACTGATGCAAATTGGACAAGAAGCACTAATGACATAAAAAGTACAAGTGAAGGATCATTCTTTCTTAGGAAGAGGCCAGTATCTTGGAAAAGTGACAAGTAAAATTGTATTTCTCAATCCACAGCTAAAGTAGAGTATTTTGTTGTAGCAATAAATTGTTCTAACATAATTTGGATCAAGTAGTTGATGTTAGGAATGAAGGAAGAAACCAACAAACCAGTGCTTATCTATTGTGATAACATGAGTGCAATCAATAAATCCAAAAATCTAGTGATGCACTCAAAGACAAAACACATTGTAATCAAATATTTCTTCATAAGGGAATTGGTTCAAGAAAAAAGGGTCAGATTGGAATATGGGAACACCAAGGAGAAAATAGAAGATATATTCACCAAAGCTTTACCTAACAATTCATTCATGTATCTAAGAGGTTAATTATTAAATGCCTCTCTAATTCTCACTAAAGAAAAAGATGATGAGCTATCAACCAAGCTCTATTGAAGATCAAACAAGTTGATGTAGTTAAATACAAAATATATTGCATATGAACAAGTACATAAGGTACATTGTAATTTTTTATGTTTGTATCATTTGGCAATTTATGTCAAAAAGAGACATTTTAATGTCAACATGGATGAGTGATATGGAAGTTAGTGAAAAACTTAGTATTAATGAGATTGAGGGAAAGTATTGATGACAGAGTCTACTGCTAAGAGGGAGAAAAGGATAGAAGATTAGTAACAAGAAAGAAATAGAGACAAATCCCTACAAAATCTCAGAGGGGGCTAGTATGGAGGAGAATTGTGATGGAACTAAGGATATTATATAATTGCTCATACTTTTATCAATTTATGTTGACATGTTGTCCTATCATTAATGCCAAAGAGGGAGTTTGTTGGGATCAATTATTTAAATACATATTGTCATTAATGTTTACATAAATGTTGGTATTAACCAAGCAATATAGAGTTTGCAATATTAACCTTGTATATCTTAGTATTGACTTAGTAGTCAGGTAATGAAGACTTTCTAGTATTAACTAAGTAGTTGGTTAATGAAAGGATTTATGCCTGTAGTATTGACCAAGTGGTCAGGCATTGAAAGAGATTATTATTTACTGAGGGGTCAGGAAATGAAGAAATCATCGTGTCAACTGAGTGTTCATTTCCAGTGTTGACCGAGTTATAGAAGATTGAAATTTTAAAATGTTTATTAATTGAGGCTGAATATTTGGATGTTTATTGATGTTTTGAAAGGGTTTTTAAACTAAGTTTTCCTATCTTATAATATATAAGAAAGGTCGAGTTGCGAGGATAAGATTTTTATCAAGATGAATATGAAAGAGATGGATATATGAGTAAAGGCAAGGTATAGTAGGAAAGTGTAAAAGTTAAGTTGCAAAGAAACATCTAATTAGGAAGGATTCAGAGGTCAAGACAAAACAAAGATCTCAATCAGCAAAAAAAGTAGCTTCTTAAATTAGGTCAAATTATTGTTTCTCTCTAACCATTGTAGTGGTAAAGAAATCTCTTAACAGAGTTGACTTAATAGTTGTTTTTTTAAATCCTCTAACAAGGTGACATTTCTAGATTGATGTGTTTGAAGACCTCTAAGAATACCACTCCATATAGGGTGAACTAAATCCTCTAGCAATGTCTTAAATAATAGTATGTTTTGTAACCTTTAACAAGGTTGGCTCCTAACAAGGCTCACTTCAGAAGAGTGAAAATTATTATGATTAGTTGCAAGGTGGTTTTTCAGAAATTGGGTTTCAATGCTAATCTTGGTGTCATCTGTGTTCATGTTATTTCATTATGGTTTATATTTCGACAACTAAGTCACTAAATGATAAAATAGATCAATACATCTTAAGATTTCTTTGTTAATTAAGTATTGTGGTAACTGATTCACTCCCCTCCTTAGAGTTATTCCTCTTACATTTCCAACTATAGATGTTGTAATGATTTGAAATTAGATAGTTTGATTGGTAGACTCACAATATTTGAATTATCAAATTTTGTTGATTATACACCATCTAGTAGTGAATGTGATTTCAAGTCTCAACTAACCCTTGAGCTATCTAAGAGAAAGATGAAGAATAGGTATGTGGATAGTGATAGTGAATCACATGATGAACTTGATGAGTTAGAAGAATTATTGGAAAGAAGGATACCAAGAGGAAAAGGAAAATAGAAAGATAAGCTCCCTATTATCTATTTTGCATGTAACAAGGTTGGTCACATTGTCACAAGATTTTCTGAGGGAGATAAGAAGGAAAAAGAAAGAAAGAAATGTACCAAGGAAGAAAAGACAATAGGGACAATCAAGGTTCTAAAAACTAAAAGGGAAAAGGTAAGAAATCTTGTTACATTACTAAAGATGGGTTTTATAATAATTCTAATGAAAATAATGAAGAAGTTGTTTATGCTGCAATGGCAGATGGATTTGATGTAGACAAGAAAAATGTGCATTTATTTCACATGTGAATACCAATGAGAGATGTATAATTGATTTCACATCATATGAATGATGATACTATTGAAGTTAATGAAAGATCAACCCCGAAACTCCTAAGAATCACCTACATACAAATATCTATCAAAGAAGAGAGAAGAAAAAAGTGATGGAGGTTGGAATTCCCAGATTCACAAATGAGACATTCTTGATGAAAAAAGAGAGATTTCTATTATCAAAAATGAATTCATAATTACAAAGAGATCAATACTTATAAAGGAGATCAAAACCCAAAAAGTTAAAACCTAGGTTGCATGATAAAAATTAATAAAAGAACTAATTATTATATGCCCAAAGTTTATCTTAAGTAAATTAGAGATAATAAGTGACTTAATAAATAAATAAATATGATTTAATTAATAAGTAAATAATTTATCACTATAATACCCCCCATTAAGATAAACTTAGGAAGTAGCTAAAAACCTAGAAACTACTACTAAAATTAAATTCGGGTCCCAACAACAAAGCCTGATGAGGTATGCAAGCACAACCAAATCTCTAAAAATAGGGGAAATATAGAAAAGCACATGGGAAAAACCTTACTCTAAAAAGAAATGTAAATAATGTTGAAAAGAAATAGTAAACTACCAAAGAAGCCTCCAAACTAGGGAGTGTCCCACAAAATAGGAATAAAAGATAATCATGAAGAACACCACTAAAGGATGAAGTTGCAAGTTCACTGTCAAACTATTGAATTGAACAACCTCCACTATATAGAACATGACCAAGTCGAGAAGACTAAGTCTGAAGAGATGATCAATTGAAGATGGAAGGTAACTTCATGGCATCCAAATATAGGAATGAAAGAATATCTATATGGTAAATGATCCATCTCATTAAAATGCATTGGTATCTAGCCACAACAATCACCTAGTACATAGGATCAAATACTAAATACATAGCTCACTCCATCAAACCAGGAAAGAAATAGAACCAATATAAACCCCCTATAATGTTGAGAGGTAAGACATGAACACTAAAATTGAATGGAATATCTACTATAGAAGGAAGAACTATGAACATTGAGAATGTAAAAGAAGTACAAACACTTGTAATGCCATGTGTCATCGACACATCATGAGGCTAATATCATGGAAGGAACACTCACTTAAAAAAGGAAGATGGTAAGTATGGCCACCATGAAACCCTTCAAAGAACTTTATAATGACGTATGAGTATAGAAAAACACAAAGATGTGCAAGATCATGAAGTCAAATAATGTGGCATTTTATCTCAATGTATTTACAAAAATACTACAAAAGGATGTCAAGAAAAATATAAAGAGACATAAGGTTGATTCATGAGATAGTAAAACCCATGAAAAATCGTTTGAAGAAACAAAATTGATCCCCATATATAAAACAACCAAGATATCCTCTAGAATGCAAAAAAGAACAAAAAAGAACTAAATGGGATGTGCCTGGAGTAGAATATAAAAAATAAAATGCCTCAAGATATGTCTCGTAGAGTGAAAAGTAGAACCTTTGACTTGGAATACATAAAATAGAAACCAAAGAGCATGAAAATTTTGAATAAACTACACCATTATGATGGGCTCATAACCAACTTTCTGGTGATATCTTGTTTGTGAAAATCGGAGTATGTATGGGCAAGTTACGGAAAAAAAAACACATGTAGGTCAAAAAAGAGTTGAATGTGAAAAGAAAAAAAATTAGAAGCTTAGGATCAATGCCAAATGCATTGAAAAGCATGCACAATAGTATAGAAATCATCTAGGGAAACATGCTAGTTTCATAAAACAATTACCTCAGTTTAAACTCAAAATCTAAATTTCCATGCAAATAAATCTTTTTGCGAAAATATCTCGATCTATGTTCCAAAAATCATGATTGATGTGCCAAAAAATCTTGACTTATGTGCCACATAATCTCAATTTGCATGCCAAAAATCTCGATTTGCATGCCCAAAAATCTTGTTTTTCATGCCAAAAAATGTTGATTTTCGTGCTAAAAATTCTCAATTTTTGTACCATAAGAATCTTGATTTTTGAACCAAAAATCTCAATTATCGAGCCAAAAAATATAGATTACTGTGCTAAAAAATCATAAAATTGCAACCTTGGGAAACATACCTAATTAGGGAACAATAGTTTTTGGCATCAAAGTCCAACTTTGTCCAAATTGGAAATTTTTTATATGAAAATAAATAGGAGCTTTAGGGAGTTCTAAGCTCAAAAATGAGGTCTATTTGGGATCAAAGTGTAGCAAAAAAATGTGACACCCTAGATCCAATACAACAAATAATTATTCTGAAGAATTGAAATCCTTTGGAAAAAGGGATGCAGATCTGAAAGCTAAGCGAAACTTCTCATAAATAGAATAGGGGCATGAAGATATGGAGCTTTGAAACCAACTTAAAGTTGATGAAAGATCAACACCACAATTCTCAAGAATCACTTGCATGCAAACACCTATCATAGAAGAGAGAAGAAAAAAACCATGGAGGCTTGAATTCCCAAATCCATAGAGGAGACATTCTTAATGTGCAAAGAGAGATTGTTTCTATTATCAAAATTGAATTAATTATTACAAAGAGATCAATCCTTATAAAGGAGATTAAAATCCCAAAATGTAAAACCTAGGTTGCATGCTAATAATTAATAAAAGAATAAATTATTATATGCCCAAAGTTTAGCTTGAGTGAACTAGAGATAATAAGTGGCTTAATAATTAAATAAACATGATTAAATTAATAAGTAATATTTTATTAATCTAACAGATACAAGTAAGTTTGAAAAGTTAGAACATTATAATACAAGTAGTGTAAGGTTTGGAAATGATACACTGTGTTATGTGAATGATAAAGGATCAATCATATTGAATGATAAGATCTGATATGCCAATGCATTTTGGGTTGATAGTTTGAAATATAACTTGTTAAGCATGGCACAACTAAAAAGTTTAGGCTACCGAGTATAATTCCAAAATAGATAAGAAAAGATTTATGATGCTACTGGTGAACTAATTTGAAGTGGTGATCAAACAAGAGGTAACTTGTTCTATCTAGACCTAACTAAAGATACTTGTCTATTTACATAGTTTGAAGATATGTGGTTATGGCATAAGAGGCCATGTCATGTGAAATTTGATAGTTTGGTAAGCATTAGTAAAATGAAAAGAGTTAGAGAATAACCAAGATTGAGAAAACCTGTAGTGTGTTGTGCAAGCAATGTCAAATGGGAAAAATGAAAAAGTTTAGTTTTAAGAGAAAGACTTATGGTTGTGATGATATTTTGGAGTTAGTTTATATTGATTTGTGTGGCCCTATTTGCGTGCAAACTTATTTTATTTGGTGATAGTAGTTTGTTGGAAAATTGTAATATGTTGTGCATAGAAGACCTAACATTGCATTAGTAGTTTGTATTGTTGTTTGATTTTCTACTAATCCTAGAGAAAATCACATGATGGTTGTGAAAATAATACTAATATATCTAAAAGGAATAGAATATTATGAATTATAGTAAATGAAAAGTGACAAGTTTGAGCTAAAGGTTTGCATAGATGATGATTAGGGAGGAAACATTCATGATAGAAAGAGTAAAAGTAGAGGCGCTTTCTTTGTAGGCATGCAACTGATTTCATAGACAAGAAAAAAGAAAAACTATATTTCTCAATCCACAATAGAGGCTAATTATGTTTTTGTGGAAATTAATTATTCAAATAGGGTTCACCAACAATAGTGGGTTACACTTTTTTTGCCTAAACTGACACTAAATTGTGAATTTTCAAAAAGACTTTCATTTTTGGATTCAAACTATCGTTTAATGGTTAGGATTTTAAAGATGAAGTAAACTAGAGTCTTTAGGATTTTTATTGTAGATTCTAAATGCATTTTTTATTTTTATTATTAATTTATTTGATTCAATTATTTGTTCTCCCACGAAAACTAGTATGTTGTCAAAAACCTGATTTATAACTTTTTTTTACAAGCATAATTTTTTTCTATAATAGATATGAATGTGATTCTTTTGAATTTAGTCTTGTAATACCCATACCAAGATTATGAAGGTGTTTTTATATTTTTTATCCTTAGTATTGCATATTTTATTGATGATTAAAGTTGACTGAACTCTAATTTTGACATACATTGTATTTGATGCATGTAACTTATGTTTTGTTTGTCTAATTTCAAATTTTCTTTTTATAATACAAGGACTCAAATACAAAGATTTTGGTTATTTTTTGGAGTTTCTATTCTCTTCTTTGCTTTTTTTTCCATGAGCATCCAATACAAAGGTTTTTTGGGTAGTAAACCTATGTTTGATTCACATCAAAAAATATGTACATAATAAAATCAAAATATATAAAATCTATAATCATTAGAAAGATTGTTATGAGTACTTATTCCAGTCAAATACATCTCTTAATTTTTCCATTTGTACCCTCTAATTGACTCCCAATTCAAAGATTAATTCAGATATTATTTAGCATTTTTCATCATTTTCTTGGAACTTTCTATAGAAAGTAGTTTTGATCAAAACTATTTTAGATAGTTTCAATTGAATCTATTTTGAAAATTTGGCAAGATATAAAGGAAGTATTTTCAATAGAAAGTATTGTAATTTTGATTGAAAGTACCTAAGAAAGGTACTTTTGATAGAAAACAGAGGACCTTCTATCAAAAGTCTTTAAGAGTTTCTATCAAAACTACATGAGAAAAATTTTGTCATTTCATTTTTTGGAGAAATTTCTTGCTCAAAAAAATTCTAACCTGCTATTGTGGGTTCACCCAAATTTAATGTGTGGATAAAGAAATTTTTGAAAGGTATGAAGGAAGATATTATTAAACTTTTTGTAAGATATTTTAATAACACAACTTCTATAAACATATCAAGGAATCTTGTGATGCACACAAACACCAAACACATTTCTATCAAGTATCATTAGTTGATAGACTTAGTTGAAGAAAAAAAGTGAGATTGGAGTATGTGAACACAAAGGAGAAGATAGATGATATATTTAGTAGGGCATTACCTAAGGATTTTTTTGAGTATCTAAGAGGTGAGTTAGAGATCATTCCCCTATCTGATGCAAGATGAGAAGAGATGCAATATTGCATCAAATGTTATGATTAGGATATCTTACACATTGATGTAGGAGGTCACACTTTAGGAGGCACCTAAGATTATGAAAACATGGTTATAAGCATGAGAAGATAAAGAATAAAAAGAGTCAAGCTAAAGGTAACAATAGAAATGACATTGCAATATCAGTCAGATAGTGACAAAGTGAAGGTGATGTGCATGATCAAATCAAGGAAAGAGTATGGATGATGTATTTGGCATTACTGTTAAAGACGGATAATATGTATATAGTTATCACTCATATCCAGAGGGAGATATAACATATATAAGGAAGAGATGTAAAAGGGGGAGCCAATATAGTTGTTATTACAGTTGGTGTCAGAATTGAATCTGCAATTGGGTTAGAATTAGAACAAAACTAAAGATATCTATGAAGATCTATATCAAATCATAGAGGGAGCTAATAATGATAAAAAAAAGTTAAGTGTTTTGCATTTCCATGGTAAATAGAGGTATTTTCATCAATTCCGAAGAGGGAGATTGTTGGAATCTACAACTGAAATAATTGTTATGTTTTCATTGAGGTCAAACTTACTAGAGACGTATTTACTAATAGTGTAGAGTACTATATCTATTGATTGATGAAGAGGACTTGAAAAGAGAGATAAGTAGATGAAGTAGAAATTTTTTTGCACAAGAGCAGCAAGAAGATGTAATAACAATGGTTACTTGATAATGTTGCATTTGTAGCTCATAAGAAACCACTCTCTAAGATTTGCAGCTTACAACTCCTCAAACTTATTGTTGGTCTCAGATTGGTTTTGACAATAGAGTGTCAACACACTTAAGAAAATTTCTTAGTTGATGTTGAGTATAGTATAGATTCCAAGCCACAATATGTGTCGAGCCATATATTCATCAAGTGTCGAGTCATTTAGATGTCATGTAGATATATGCAATCAACATGCAACCAATCAGAAAAATGGAAAGATTTGAGCAGGAAAAATGGATGAATCTCAATAATAGATTCATACCTAACGCTAAGTTATGAAACCTTTTTGAGGTTGAAACCCCATAATTCAAAATGTGTGAAAGTGTATGAGAGAGTATGCGAGAAGAGAATGCATGCAAGGAGTGAACACTAGCAAGTTTTGAAGGTAGTGAAAGGGTTGAAAAGACATAGAAGAATAGAGCATTAGTACTTCATAAAAAAATGACATCAGATTAAAGAGGATCATATTAGAATGGACTAAACATCGATCTGAAATCATCAATTGAAGATTGCAAGCTATCAGTTTAACACATTCTACTATACTTTCTTGCCATCATATTAGGAGAATGAAAATCCTATAAAGATAGGTTGGTTTAAAAATCATTTTGTAAATCCTTTAACATGGTGACATTCTAAGTGACTATTTGTAAGTCCTTTAGATAGGTACACCATTAACAGGGTGTTGAAGCCTTTAAAAGGGTAGGCCTCTCACAGGGTAGACCATTGCTGATGGTCAAAATTTGTAATCGTGACAAGTTACATATTGCTGCAGTGATAAGTTGTGGATGTCATCCCCACCCTAGTGTTACCTTCTCATTTTGGAGGGTTTTTGGGTGATCAAATATTATTTTTTCTATTTGCATGCATGCCTTTACTTTCATGTTAAATAGAAATGTTACATGCATGTATTAATACTTAAAGTTTGGTACTTATGATTCATCCCCCCTCAAAAGCATTCTTCCCAATTGTAAACTCCAACAATTGTTATCAAAGACAAGTTCTTACAAGGAGAAGCCTCATAGATTGAAGAAAAGATCTAGAAATGGAAGTCTACAAGCTTGGCAAGATTATAGAGAATCAGGGGATTGAAATACATCTCATTCTACATTCTTTGGAAGAATCTGGGGAATAATTGAGGAAATCCTTAAAGAGAAGAAAAGAAATCTCCATAGCTAAGAATGATACATAGTACAAGGAGATTGAAATCTCAAAAGTATTTTCCAATGGAGATTCCAAGGAGTTTGATGCAACAATTGCAGACCTAATGGAGAAAAATAGACCTCAAGCAGAAGAGATTAGAACTCTCAAGATTAAACAAGAATCACAAGCCATTATGCTTTGTGAAGTGACTGAATAGAAGAAGAGAGCTATTGAAGATAAAACTATGATAAAAGATGACAAGAGAAATGTTGCCAATAGACTAGAAGAAAAGTCAACTAAGCTTGCAAGAGTTTCCAACATGCAGCTAGACACCCTAAGCAAAATAAATGCCCATCATGAGCTAAATGCCAATGGCATTGAGATCTCCACACTGAAGATGAAAAATGAGCAACTACAAAATGACTTGAGAAGAGAAAAAGAAATCACAAAAAGCTTCAACAAACCTAATGAAGCCATCAATTAATTTGAATAGTTACTAAAATCACCAAGATCTAGCAATGAAACCTCAAGACTAGGATATACTAGCACTAGAAAAGGAGAGTCACCCAAGACTGCAGAAGAAAGAAGTAACAAGTAACAAAGGTAAGAACAAAAAACCCACTTGTCATATTTGTGGTAAAAAGGGACATACCTCTAATGTGTGTAGGAACAAGAATTCCAATCAGCATGACAAACCTAAAAACATGGGTCACTGTCACAAGTGCAATAAGCAAGGTCATCAGGCACATGACTGCAGAACTAGAACCATTAGGACACAAAGATTTGAAGGTCATTGCTACAACTGCAAGAAGTGTAGAAACAAAGCTTTTGAATGTAGATCCAAGTCTGCATGGTCATCAAACAAGGGCAGAAGACATGAAAATTCCTATAATTGGGACTACAATACTAGGCATAGCTATCAATACTATCAAGAGTATGGACACATCCTTGAAAATTGCATAAGAACACATTTTAGTGGAAACTACAGAAGATGGTTGAACCAAACTACATGCTTTAGTTGTTTGAAGATTGGTCACATCAGCAAGCATTGGCCAACAACGAAAAAGGCATCTAACTCTAAGTTCAATAAAGGAAAAGGGAAGGTGGATATTGAGCATGTTAGAGGAGAGATGAATAAAACATGGAAAAGGAAAGATGGATGCAACACATAAAATGGACGGATCACTACACCCAAAAGGTCAAATGGTCACACTTCATCCAACTAAGAAGAAGAAGGTGTGTGGAAATAATATACAATGTTTTATCATACATTAGTTGCAAGAAAAGTAAGTAATGAAAAGGAAAGATCAACATAAATGAAGATGCAAGGTTATAACTTCAAAATTTTCACATTGTTGCCAAGTAAGAAAAGTTCTCCTCAAATGCTGAGTAAAGTCCTAGTATATGTCGAGTTGTCTACCAAAGTTAGTAGGAGCCGAGTTAGGAGTGGATGTCGAGCAAAGAGAAATTTGTATTGAAGCCAAATAAGGTAGACTCCAGTGTATGCTAAGTGGTTGGAAAATCAATGGAAGCCAAGTGAAATAGAATTGAACAAGGAGCTGAGTGGATAGTTGTATATGTACTAAGCATTAAATGTTATGAAATGAAGGGTATATGGTCAATTTTTTGATCATTTTTCATCATCGTGAACATAGAGCAAGAGAAAGAAGAGCACAAAAATGGTTTTCAAGTAGAGATTCAAGCATTTGTAAATATTCCGACCAAGATTCAGCATCATTTTGTTGATTCAAGGTATTTACACTAGTGTCGAGCTATGCAGTTATGAAATTTCTTCATGTTGAAACCCTAGTTTGAGGATATGGCATCTAGCTCTAGGAAACTCTAGGACAAGGAGCCATTTGAAGTTTAGTTGGTCAGTAATGAAGTAAAACAACCAGACTTTAGACCAATTCCCAAAGTTGCATACAAAGATGATCTTGCTGAAGCTTTATCCATTATTCCACCTAAAGTTGTAATGGTGCAAGATGTTAAAAGGTGTTATAACTATAAAATAGGTGCAATTGGTGACATGGAGATTTAGGAAGCATATGATAAACTTTGTGAGAATGGGTTACTGAAGAAAGAATTTCAAATTGTTGAAATGAAGGGCTTAACCGATGCCCTAGATTTACCTACAGTATTTAAAATAGAATGGCTAAGAATTTTGCTAAGTAGAATCCATGATGGATGCCTTTGGTTAGAAGATAGACCCATTAAACTATCTATAAGAATTATATATAGGGTAACTAGTTATCCTACCCTAGATCAGCCAAAGACTGTAAGGAGTGACTCTAAAGAAGCCATATAGAAGAATACTGGGGCAAAGTGGAACAAGAGAGGGATGAAAATTGACACAATCAAAGATTCTCTTGTTGAATTTTCTATCAGGGTCATATCCCATTAATTCTACTAGTCAAGTTGATTGAATAGTGTACCTTGTATTGTAGTTGACATTGGATACAAACTTGTCAAAAAGGATCATACATATGATCTAGTTGAACTACAAGTACAATCGATTATGGAGAATTTGTGAGAAATAAGGAGGTCCAAGGGTGCACAATGTAAATTTGGAGCAATTTTGATATGTTTATTTTTCTATGTTCAAAATGAGTTCCCCTCTTTTGGAAAGGTAAGCTAGAAAAACAAACAGGTCAATAGCAGTACAAGTCAATGAATATATAGAGCAAATAGGGGAAAATTTTGAAACTATAATGACCAACTAATTTGAATACTTTAAGAAGTCAATGAAATAGAGACTTAGGATACCTGTCTCTCTCATTAAGTAACACATCAATGACATATGTTTCTTAGTGGACATTGATTTCACATATATCCAAGTAGTAATACAAAGGGTGAGATGGATGAGGCCACATTGATATGAAATCAACATTGATGAAGCTTCTACAATAATAAATGCTCTACTTGTAGAAGAATTTGATAAAAGTGCAAAACCTTTGGGAACTTTTGATGTGAAGTCAAAAGTTGAAATGGAATTGAAAATTGCTTCAACTCTGAAGAAAAATGACAGGCTAGTCAAAAAGCTTAAGGTTAAATTTGAAGAAGGGACAATAGAAGTAGAAGAAGAAGAAGACGAAGAAGAAGAAGAAGAAGAATAGGGCTAGGAGCCACTTACATTGACCCAAGGAATGGGATAAAATGTAGAAGAGATAGAAGGTGTCGAGAAGGAAGAGAAAGCCAAGGAAGCACCTACCAAGCCTGAGCCAAAGAAGAGAAAAGCTCAGAAACAACCTACAGCTCAGCCCAAAGGCAAGAAGATAGCTAAACCAAGCCTAGCAAAGCCTATTACAATGAAAAATACAAGAGCTACAATAAAGGAAGCTAAGGAGCAGGAAAAGAAGAAGACTACTGAACATGAAGGTCCAGCCAAGAAGAAGTTGAGGAGAAAGTATGTTGCACCTCCTAAATCAGATGAAGAAAGAACAAAGTCTGATGACATTGGCCAATTCAGAGTGGTAAGTCACACTAAAAAATTTGATTTAGAAGATATTTGTGATAACATTAGAGATAATGTAGAATTATAAGGCTTAAAAGGCATTGATTTTAATAAGTTGACTAGAGAAGAATAGAACATAGTTGAAGAGTCAGTCTACACTATGATGGCCAAGTTCAAGAACACTCCACTTAAACTTGAAAATTCAATGCCTAAGGAGTTATATTCTATTGTAGTAAATAAATGGCATTATTTCCTCAATATGGAAAAATAAATAAGATAGGAAACATTGGCTTGAGTAATGCCTAAACTCACTAAAGGGAAAATTAGCAAGGAAAATAAGAAGCATGGGAAAAAAAATTTACCCAAGTATAGAACCTTTAATATTCTACAAAATACGATTGAGGATGTTGTGAAGAAGTCCACTCAAATGTAGAATTTAATCTATGGCCTTAGAACTATGAAAGAAGGAGAGGGAGATCCATTTGAGGGAAAAAACAATGAAGAAGAAGAGGATGATGATAAGGTAGATGATAGAGTGGAGAAGGAAACACAAAAAGATGATATGGCAACTGTTGAACAACAACAAACAAAATAGAGTGTGTAAGACACACAATTGCCACCACCAAGTCCTCCACATGTAACTCCCACACCTATAGACACAATAACTATACAAGATGTTCATGACAATTCTGGTTAGAACATAAATCCACTAACCATAGAGGATCTTAAAATAATCCTTCACCAAACTACACTACAAGCACAATTGTGTACAAATCTAGTCTTGGTGAGTGTGGAAGAATTACAAAAGGCTGTAGCTGAAATCACAAGGGATAAGATGAATTCAAAAGAATCACCTTCTCATATCTCAATAGCTACAAGTGGACAACCCCAAGAACAAGCTACACAAGATGTATAAACTAAGGTTGACTCCATAGTTGTAGTCACTACAACTATCGAGATGCAAGCAAAGGATCAAATAGGATAGATGGATACCTCTGTTCCTATAGGACAAGAACAAGGTGCACCCTCATAGATCATAGTGATTGAAAAGGAAATATCTAAAGAGGACAAGAAAATTCCTAAGGAGAAGGAGCAAGAGGCAATAAAAACATTGATAAATTTTCCTACAATAGGGACACCAACTGGAACGTCTCAACAGTCGAGCACTAAAGCACTACCACTCCAAATTTCAGCACTAGGCTCAAGCTCTACAAAGGTTGCAAGGGTGTTTTACTATGGAGACCCTACTCTTGATGAAGAAATAGTCATTCCTAAGCATGACTATGCAACCATGATCATATATCAGATAAATGAAGTACAAGAGGCACTAGAGAAGAAAAAGAAACATGAGATACTCAAAAATGAGTATAAACAAAGGCAAGCATTAATTGAGATAAAATACATCTTTTTAGATGCATTTAGCTTGCAAGTACCTAATGAAACCAAGCTAATTATGGAGCAATTGTCTAGTATAGTGGACCAGGTATAGAATGAAGACCTTGATACTAATGCAAAACTATTAGAATGGTCTTAAAAGAGGTTCCAAAAAAAGGTAAATGAATGAATATCAAGTGAGATAGCACTATATTAGGTGGAGCTAGCCAAAAAGATTGAAAAGGTAAAATTAGTACTTGATAACATATTATCATTATACTCAAAATTTTGTGACCCATCAATTTTCACATAAGAGACCAGCCAACGAATAATGAGCTTTGAGAGGAACCTGAAAATATAAAGCATGGAGCTACCCAAGGATCCAACTCAGAGTGAGAAGAATTTTCAAACTATGCTTCACACTCAGAAAGAATTAGTTGTGTTAATAGTAGATGAGGCAAATATAAAGGCCAAATTGATACAAATTTGAATCTAGCATAACCCCACACATGCAAGTCTTGCAAAAAGAACTGGCCTATGCTGAAAATGTTTTAAAGAAAGACCCCAATCTTGCTACATTGGAAGGCCTAGTTCACCTTGTATCAGAGACAACCATCCAACTTAAATCACTAGAAATTGCACTAGACAACTAGGATGTTGTTCTTAAGATAATAATGGAGGAAAATAAATCCTTTTTGGAAAAGTATTTAGTTAATGTATAGAACCCTTTGACATAAGTATCAAAAAAGGGGAAGATAAAATTAAGGGGGAGATAAGGAGATAAATTTTGAGAAAAATACAAATACCAAAAGGATACAATAATTGCAAGGGAATATATGTGAAGGGGGGAGTCAGTACAGGGCAGATAGAGAAAGAATGACAAGGCAAGGTAGAGATAAAGAGTATCAAAATCAGCATGAGATAAATCCATCTTGAGAAGTTTTGGAGAAAACAAAGGCACATCATCTCAGGGGGAGTTACAAATGTTGAGGTATCTTCACAAAATTTTGAACAACTTTTGAAATTTTGTATATATGCCAAACAAAATTCATCTTATACTCAAAGAGATCAGATTCATAATGTTTAGTTAAGTGTTTTTGACACTCTTGTCAAAGGGGGAGATTTTTGTTCTCAGATTGGTTTTGACAATTGAGCGTCAACACACTTAAGAAATTTTCTTAGTTGAAATCGAGTATAGTATAGATGTCGAGTCACAATATGTGCTAAGCTAGAAATTCATCAAGTGTCGAGTCATTTAGATGCTAAGTAGATAGACAGTGCCAAGAAAGTCTCAACTGTCTAGTGACTAATAGGTGCTGAGAAAGACAGAATTTCTATAGGTGTCGAGTGATATAGAATTTCTATATGTGTCGAGCATCAGTAATCAGTAAGTGTCGAGTAACACAGAATCAACATAAGAGTTTGTACCCTCACAAACTAAGATGCAAACCATTCTTGAGCTGACATATGATGAATCTCGAAGGATTAAAAGATAAGATCGAATCTATTTCATTCCCTGTGCAATCAACATGCAACCAATTAGAAAAATGGAAAGATTTGAGTAGGAAAAATGGATGAATTTCAATAGTAGATTCATACCTAACCCTAAATCATGGAGGTCGAAACCCCATAATTTAGAATGTGCAAAAGAGTATGAGAGGGTATGCGAGAAGAGAATGCATGCAAGGAGTGAATACTAGCAAAGTTTAAAGGTAGTGAAAGGGGTGAAAAGACTTAGAAGAAGGACAAAATTGTAGAGTCAGTTAACATCAGAATAGAGCATTAGTACTTCATAACAAAATCACATCAAATCAAAGAGGATCAGATCAAAATGGACTGAACATCGATCTAAAATCAGCAACTGAAGATTGTAAGCTATCAGGTCAACACATTCTACTATACTTTCTAGCCATTATATTAGGAGAATGAAAATCCTATGAAGATAGGTTGGTTTCAAAACCATTTTAAAAATCCTTTAACATGGTGACATTCCAAGTGAGTTTTTGTAAATCCAATAGATAGGTACACCATTAATAGGGTAGGCCTCTCACAGGATAGACCATTGTTGATGGTTAAACTTTCTAACCTTGACAAGTTACATAATGGTGTAGTGATAAGTTGTGGGTGTCATCCCCACCCCAGTTTTACCTTCACATTTTGGACGGTTTCTGGGTAATTAAATATTGTGTTGTCTATTTTCATGCATGCCTTTATTTTCATGTTAAATAGAAATGTTACATGCATGTATTAATTTTAGTTAAAAAATTTATAGCTTAAAGTTTGGTCACTAAATCTTAGAATGGTCATGTTATACACTAAGAGGACATTCCTATCCTAGCAGAACCCTATGGCATTCCTAACAACAATGCCTATTTGGGCTCTAAACCCCGGGGTGGTCCCATGATGGCATCCACAATAATGACTACTACAAAGTCAAACTGACTGGGGGATTTTGTTGGATCCAACAGTCCTATGGACTTTGGTGAGAAACCCATGTCTTCCTTAGGACCCATTGGGCCTCTGATTTCACTACTTGATTCTATGGTGGATTCGATATCCTTGGGGTTTATCTTGTGCCTTGTTGGAAAGTTTGTCTCATTCTAACCTATGGTGGATATGGTTACAAAATGTTACTTTAAAATGTGGAAACTAATGGGTTTAGTTTCCATTTCTATGATGGCTAGCTCCCTCTTCCTATCCAATTTTATAGCTAAAAAGACTAGGATTCAGTCATGGTGGGATCATGTAACTTTGGTAAACACCATTTTTTGCTAGTGAAATGAAAATTGAGACTTAACCCAGAGAGTGATATCTACAGATATTCTTTGGTCTAGATTTTTTTGCCCAGGCTCCCTTTGGAATTCTGCGACAAGTATGTATTTAGATGGATTGGTAACTCATTTGGATAGTTCGTTAAAATTGATTCAATGAATGGCTCAAAGAATAAATTGGGTTTCACCAAGATATGTGTGAATCTGGGTATGAACAAACCCTTAATCTATGAGAATACAACTGATAATCTATGAGAATGTTACTCCCTTTTGTCAAAAATGCATCAACTTTGTTCATTTGTTTGTGGATTGTTTAAAGGGTAAGAAACTTGAGAGAAAAGTCTCCTCATAGGTGTGGAGGCAGTAGAAAGATTGAGAATATCTGAAATAGCTACCACATCCAAAACCCACAAAAAATATGGAATAGGTATGTTTGACTGAAACTTGTGTGGAGAATCTTCAAAATTTGAAAGGAACCCCTAGTAAAATTTATGAAAAGTTATAACCCTTGTGAAAGTGAATGATGATTGGTAGGGTGAGTAGACCATAAGTGATCAAATTGACAAACTGGATATTATTTTAAATGAATATGGGGAGATTTTTGACACGCAGATCCTACAACTACCTCATCTAGGTGGAGGATTGTTGAATAAAGAAATGGTGGCTGATGGAGTTGTTAACACTTGCAACCCACCCCTTAACTTGGGGTTTAGTTCACCACTCACAAATGGAACCCTGGTGGTCTCTCGACTAGGCATTGTTGAAGTATTTTCCCCCACCTCTAAGGGCCCAATCCTCAAATTTCTTTCCAATGATGTTGAATGGATAGTCCCAAAGAGAAAGCCCAAGGGAGGAAATAGGGTTGATGTTGGATCAACCATGAGGGGTTGGAGACCTCCGATTAGGAATGTTTGTCAAAAGGAAATAGAAAAGGATATAGCAAAAGGGAAACAAAAAAACCTAAAGGAAACCCATAACCATAAGAAATGAAGATCATATCCTAGAATGTGAGATGGTTGAATAGCCTAAAGAAGTAGTATGAAATCAAAAAAAAGACCATTGAACTTAATATTGATATGATTCCTTTCTAGGAAGTGAAAATGTTTGAGTAGGTTTTCTCTAGAGTAGCTAATTACATTTGGCCTGGTGCTAAATTTTCTTATGGTGATGCCAATAGAGCTTTTGCTAGCATTTCTATGATGTGGAATCTAGACAAGGTAGCATCTGTGGTTATCTTTTTCAATACCCATTTTGTTATCACAAGCTTCACCATCCAAACTACTAGTTGGAATTTCTTTAATTTCTATGCCCTAAACACTCGTAATGGTAGAATTTCTATCTGGGTTAAGGCTACTAGTGTGGCTAATTCCATGAGACAAGAAAATATTTTATGCATGGGAGACTTTAACAACCCACTCTACCCTTTGGAGAAAATGGGGGCTTGGAGGACTTTTTGGATAGCATGCAAGACTTGGAGGATTTCTTGAGAAGGAATGATATGATTGATATTGATATTGATCTTCAGGGGTCTACCTTCACTTGGTCTAACAATATATTGGGAAAAAAATTATTCATGTTAGGCTTGATAGGGCCCTCATCTCTTCTGGATGGGGCATCCTCCAACACACTTCCTTAAAGGAGGGTTCAAGGACTATATGGGATCACTCTATGTTGGTTCTCTCTTGGACACAAAGTCCAACAAGAGGAAGGCCCTTTAGGTATGAGATCATGTGGCACTCACATAAATAGTTCATATATTGTATTATGTCATGGTAGATGATCCAGTGAAGGGTATGACCATGTTCTATATTGCTAGACAACTTGATAGAATCCAAAAAGAGGCGAGAATGAAAAAAGTCCTTGTTTGGGAACATTTCCAAAGAAAAGAAGTCTACTGAAAAGAAGTTGGAATCTATCCAAATCCATCCTGCATAAGGAAATGCTCATGTTGAGTAGTAGCATGAGGGGAAGGAGTTTTGGTACAAGTGGAAGACCATCCTAAATTGGGAGGAAGTCTTCTAGAAATAGAGATATAGGGTTTAATGGTTGGAGGAGAGTGGCAGAAACATGACATTCTTTCATAGATTAGCCTCAAGAAGAAAAAATGAAACAACATTACCCTATTGTTGGATGACAAAGGTTAGGAAGTTACACAAGTGAATGAAATAGAAGCTAAAGCCAACCTATTTCCAGGAAATGTATAACCCCCCGGCTACCGAAGTCAATAGTAACTTGCAAATTGATAACCCGAGGTAGTTTTAGTCAGTGGTCAATGTCTAGATTAATGAGGATATGAGTATGGTTAGTAAGGTCAAGGAGGAAGAAATCGAAAAGGTAGTTTTTACTATGAATCACTACATAGCCCTTGGTCATGATGGGTTTCCTTCTACTTTCTTTCAAGAAACCTAGAATATTGTCAAGTATGATGTGATCCATGCTACTTGTGACTTTGTCAAAATGGATAAACAATTGAAGGAACTCAATCAAGCTTTCAGTATTCTTATCCCTAAGATGAAGGACCCTAGAAGGTTGGAATATTTTAGACCCATTAGCCTTTCAACACAATTTATAAAGTGCTTGTTAGAAATAATAGTCCACCAAGATAACTAAGGTGAGGGGGGGGGCTGAATCAGTTATCCAACAATTAAAACATTTATCTTTTAAAAAAAAATCAACCATTCAACCAAAGTAAAAAAAAACCATACAAAGATGCAGATATACAATTACACCAGATATGTTGACTAGGGAAAACCTTGATCAGAGGGAAAACCCCAGTGGGAATTATGCCCACAAGAAGATGTACTAATATAAATATTCATTTTTAGAGGATGGGTTCTATTAGGAGTCTATTACAACATTTAGTACAATGAGTCCCTATTAAGAGACTTTAAATCCCTATTAGGAGATTCCAACCTTGTTAGGAGTTGTGGTAAAATGTATGCAAGAAGAGACCAGTGCCCAAACATGCAATTTTAACTACAAGAAGAGCTCACTGCTCAAACAAATAGTTTACAGTTATTTTCCTCTTTCCTTGATCTTTCCTTTGCCCTATCAATTGAACCAATCACTGGCATACCTATAAAATAGGTCAGGAACCTCAGATCACTCAGTATAACCTCAGTAATGAAGTTTCCTTCACTTTCACACTGCTCTACACAACTTTGCATTCCATACTCTCTGTTGCTTTTAGAACATTCAAAATTAACATATATCCATACCATGATAAAGGAAAAAAATCCTTCCTTTATACCAAGTCCATGAAGAAATTCCTTGAGTAGAAAATTAGTCATTCTCAATTACTTATTATAGGACCACATTAAGAACACATTACACTTTGTAATAACACAAATCTTTCCCCTTGCAACTTGAATAATGTTCCATACATGCAATATTATGATGAGAAAGCTTAGCTACATCATCCTCAACATGTCTTCTCCATGTCCTCAGCCTCAATTCTCAAGATATCAACTCTTTTAGGAGATATAACAAGTTTACTAGAACAAGCCTCTATAAATTCTATCTCAGAACAAACATCAACAGAAAAACTTACATAACTTCTTCTAGACTTATCCTTTCTAGTTCTAATTTTAACTCCATATGTCAGATACTCAAAAGTATCTCCCATAACCTCAGGCAATTATCATATTCAACTAGTCATCCATACAAACTTGATCTTTCCGTTGTTCTTCTATTAGATACCACAAAAGACATCAAACATGCTTTGTTGACATTAATGACAAACTTAGTCATGAGTGTAACTTACCATCATCAAATCAATCTTCCAAAAATCTTCCCCTTTGGCATTGATGGCATCATAGATAAAAACATGTATTTCCAAGAATAGCAACAAAAGACTATCCATCTTCAAATCCTCTTCATCAATTATACTCCCCCATTGATATACCTCAATGTACTTTATACCATACTATTGTTCCACAAAATGTGCTTATCCTAAATATATTCCTTAGCATATTGCCAAACTTTTCTTCTTAGCATAATATTTTCATGCAATACATCTCCCCATTTAGAATAATATTTTTCATGCCAAACTTCTCCCCCATTGACAATAATTTCAAAGGTTTATGCAACCAATATCTCTGCATCATTCTCTACAACAACTGATACTTATTCAACTCAAGTGTCAAAAGAGATTGTTCACAACAATATCAATCAAGATTCCTAGATGACTCTGTCCATCATAGATACTCCTCCATATAGGAAGCATCAACATCCAGCCCAAAAAAAAATGGTGCTCTATTACCCTAGACTAATGCATTCTCACATCCTCTACTCTGATGTAGGAAGGGACATAACCCCAAGCATACAGGTTGCAAATACTCAAAAGTCTCTTTGGGGAGAGTTAGTGAATATGTCCACAATCTGTTCTTTTGTGATCACATACTCCAATCTAATTTCTTTTTCTGCATTTTTTTCCCTCAACATATGATACTTAATAGAAATGTGCTTAGTCTTCAAATGAAATACTAGATTCTTAGACATATTTACCACACTTGTGTTGTCACAATGTATAACAATAGGTTCACTAATTTCTATCATTACATCCTTTAGCATCTGCTTAATCCAAATAACTTGATTGCAATTATTTGCTATTGCAACATACTCTGCATTTGTTGTACTTTGAGATGTACAATCCTACTTCTTTCTTAACCAAGAAACCAATCTTCCCCTAAGAAAGAAGGCTCCTCCATTGGTTCTTTTTCTATCATCCATGTTGCCTACCCAATCTATATTAGTATACAAAAATTAGAGTAAAATCATTAGATTTGTCATACCATAATCCAAATTATAAGGTTTCTTTAAGATGAATATAAATATCCTTTTCACTACTGCATAGTGTGATTCACTAGGATCAACCTGGAATATCGCAATAATTCCAACTGCATTTCCTATATATGGCCTTCTATGAGTCAGATATTGCAATCCTTTGATCATAGATATATACTACTTCTGCTCAAAACTAGGTGTCTCATCCTTCATAGATAACTTGTGTCTAGTTACCATAGGTGTTCCAATAGGCTTACATGTTTCAAAACCAAACCTTTTAAGTAAATCCTTTAAGTATTTAGTCTAAGAACTAAATATTCCTTCTTTATTATGTACTATTTGTAATCCTAGGAAATATTTCATTTCTCCTATCATACTCATTTCAAATTCTTTCTTCATCTCTTCTACAAAATTCTTTCTTTCTTTATCATTACCTCCAAATTATATAATTTCATTGACAAATATTATCAAAATCATCAAACCATCATTAATTTATTTCCAATATAGATTTCTATCTATCATACCTTTGCTATATCTAAGCTTTGTCAAATGCTTTTCTAACCTTGCATAGCAAGTTCTAGGTGCTTGCTTTAATCCATACAATGCTTTCCTTTGTTTGCATACTATGTCAATTCATCTATCAAAGGATATCCTATAGTCTGCTCAATGTATACCTCTTCTTCAAGTTCTCCATTCAGGAATGTTGACTTGACATCCATTTGATATACTTTGAATTTCTTCTATGTTGCATAGGCTAAAAATAGTCTTACTACCTCTATTCTAGCCATTGGAGGATAAGTCTCCTCATAATCTATTCCTTCTGGCTATTAGTAACCTTTACATAGCAATCTTTCTTTTTATCTTACAACTTCTCCTTGCTCATTTAGCTTGTTTCTGAATACCAATTTGATTCCCATCACATTCTTGTCTGTTGGCCTAGGCACCAATTCCCATGTTCCATTATTTTCTATCTGATCTAATTCCTCTTTCATATATTATTTCTAGTAGTCATCTTTAGATGATTCATCTATATTCTTTAGTTCAACTTGAAATATCAAGCATAGTTCTTCATTCACTCTACTCCTTTTCATTACACCTTTGTCTTTGCTTCTGATGATTTGTTTGGATGGATGATTCTTTATCATGTCCTTTCCTGAAGTAGGAGTTTCTATCTCAACTATTGGTTCTACTGATGGTTATAAGCTTTGTGCCTTCCTTAGATCTCCTTCATTCTACAAATCATTGTTAGTCTCAAGAAATATCTCATCATTCCTTGGCTTAGTAACAACATCATCATTTGAATTGTAATCAACTATTCTCTCTTGTATTCTTAACTTCTCAGTAATTCTCACATTTGCACATTCCATAATAGTCTTAGTTCTATTATTATAACATCAACAATCCTTGATTTTCAATGAATAACCAAAAAACATACCTTCATAACTTCTAGCATCAAACTTACCAATATCATCATCTCTCTTTATGTAACATTTAATTCAATATATTTTTAAATACTTAACTATAGGTGAGTGACCAAACCATAGTTTATAAGGTGTCTTATTTGTGTCCTTCCTAACTTGTATTCTATTCATAGTGTAGACTATTGTAGTCACGTCTTCTCTCCAAAATATATTCGATACATCATTCTCTACTAATAGAGCTCCTGCAGCTTCTGTAATAGACTTGTTCCTTCTCTCTACAATGCTATTCTATTCAGGGGTTCTCAGAGCTGATAGCTATCTTTTAATTCCATTTTCTTCACTAAACATGTTAAACTCATTTGAATTAAATTATCCTCATCTATCTAATCTTGAACATTTAATCTTCATACCATATTCATTTTTTACTCTATTCTTGAACATCTTGACCTTGTCAAATGTCTCATATTTCTCTTTAAGAAATGCAACCCACGTCATTCTAGAAAAATCATTAACTAGAATCATTAAACAACTTTCACCATAGAATACTCTATTCTTTTTAGGACCACTGAGATTTGTGCATACAATTTCCAACTTTTTTGTAGTGGTTAACTTCTTGCTTGAAAAAGAAGTTCTATTATGCTTTGCCAAAACACACTCCTTGTAAATTGTGTTAGTAAGATTTATAATCTATGGAAAATATCTAATAGAAACATTCATATGACATAATCTCTTATGCCATAACCAACAATCATCTACCTTTACAACCAAACATGTCATTTCAGTAGGATTCAGCTGAAATACATTATCTCTAGATCTAGTTCTTGTTCCAATTACCTTTTCATCTTTATCTCTAATCATGTATGTCTTTTCTATGAATTGCAATTGATAACCTTTTTCTAATAGTTGTCTAACACTCAAAATATTGTGCTTTAAAACATCAAAAATTTATATATGCTCAATATTAGTTTTACCATCAAGAGTTTTAGATCCAATAACTTTTACTTGACATGATGCATTGTTTCCAACTCTAACAATTCCTCCATCCTAACTTTTGAAGTCAAAAACCTTTTTCATGTCACTAGTCATATGATGTGAACAACCACTATCAATTATCCAATTAGATTTCTCATCAACCTGTGATACCAAAGCTACCTTCTTTAGAATTTCTTCTTTAAATGACACAAATTCATTTTCATCATCACTAGCAATTAATGCTAGTTCATCAGAATCATAATCTAGATTTGCATCAAACAATATCTATCTTTGCTAGGCTTATGATTTCCCTTATACTTTTTCTCCCCTTTAGGACATTTATATGCATAGTGACTATATTCATCACAAGTCCAACATTTAAAGATTTTCTTACCTCCTTTTTCTCTTCTTACTAGAAGGGCTATCGCTTCATCAATCTTTCTATCTTCTTTAGATCTACTACTACTAGCAAAATCTCTTGTAGCACTTGTGCTCCTTAATAAGTTAGGTTGAATACTTAAGACACTAAAATTTGTCTCTATTTTGGTCAATTCTCCAGACTATCTAAGTTCATTCTCAAATACTTCAAGTCTTGCAAGCAATGTCTCTTTTGTGAAATCTTTGGTACATGATATCAACAACTTTATCATTTGTATTGCTGACTTTAATGGTAGTGTTAGAGTTTTCAATATCTTCTATATAACTTCATCATCATCTTTGGTTCCTCCTTAAACTTTAATATCTATAGTAATTTTTGATATCCTTCCTATATATATTCTTACAGATTCATCTTCCATCATCTTAGCATCTTGAAATGCACAAATCCAAGTTTGTAGCCTTAACTTCTTAGAGTGTTCATCACCTTCAAAAATATTTTTTAAATCTTTCCAAATAAAATATGAAGTAGCAAGTGATTTTACCTAATTGTACTCAATTTTAGGAGGTGCAGTCAATAGTGTTTCTCTAGCTCTCATGTCACACATGAAAAGATCTCTTTCTACCTTGGTGCAAGTTTCCAAATCCTTTTCTTCAATGATTTTCTTCACTAATTTTCTTAAGATCCAATATCCCATATCCAAACACAATAAGTGTATCTTCATATTTTTCTTCTAGCTGTCATAGTTTATTCCACTAAACTTTGGACTATCCTTCATGAACATGTTTGCCATGGATCTCCCAAAGCTACTAAACTTTTTCTTCAAGGACCTAATGCTCTGATACCAATTGTTAGAAATAATAGTCCACCAAGAAAACTGAGGGGACAGGGGGGTTGGTGAATCAGTTATCCAAAAATTAAAACATTTATATTTTATAAAAAAAACTAAACCATTCAATCAAAGTAAATAACAACCATACAAAGATGCATGTAAACAATTAAACTAGATATGTTGACTAGGGAAACCATTGATCGGAGGGAAAACCCTCGTGGGAATGATGCCCACAAGATGATTTACTAATATAAATATTCCTTGTTAGAGGATGGATCTTGTTAGGATTCTATTACAACATTTACTACAATGAGTCTATGTTAGGAGACTTTGAATCCTTGTTATGACATTCCAACCCTATTAAGAGTTATGGTAGAATGTATGCAAGAAGAGCCCACTACCGAAATATGCAATTTCAACTACAAGAAGAGCTCACTACTCAAAAAAATATTTTACTATTATTTTCTTCTTTCCTTGATCTTGCCTTTTTCATGTCAACCAAACCAATCACTGTCAGACGTTGTAGACTAGGTCATAAACCTCAAATCCAAATACCAAACCTTGAATCACTTAGGATAACTTTGGCAATGAAGTTTCCTTCACTTTCGTACTGCTCTACTCAACTTTGCATTCTACACTCTCTGCTACTTTTAGAATATTCACAATTTGCATATATCCATACCATGATAAAGCAAAATATCCTTCCTTTATACCAAGTCCATAAAAAAATTCCTTGAGTCGGCTGTTAATACTTCTGAATTAGTTATTATTGGACCACATTAAGAACATGTTACACTTAGTGATAACACAAATATTTTGCCTTGCAACTTGAATAACTTTACGTAAACACAATATTATGATGAGCAAGATTAGCCTCATCATCCTCAACATGTCTTCTCCAAGTCTTCAATCTCAATTCTCAAGATATACACTATGCTAAGAGATATAAAAAGTTTACCAGAACATGCCTCTATAAACTCTATCTTAGGAAAAACATCACCAAAACTTACATAACTTCTTCTAGACTTATCATTTCTTCTTTCAACATTAATTGCATATGCCAAATATTCAGGACTATCTCCCATAACCTTAGGTGGTTATCATGCTCAACTAGCCACCCATACCAACTTGATCTTTGCACTATTCTTCTGTTAGATACCACAAAAGACATCAAACATGCTATGTTGACATCAATGACAAACTCATTCATAAATATAACATACTATCATCAAATCAATCTCCCAATAGTTCTTTCTAAGTTAATGGTAAATTATATCAAGCTCCTTCTTGATAAGTTCATAGGCCCCTACTCAAATGGTTTTGTGCCAGGGAGGCAGATTCTTGAAGCAACAATAAACACTCGTGAAGTAATTCCTTTTATGGAAAGGATCGAGAACCCAAGTATGGCCCTAAAACTAGATATCTCCAAAGCTTATGATAAGGCTAGGAGGAAATTTTCTTTCCTATTCTCTCTAAGCTTGGCTTTAATGAGAATGTTACTAGAATTATGAAAAAATGTAGTGACCTCTGTTACATTTCCAGTGCTTATCAATGGAGGTCCTTGAAAATTCCTCTCTTCTTCCCAAAGTCTACATCAAGGTGACCCCCTATCTCCTTACCTATTTATTATTGTGGTAGAGGTATTAAGAAGAAATTTAGTTTCTTTGACTAACTCTGGAAAAACTAAAGGTACTAAACCTGCTTCCCTATGCACCCCCATAAATTATCTTGCAATTTGTGCATGATACATTCTTATTTGGTATCTCCTCTATCTATGGAGCCAGAGAGTGGAAAGACACCCTGAATCAGTATGTGCTGGTTTCTACTCAATGCATAAATTACTAGAAAAGGGAAGTGTATCTCTTTAACACTATTGCTAGTTTGAAAGAAAAGATGATCAAAATTCTTGGTAGATAGGGGGTGTCTCTCCTAGAAACTGATCTTGCTCTCCCACTCACAATTATAGAAGTCCCAAATTAGTATTGAAATGGCCTAGTTGAATGCATCCAAAGAAAGTTGGTAGGCTGGAAAATTAAAATTCCAAGAAACAAAGGGAAACTTTAGCTTCTCTTTGCCTCCTTGGAGGGCATCCCAATGTATTTCCTCTCCATCTTCAAAAGCCTAGGTAGATTTAGAGACATTCTTAAGACAATCCAACATAATTTTTTATGGTCTTGCACTAAAGAGAAGTCTAGGTTGAGTTTGGTGAGCTGGGAAAAAGTTTGTTATCCTAAAGCACTTGGACTATTGAATATAAGAAGAATATGACACTTGAATAAGGCCCTCCTAACCAAAATTGGCTAAAAATTGGTGAATTCTTGGTGCAGTCGGTGCAACATTGTGATGGCTAGGTACCTTGGATGGTCTTCTTTCCATCACTTTCTTTGGACACATGCTCTTCCCCAAGGTTCTAAAATCTAGAACAATGTGGTTAACACCTAAAAAATATTGAAGATGGATTATCACTAGATCATAGCCAATTAAAACTCAATTGAATTCTAGGAAGATTAATGGCTCCAAGATAGCCCCTCATGCACACTAAGTTACTACCTTTCTGTGATATGTGTACTAGATTTTATGGCTCTCTGATTTGAAGCTTTATCAACCTAGATTGAGAATGGATTAAATTCTATAACTAGTAGCCGATATAGACAGGCCTTCCCCTAGAACTGCAAGACCTTATTGAGAATTATAGTATCCCCCTTACCCTAGTGGAGGATTCATTGGTTTAGAAACTTACCCCCTCGAGTGATTCCATAGTGAAATCATCTTATCTTTGTTGTCTCTGGGGGGGAGGTGGCCTAGGGAGATTGGACAAAGGTCTAGCACCATTGGATCCTACCAAAGATAAACTTCTCCTAGTGGAAAACTTTGCATGGGTCTATCCTCACTGTGGATAACCTCCAAACAAGAGGGTGTCAACTTGCTAACTGCTACATTTTATGTCTCCATGATGTTGAATCTATTCCACACCATCTTGTCCACTACCCTTTTTCCATAGAGGTGTGGAGGGAGGTCCTTTCTTTATGGGAGGTCCAGTGGTGTATTGATGGAGACTTGCAGCAATTTATTCACTAGGATGGCCTATTTACACACCCTTACCTTAAAAACTTATGGTCTATACTTCCCTTGTATGTCTCATGGAAAATATGGAAGGAGCTGGACAATAGAATTTTTAAGGAACAACCCACTACAAGTTTGAGGGTGGCCCAATAGGTTATTTGACTTCTAAAAGAATGTAGTGAGATGTGGCATCCTCCCCTTGAGTCCTAGATTAATATCAATTTTGATGGTTTGTCCATGATGGGCAGTACTACGGCAAGACATGTCTTTCATAATAGTATGGGAAATCTACTAGTTGCCTATACTAGAAACTGTGGAGGGGGCTCAAACAATGAAGTTAAAGCCTTGGCACTTCTATAAGGTTTGAGAATTTTCAGAACACATGGAATTAATAAGGTTTCCCTTGAGGGGACTCAATTTTAATTATGAATGTTGTTAAAGGAGAGGGTCAGAGAAACTAGTAAATCAAAATATTTGAGAAACAATAGTCCACCAAGATAACTGTGCGGGGGAGGGGGGTGAATTAGTTATCTAATAATTTTAAAAAAATTCAACCTTAAACAATCTTATCCATTCAACCAAAGTAGACAAAAGCCATAAAAAGATGCACATAGACAATTACACTAGATATTTTAATTATGGAAACCCTTGATCATAGGGAAATCCCTAGAGGGAATGATGCTGAAAAGATAATATACTAATATAAATATTCCTTGTTAGAGAACACACCTTGGTAGGATTCTATTACAAATATTAGTACATATGAGTCCCTATTAGGGGAATTTGATTCCTTTTTAGAAGATTCCAATCCTGTTAGGAGTTGTAGAAGATAGAAGGACCCACTGTCCAAACAACTTCTGAAGCAAGATCACCAAACTCACTATTCAACTAATCTCTCAACTATTCCTTGCAAAATAATTGCATGTATTGAACTTTAAACTCTTTCCTCTATCCTTTCAATTTGGCCAATCACTATCAAACCTTTTATACCAAGTCATGAACCTCAAATCCAAGTATCAAACTTCAGATCACACAATAAAACCTTAGTAATGAAGCTACCTTCATTTCTCCTCTACTTTTCTTATCTTCACATTCTGCTCTTTTCTCTGCTTACAATCATTTGCATTACTTCATACATCCATCATATATGATAAATAAAAATGTCCCTCCTTTATATCAAATCCATAAAATAATTCCCTAAGTTGGCTATTACACCTTCTCAGTTAATTATTATAGGATTACATTAAGAACATGTTACACTTAGTGATAACATTAATCATACACCTTGCAACTTGAATATTTTTCCATACACATATCATTATGATGAGAAATCTTAGCTACATCATCACCAACATGTCTTCTTCACATATTTAACTTTAGCATCTTAGAATAACAACTTTCCTAAGAGATATAACAAGTTTACTAGAACATGCCTTTGAAAACTCTATCTCAGTATAGTCTTCACCAAAACTTACATAACTTCTTCTAGAATTAATATCTTATGCTTTTAAGGTTAGCTAGATATACTAGAGATATAGTATAATCTCCCTTTGACCTTCATACTAAAAGTAGTCAATGATCTGTCTATACCAACTTGATCTTTATTGATCTTCTTCTATCAGATACCAAAAAAAATTGGTATGTTGACATCAATGAAAAACACAGTCATGAGTGTAACATATCATCAAGATAATGACATAATCATGTTTCTATCGTAACCACCCATAGGAATATCATCAACATTCATGCTTCCAACAATCTCCCCCTTTGGTATTGATGGCAACATAGATGAAAAACTTCTTGTTCCAAGAATACCAACTACAAAAGACTTTTAACCTTTCTTATCAAATCCTCTTCACCAATCATTCTCCCCCATTGATATACCTCAATTTTATTTATGTCAGACTATTTTTCTATGTTGTACTTCTCTTTTTGTACTTCTTTCCAACTAATTTTTTGAACATGTTGTACTTTTTTTCCATGCTTTTCAAACAAATTTTCCATGATATACTTGTTTTTCATGTTGTACTTTTACCAACTACAAAAGAATGTTACTCTTTCTTTTCAAATCCTCTTCATTAATCATTTTCAAATCCTCTTTATCAATCATTCTCCCTGATTGATATTCCTCAATGTGCTTTATATCATACTATTTTTCCATGTTGTACTTCACCTATTGTATTTCTTTCCAACTAATGTTTTGAATATGTTGTACTTGTTTTCCATGCTTTCAAACTATTTTTCTAGGTTGTACTTCTCCCTTATTGACATCAATATCAAACATTTCAACAACCATCAAACTTTTTAATAACTATTTCTAACTAGCTCAAGTGTCGAAAGACATTTCTAACAAACAACATCCAACAAGAGTTCTAGATGACTTAGTCTATCATAAATACTTCCCCATATAGAAAGCATCAACATTCAATCTAGACAAATAATAGTGCTCTATTACACTGAACTAATGTACTCTTGCATCATTTATTATGATGTAGAAAGGGGCAAAACTTCTAGCATACCTTGCAAAGACTCAAAAGTATCTTTGGGAAGAGGCTTAGTGAAAATATTTGTAATATTCTCTTCGGTGTTTACATACTCCAATCTAATTTCCTTTTCTGCAAATTTCTCTCTCAATATGTGATACTTGATAGAAATGTGCTTAGTCTTAGAATGCAATGCTAGATTCTTAGACATATATACTATGCTTGTGTTGTCACAATGTATGACAACAGGTTCATTGAATTTTATCCTTATATCCATCAGCATCTACTTCATCCAAACAACTTGATTACAATTGATTGTTGCTATAACATATTCTACTAAGGCTCTACTTTGTGAGGTACAATCTTTCTTCTTGCTTATCCAAGAAACCAACCTTCCTCCAAGAAGGAAGGCTCCACCAGTTGTGCTCTTTCTATCATCCATATTGCCTACCCAATCAGCATTAGTATACGCATATAGAGTGAAATAATTTGATCTATCATACCACAATCCAAACTTTGGTGTTCCTTTCACATATCTAAATATCTTTTTGTCTTTAGCATAATGTGCTTCTTTGGCATCAGCTTGAAATCTTGCAACAATTCCAACTGCATTTTCTATATCTAGCCTTGTGTGAGTTAGATATTGCAATCCTCCCATCACATATATATACGTATTATGTTCAACAGTAGGTGTCTCATCCTTTGTAGATAACTTTTTTCCAGTTAGCATACATGTTCCAATGGGTTTACATGTTTCCAAACCAAACATTTTCATTAAATCTTTCAAATAATTATTTTGAGAAATAAAGATTTCTTCTTTGTCTTGTATGATCTACAATCTTAGAAAATATTTCATTTCTCCTATCATGTTCATTTCAAATACCTTCTTCATTTCTTTTCTATATCCAAGATTTGTCAAATGATTGTCCAACCTTGTATACTAAGTTCTGGGTGTTTTCTTCAAGCCATACAATGCTTTCTTCAATCTGCATACTATGTCCTTGTCATCTATCAAAGGATAACCTGCAAGTTGTTCTATGTATACCTCTTCTTCATGTTCTCCATTCAAAAATGCTAACTTGACATCCATTTCATATACTCTGAATTTCTTATATACTGCATATGCTAAGAATAACCTTACTACTTTTGTTCTTGTCATAGGAGCATGGGTTTTATCATAGTCTATTCCTTCTTGTTGTAGTTAACCTTTACATACAATTCTTGCCTTTTTCCTTGCAACTTCATCTTGTTCATTCATCTTGTTCCTAAATACCCATTTAGTTCCTACCACATTCTTATATGTTAATCTGGGGACCAATTCCCATGTCTCATTCTTTACTATCTGATCTATTTCCTCTTTTATAGCTTGCTTCCAATACTTATTTTTATATGTTTCATCTATATTCTTAGGTTCAACTTGAGATATCAATCATAGTTATTTATTAATTCTACTTCTTGTCATCACATCTTTATCTTTGCTTCTAATGATCTACTCTAGTGGATAATTATTTGTCATATTGTTACCCAAAGTAGGAGTCATTATCTCAACTCTTATCTCTATTGATGATTTCAAGCTTTGTACCTACCTTAGATCTCCTTCACTTATAGGTGAGTGACCAAACCATAGTTCATAAGGGGTCTTGTTTTTGTCTTTACTAACTTAGACTTTGTTCATAGTGTAGACTATTGTATTCATAGCTTCTTTGCAAAACATTTTTCATACATCATTCTCATCTAACATAGCTCTTGTTGCTATTGTTATTGGTCTTTTTCTTCTCTCTACAGTGCCATTTTGTTGAGGGGTTCTCAACTCGACTCTTTCTTCTACTCTAGGATCGAATGTTTTCTCTTCAATCTGATTCCTATTCTGTAAATCATTGCTAATGATAACTTCCACATTTTCATGGTTAACCTTTGGATCAACAATAGTTAGTAAAGCTATCTCTTCTACTACTTCCTTTTCCTTAACCAATTCAAGCTCATTATCTTTATCACCATCATTCAAGAATCTTTCCATACTTGATTTAAATTCTTCATCTTCATCAAAAAGTAAACTCTTTCTAGTTTTCCTTACTCTCGTAGGGCATGTAGATGAAAAATGAAAAAACTCATTACATGTCCAAAAAGAAAACATTTCCATACCTTGCTTGTCTCTTTCATAATTATATCATTTCCTTCTTTGATCTTCATGTCTTGATTGGATCTCAATATATCTTTACTTGTGCCTCTATCTGGAAACTTAATGCTCAATTTTGTACATAATTCTAGTCTCTCACCAAGAAGCTCCATCTTCTGGGTGTCAAAATTTCCTCCATCAGAATCAGGACTATCTTTTATAGAATAACTCACCACTAATCTCCCATAGCTACTAATTAGCTTATCCTTAAGGGACTTGATGCTCTGATACCACTTGTTATAAACAATACTCCACCACAACTAAGAGGTTGGTGGGGTGAGGCGAGGGGGTGAGGTGAATTAGTTATGCAATAATTTAAACATTTATCAACCTTTAACAATCTTATCCATTCAATCAAATAAAACAACAACCATAAAAAGATGCACATAGATAATTACACCACATATGTTAACTAAGGAAACCCTTGATCAGAGGAAAAATCCCGATAGGAATGATGCCCACAAGATGATGTACTAATATAAATAGTCCTTGTTAGCGATGGACCCTATTAGGAGTCTATTACAAGATTTAGTACATATGAGTCCATATTAGAAGACTTTGAATCCTCATTAGAAGATAGAAGGACCCACTATCCAAACAACTTCTGGAGCAAGATCACCAAACTTTCTATCCAACTAATCTCACAACTATTCCTTACATAATAATTATATGTTCTAAATTTTAACTTCTTTCTTTTGTCTTGTCAACCAAACCAATCACTATTAGACCTTGTAGACTAGGTCACAAATCTCAAATCCAAGTATCAAACTTTGGATCACACAATAAAAGCTTGGCAATTAAGTTTCCTTCACTTTCACTCTTCTTTGTTTATCTTTGCATTCTTCTCTTTCTGTTTCTTACAACCATTCACATTACTTCATACACCCATCATACATGATAAAGGAAAATGTTCCTCCTTTATACCAAATCCATAAAATAATTCCCTTAGTTGGCTACTACACCTTCTCAATTAATTATTATAGGACCACATTAAGAACACATTACACTTAGTGGGGTAAAAGCACAAACTTGTATCACCCTTTTCTAAAGGAAAAGAATAACAAAAGTATAACTATTCACATTCAATGATATAAAATTGGTATTATTATTTTGAATTTGGAAATGAAGTAAACTAATGAAATGTGTAGAAATGGATATAGTTTAGGATTATAATTTTTAATAATTATTTGGAATAATAATTGATATATTTTACTAATTTTTATAGATAAATTTTTAGGTGTTGAAAAATGTTGAAAATTAAATGTCTAGTTCCCACCACAGAACTGTATGGAAATAAAGTTACGTTTGATCTTAGACTATGTTATAGATAACATATATATCTAGAATAATTAAAAAAAAAAAAAATCCTTTAGACCTATATTTTTTCTTTTATAAGGATTGAAATCTCAACTCACCTAAAATTGATAGTTTTCATCTCCCATCACATTTTTCAAAAAAAAAAAAAAACTCTTCTAACTAGGAAAAAAATTATACATTCTAGAAGAGGACTCTCTCCTCTACGATGTCATATATATATATATATATATATATATATATATGATCTTATCTTTTTTTCTTTCTCAAAAACAACATCTTTTCAAGTGTCAAAATATGTGGTTGTAGAATTTTTTAATTGTAATATACTATATCTAATTAAAACACTATAAACTCTATATGAGAATATTCTTGACTCCAAGCACTATAAAATGGTGATTACATATTATTTAAAAATATCATAAAAAATAGTTAGAGTTATTGAAACACCACTTTTTTGAAATAATTTTATTTTTATACAAACTAGCATAAAACATGCATTTAATAGACATTTCTAGTTGGAAAAGTGCTCAACTATAATGAATTTATCTAGATCATATGTTTAAAAAAAATAGATTTTTACATAGAAATACTCAAATTCGGTCATTTTGATAAGTTAGTCTAAAAGGTGGAACAAATTTGTACTTTTACCCAGTGATAACATTAATCTTCTTCCTTGTAACTTAAATACCTTTCCTTAAACATATCATTATGATGATTGAGCTTAGCTACGTCATCACCAACATGTCTTCTTCACATCTTTAACTTTGGCTTCTCATAATAACAAATCTACTAAGAGACATAACAAGTTTACAAGAACATGCCTCTATAAACTCTATCTCAGTACAAACTTCACTAAAACTTGTATAACTTCTCCCAGACTTACTAACCTATACTTTTGAGGTTAGCTATAATCTCCTTTAACCTCACTACTAAAAGTACTCAACAATCTTTCTGTACCAACTTGATCTTTACCGATGTTCTTTTTTCAAATACCACTAAAAATTGCTATGTTGACATCAATGACAAACATAATCATAAATGTAACATATCATCATGATAATGATCTAATCATGGGTATGTGCAAGATCATGGTGTGCCAAAAAGTGACGATCTCAAAAATCTATAGTTCTGAAATATCTCAAACCATTTCAAAATCTATTCCAACTTTTTTCCCACCCACCCTGATACTAAACAAAAACAATTAATATCTTTATAAAGTCTACTATATCTTTTAATACCAAACCCATATGATCAACCTTAAAAACATCCTAATAATGTGCTTTTGGCCTATTTTTATGTGATTTTTACATCAAACATGTAGCTAATGATATTTTTTTTTACCAAAATTTGATGAAATGAAAAGGGTTTCTTAAGAATGTTCTTATCTTTTCATAAATGTAAGGTTTGTCAAATTATGAGTTTAGTAAGAAATTATTACTTATTTTCTAATGGAGTTATGTATAAAGTGCTGACTGACACACTACTTGAAAAACAACTATAACTTTCAAATGGTACACCATTTTTTAAATCCAAATGATGCATCACATTCTATGTTTCTTCTACTATAAGGAAAAAAATGAAAAATTGAATTTTGTAGAATTTTGAATTAGTTAAGGTGATCAGACACGAGAATTTTTTAATTCAAAAAATACTCAAGTCAAAAATTATTTATTTACTATTTATTTAGAATAAAAATATCCAAAAATATGTGTCACATCCAGACATGAGTCTACTACTTATATCTAGAATATTATTAAAAAATATTATCATTTGATTTTGATTAAGGTGGTCAGACATATGTCTACTTATTTTTGTCCTGAAATTTTTGTAATATTACATTAAAATTCAAAATTTTGACCAATAAATTTTTATTTTTTTGAGATAAGTCCTAGTAGTTTAGATATTAGATTCAATTTTCTAGAGATAATTTTCTCTCAACTTTTTGATATAATGTTAATAACAAGTAGAAAATTGCACATCAAGTTGACATAACATTGATTTTCTAAATTTTTATTGCCACTTAAGAGCATAGTTTGGTTGACCGTGATCCTGCACATACCCTCATGTTTCTATAGTTTTCTCCCATAAGAATTTATCATTAGCATTCATGCTTCGAACAAAGTGATAATTTATTAAATCTGTAAGTTGATGGAAGAGTGCCATGAGATCCACATAGTTCAGAAATATCATGAAGGTAATGGCATGGTAGATGAGCTGGAAAAAATTGGCCATAGTGTCATGTAGTTAATTGAATGGGAGGAGGTCATACAGTTTCCATCATAAACTCAAGCTATTATGGAAATATAGTGTACTTACAATAGAGCCATATAAATCATCACAATAGGTGGAAGACCTTCAATTATTTCCATGGGCAAGAAGATAAGGCTCTTCATAAATGAATCGGTTGGTAAGATTGTATGAAGATTCACCTTAATAATTTGATTGTCATGATCTTTAAGCATTGATGAAAAAGGATGCAAAGGGTAGATTTTTTGAGATGTAAAAAACTAGCAATAAATGATAAAAAAAAAATACAATTTGTTAAATTTCTGCTCCAACTATAGGGGGTGACAGCCATTTAAAGATGAAAAGGAACTGTTAACATGAGCCTCTAAGGGTGGTCTTTTAATTTTTACGAAACCTTGTGGATTTATTATGGTTTCTTAGTGCCTTTTCTTTTTAATCTTGGGTGCAATTAACTGCCAAACCTACAACAAGGCTATCTTAGGAAATTCTAAAGAGTTGGTGATTGAACTAGGTGACAACATGGGCACCAGTGATCATATTGAACCGGTGGGAGTGGAGGCTTGCATGCATAAGAGCGAAGCGACAATGGTTTATCTACAAAAGGATGACATATTACCAGTTATGAAAGGGATGAAAAAACATGGTGAGAATATCTCCATACAGATCTTTAATTCTTTGACATATAGGAAAGTGACAATCAATGGGATGGGTTTTAAAATCAGGTAGGAAGTCATTGTGAACATTGCATGGTTTTTCCTAGACGGTAAGAATTGGCACAAGTAGGTGAAATTAAACAAGGAAACTAGTTTGTGAGATTTTTTCAAATTTAAGGAGGAATAGGAGTGAATGAGTGGTGGGTTTTCAAGGGAATACCTTCTGAAACCCCGGGATGTCATCTACTATTCTATTATGAGATACATTACCCTCAAGGATCAGTTTTAGGTACTCTATTATTACCATTTCCTCATTCTTAACCACTTGACAAACCTAGATCATATTTCCTTTCTATTTCTTTTGTTGCATTCTATGGAAGATTGTATCTATAAGGCTAGGAGGAAAAAGGAGGACGATAAAACCTTTTATCTCATCACCAGGGGCTCATGAATAAACTATATACCTACCGTATTTCCAAAAACCTACTGCTCTTGGTCAGCTTGTTGGCTTCTGGCACCTCTCAAGTCTCATTAGACCTTGGCCCTAGTCTCAGCCAAAAAAAAACCATGAAAACCCTGGGCCTAATTTTAAAATTAGCCTCATTAATTCATGTATAGATACTAGGAAGAGGAAGAAGAGTGCCTAGAGAAGTAGCAAATGCCTCTAGCTAGAAATTTCAATTCCCCCCCACCCAAAGGATAATTCTAGATCTAAATCTACCACAAGTCATGTTAAACTTGCCAAAAGGAAAAGACTACCCCAGGACACGAAGCTTTTCCCCAGCCCCCTAGCCCCTCTCACATTTTTGACACCCTTAAAGCTACCCCAACAAGAAGTGGGGCATGAAGGATACATCATGTCCTCTAGGAAAGATGCGCCTAGAGGTGAGGGAAAAAAGGCAAGCATAGCAAAAGCTAGAGCCACAATAATGCTAGATTGGATAGGTTGAAGTAGTCAATCAGAGATTTGACTGACAATCACATTAGTATCTACAAGAAATTTGACACTTTGGTGGAATTCTCTATAAAATCATGCATTTCATTGCCACCATCCTTTAATTTTTTTTAGGTGAATAAGGATGAGAAGGACCTGGGCAATGAGAGTGAAACAACCCAATCCATTTACAAATTTTGGGTAGAGGACTGGTTGAAGACGCTCCTGCACAAACCTGTCAAGGTGGAGGTAGAGGATGTGAACATGGACGTACCTAAGGAGAACTAGGATGAGGATCCTAGAAATAAGGATAGTAGCTAACTCTATGTCCTTTTTATTTTTTACTACTATGTTTTTTTTTACTATGAATTGGATACCCTACAACATTTTACATTATATGGTTCTATCGATATGTGAGATTGATAGTAGCAAGTTGTTTCCATGTTGGCTAATTTTTTTCATTTTTTTCTTCCTACTAGTATTATGACTGATGGTATTGTTAATTGGGCTTTGGATATTATATGTTTTTTGAAATTTAAAGATGGTATCGATTAGATGAATGAGAGGTAACCTTCGGCTGACTTTTCAGCCTTTGTGTACTTTGGGGTCAACCCCCCGTCCTACTATCTAATACTTCAAAACTGATGGGCACTTGATCAATTAGTCTTTGACAAGATGATGCATTTTTTAATCAATGTATGAAGTGTAGGACTATTGAGTTAAACACAAGTTGAGCCTAGTATATAATGGTCAGTCAATGAACACTATTGAAGTAGAACATTAAGAAACTTAAGGGTTAGTTGAGTAAATAATATTAGCCAAGTGATAGTTTTGGCCAAAAAAGTTGAAGAAGGAAAATTTAGTAATGAAAAAACATAGTGAAAACTAAGAAAGACTGTAAAAGTGAAGTGGGATAGATTAGAAGAGATTGAGCTATATAGTGTTAACTGAGCAAAAGAATCCAATGATGACCAAAGTATCAAAAAATTAATAGTTTGTGAAAGAATCAAGTTTGAGGCCAATATAGTTGAATTTTTAGATTAGAAAAATGTGTGCAAGATAAGGGCTGATGATTTGGCATATTTAATGGATGAGTTTTTTTTTTTATGTGATCAAGAAAAGGATTTAAATAGAAGTTTCTAGAAGTATCAAGAAAGGAGTAGAATGACTAAATGAGGAAAGATTCATATAATCTTATAAAACCTAAAGATCTACGAGGAGTTTTAAGTGAAAAAAGATTATATTAACCTATTTAAGGAAGCATAAGAGATGTTTTCTAAGGTTGGTTCAATTTTTATTAGTGATCTTATAGAGAAATTATGAAAAACATAGTAGAAGAGGAAAGGTTTGAAGATTGGTGAAGTCTTATTTCTTGAAAGGTTCCCAAGAAGATCAATGACGAAGATGATAATGAAGTCCAGTCAATGAATCAATGAATGAGATGATGGCTCCAAATCTTAATTTCAAAAGTGAGTTGTACCTAAACTAATGAAACATAATGTTAATTTCTAACCATTATTGCAGTTAAAATCCTTTAGTCAAGGTTGACCTGATAGTCATTATGTAAATCCTTTAATCAAGGTGACATTCTAATAGAATTATCCAAAGTTCTCTAACTAGGCCACTCCTAATAGGGTGATTAAAAACTTTAACACGATCACACCTAATAGTGTAATTTGTAACCTTTAAAAGGGTTGGCTCTTAGCTGAGCTCACTTTAGAAGAGTGAAAAGTGGTAGATATTACTTGGTGGATTTTCCTAAATTGGATTTCCACATTAAGTCTCAGTGTTAAACATACATGAATGATATATGTGTGGTGCATGGTATTTACTATGGTTTTATTTAGTGCTAGTCGGCATATATTCAGAAGAGAGTAAAGTGGTCGATGAATATGTTTAGTTGTTGATGGTATGCTATATAGACCAAGTAGTTTTATGAGTATTTTTAAGCTGTTTGAAGTTAGTAATAGTTGAACTAATATATCTAGAACTAAGGAAAACTTATTCAACACCCCCACATCTCTATTATTATAAATATTCCAACACTTATATGTATTCTTTGTAACCTTATTGTATCCGCCTTTTTATTTCCAATTTTTCATTTTCCTAAAAGGCAATTAATCTTCTATAATAATGTTCTTCCATCTAGTGGCTAATATTTAAGGTCTAGTTTTTCAATTTTTGATCTTTAGTTTCACAAAGTGCCCATTGTCATAATTTGTTCATATATCTACAGGTTTGTTGCTCTTAGATTTCAGCTATTTTCTTTTTCCTTTCTCATATTTTATATTGAACTCTATAGATTAATGTTAAATATTTTAAAGAAATTGTCCCTTTTGTCTCAAAAAAGACAATAATAATAAGAACATAAAACACATAAATTATAGTACAACATTCACTAAAGATGATTGTATCATATAAAAAGTGCCATGTAGTGACAATTATTTTCCTAATAGATAATGAAAAGTATAAATTATAATCATAATATTCATTGTTATAACTATAGTATTTGATATAATTTTAATTATTGATAATAACATATTAATTTGAAGGGCTTGTCCCTTTGGTGAAATGGTGGGGCTTCTTGCCTGTAGGGCCTACAACTAAGGTTCAAGTCGCCAGAGGGCTATTCTCTACTATGGATCTTAATTGAGAATGTTTTTCCTTTGACCCTTGGTGAAGTAGTGGTGTTTCTTTCCTGTAGTGCTTACAACCAATGATTAATAGAATTTTGAATTTTTGCACTCTAGCTTTGGCTCCTGCATCTGACTTTTTGGCAGCTATGATTTAGGGTTTCTTGCATCCGGCTTCGGTATGGCTCTTATGTCTAGCTCCTATGTCTAGCTTCGACGTCTGGCTCCAAGTCCCACATCTAGCTTTATGACAACTCTAATTTAGGGTTTCCCACATCTGGCTTTATGGCAGCTATGATTTAGGGTTTCCTGCATTTGGCTTCAACTTTTGACTTTGGCTCCTGCATCTAGCTCCTGCATCCTGTGTTTGGCTTCGACTTTAGATTCAGTGTTTGCACCTAGCTTTAGCTTTGGCTCCTAAGCCTAGTTTTGTCTCCTACATCTAGATTTGGCTTCTTCTATCCATCTTGTGGGTCACTTTGGCTTGTACTCTTATGTCTGGCTTTATGACAATCACTTTGGCTTTCGCTTGTCAGGCTAGGGTTTCTCTTGATCCTAGAGGGAATAGTTGTTCACTAGGTGTTGTGGGTAGTTCAACCATTTCCTATGTTGATGTGGAAACCTATGAGGCCGATGTTGGTGGTCAAATAGTACATTCAGGGTTTTGTGATACTGTGCATTTATGGCTCTGTGACACTGTGTCAGTTGTGGTATGTAACCCAAAAAGGCTTGTTTTAAATTCTACTATAGTTGATAAGATCTCTATCAATATGGTAGACTTTGAGGACACTATTGCTATCTTTCACTTTAAGGGTTTTTGGCATTCTCTTTTGGATTTGCACGCATGGATTTCCCATGTTTGGGAGCACTTCATCTCAAAGATTGCCTAGATTTACCCTTTGGCAAGGGGTTTTTTTGTTGTGAAATTTGATACTATTGAAGAAAGAAATTCTATTTTCAGCAACAACTTTTCTTGGGATGAGAAGTTTCCCTTGATGGCTAAAATTTGGCACAAGGATTTCAACCTGTTGATGGAAACTTTTAATAAGTTCCCTATGTGGGTAAGGCTGCTGAATATCCCCCTTCATCTTTGGTGATGATCTATCCTAAGGGAGGGGGAGAATATCCTCAAAGAATTTTTGATGTTTGATAAGGATGCTTCCAAAGTTTTTCGGACGACGTATGCTCATGTGCTAGTTGAGATCGACATTTCTAAAGGACTCCCAGAATTGATTTCATTAGAATCTCCTCTTGGTTCTTGTAATATTCTTTTGGACTATGAGGGCATCCCCTTCCACTATAGGAATTGCCACTTGACTGGTCAGCTAGCCACTAGGTGCTCTTCCAGTAAATCTAGACCGAAAATGTCCCCTTCTTGGTGGAAGGGGGTCTCAGAAGACCACTGCACATTCCAAAAGATCCCTTCTATGGGGAATGGTGACTCTGTGCAAGAAACTTTAGTGGTGGATTCTACTACTATTTCTCAAAAACTATCTTCTCTAGGGAAGGATCCTCCTCTAGCCCCTTCTGTAGTGGTAGCTAGTCCATCTCTAGATTCTACTATCCTAGCTTTTGGTGTGGATTCTACTGCTATCTCTTTTAGTCTATCCCCTCATTTGGCTTCTTCTGTGATGGTGGCTGGTCCGTCTCTAGATTTTGTTGTCCCAATTTCTAGCATGGACTTTTCTAGTGCCTCTATTTGTCCATCCACTTTTGTCTTGTTGGTGGATCCAGAGTTGGCAGTGGTGGTTGCTAGTCCATCTAATTTTGTTGTTCTAGTTTCTGGTGTTTCTGAGGTAGTTCCTTCTATGGTTCCTTTTCTAAGTGATGTTTCCATTGTCACTTCCTTTTTTGTAGCCTTCTCCCTAGCTTTGGGGGTTTTTGGAAATAGTTGTAAAGGAGCTAATTTTAAGTGGCAGAAGGCTGTTGGTTTGGTGGAGGATAGATGGACTATAGCAAAAGGAAAAAAATTCAAGCCATCCAATCCTTCTTTTGAGATGGCACTACGGTCTAATATGAAGGGTTCTAAAGGAAAATTTTGACACCTAGCTTTTGGCCAGTTGTCTCTATACTATCTTTTGGCCTTTAGTTCTTTGTAGTGTGTCTCATTAGGGGGTTTCAAGATCCCAGTCAAAACCTATTTTGTGGTTGTACTATTCTATTTTATTTATGTTGCCACATAGGTCACCTTTTGTTTGGTGACTTGTTTCACCTTCAGTGGTTGTTTTGTTTAGGGTTTTAGGTTCCCTTCAAAACCTGTTTGGAGTTTCAGGTGCCCGCTCAAAACTTGTTTGTGTGGCTAAAGAGTATTGTGTTAGTTGTGATGCCACCCTGGTCGCTATTTCTTGTTTGGTGACCCGTTTCATCTTAGGTTTGATGTTTTGTTTGGTTAGAGCTTTGTTGAAAATTTCTTGATTTCTCAAGGGTTTTAGGCTCCCTTCAAAACTTGTTTTTCCTATCTAAAACATATTAATTTGAAAGCTTAGTGTAATAGTATATGGAATAGCAATAATGTCTGTAAATCACACTATAATTTAATTAAGTTTAATATACTATTAGAATATGCTTTTAAATTAATGTGTAATTATTAATAATTATAATCATATAAAATATTGTACCTATAATTAATATTATACTTATAATTTATAGTTTTGATTTATTATTAGGAAAACACTAGTGATATGCTTGTTTAAAAGGAGAAGATATAGTCTTTCTAATTTTAGTGTGTAAATCATTTGCTACTTTAATTCATAGAGAAAGAAAATCTAGGCAATGTCATAGAAAGGGAGATCATATTCAATATAAATATGTAAGCATGTAGAATAGAATTGATTCCATGACTAAGTCACACTCTTTAATTAAATAGATGTTTGTTGATTAATTTCATGTATTAGTGAAATAAATATTTGAAACTATAAATTGTGTTTTCTTCTTATAAAATTTAATTTTATATTTAAATATATGGTTATGTCAATTTTTTTGAAAATGTAGTTAATTTTTTTGATGAATAGACCTTTTCCACTATATTAAAACTTTAAATATAGATATTCACCAAAAAGGGGCCAGGGGATACAAGATCACCTTGCAAGTTCAAATGACCCTTGGCTAAAGATCAACTATTCATCAGAAAACATATATAAACTAAAATTAAGAATTTTAGGCTGCAAGAGCAGTGCCAATCGAATGAGGGTCTTTGTCATCAAAACCCTAGAAGTCTTTGGGGTTAGTGGTTGGCTTAGGGGGAGTGAAACCATCAATAGTAGCAACATCTTTATCTTTATCTTCATCTTCCTCGGCCCTGGGAGGAGAAATGGCTAAATCCAGTCACAAGAATTCTTGCTTAGGGTCATAGTGAGTAGTTAGCCAACCCATAGCAGTGGTAGTACGACGAGCCACCAGGGACCAACCTAAGCCAACCCACTGAGGAGTCAAGGCCAAGCAACAACGACCACTAGAGCCACCACTGGGAGAGTGACGATAAGGCTGTGACCTGGGGGTCTATGAGCAGCAAGTAGAATTTCTCTAGCCTCACTGACAATAGTAAGGAGTGTGGTCATTAGAAAAAGCTTCTGGAGGTACTTGGGAAATCATACATGGGGCATTGCCCCAATGAGTAAGTAGCTCCTGCAGGTGAGCCACTTCCAACGTGACTTTGTTAGTTTGTACTTGAATCTACATCATGACATTATCACATATACATGGCTTAGTGTACATAGCAACATAAATATCAAGAAAGTTGTGAGAGAAAATAACACTATTGTGATCCTTGCAAAGTGTTAATAATATCTCCATTCTTAAAGCATGCCAAATCTAGGCATATCTAAAAGGGAGTCTAGGAGCATCACCCAGAACCACCATATGCCAAGTGAAGGCCTCTAGATAAAAATGCCTAAGGAAATCAAAAATTGAGAGCCAATAATTCTGAGCTATTCTGTAAAACTTAAATATATGTAGAAAACCCTTAGTTTGGCCACAAAAAGAGCATCAAGGATCAGAAGTCCTCAGATACCTAAGCTAAAGACCCAAAGGCAAGCCCTAGAAAAGAAGACACCAAGCAAAGTGAGCAATTTTTGGCTCAGTGATAGCATGCTAGATAGTGGAAAATCTGAGACTCCAAGTCTTATGTGAAGAATGAAAATTCCAACATTGATTGAGGGTATCAACCATCGGAAGATGGTGCACTAGCTACCTATAACCCAACCTAGGCTTGTAGTTAGTCATTGGAGTGGTAGGGTACCACTGCCAATATTTTCACCAAGGGTGGGTTGAGTGAGTTCGAAGCCTATGTAACAAATTAGGAGGAACCACAGAAACTAAAATATCAAATATTTGTCAATCTAGATGGAGAAGACAATATTGCACTAGAAAGTCCTCCCATGATCAAAGGCTCATAGTAACCCTGGAAAATAAATCTTTAGGTGTCTTGATACCTTTCAAAAATAAATGCAAGGCATGGGCTCCTTGAATCTTCTCTAAAGGCACCCCTTGAGTAGAAAAAAATGGTGACCACAAGAGGTTTTGTTGATTCATCAAGAGGACATCTCTTAATCCATTACTAGCCCAGCAAAGCCAAGGCTTAATGGCTTCCCAGGCTTTCCAAATGCTCTTAGCAACAAAGGTACCCTGAATCTAAATAGGGTTAGAGATCAGAAGAAGGGTTTGAAAACCAATCCCTTTCCAAGCTAGGTAGTTAATTGAAAAGCCTGAAGAAATGCAATGATGTAGCAAGATTTTCTAGGCCTCATCACTAGAGAGAACTCATATGACCCATTTGGAAAAAAGGGTTATCCCCTATTGGGAAGTGGAAAGCAAGCCAAGACCACTAGAATTCTTGGGTGAATAAAAGAAATGCTAGGCCACTTGGTGAAAGCCATGATGCATAGCATCAGAGGCTCAGAGAAAGTGTCTAAGAAGATGTTCAACCTTAAGGTATGAGGGTTTAGAGGGACCCCAACTAGAAGAATAATAACCATGAGTAGCAGCAAGCACTTTGGAGCTAATTTAGAACTTCCCCACAAGTGAAAGGGACTTAGTGATCCAATAATCAAGCTTCTTGATAGTTCTAGAAAGTATTACATTCCACAAATCCATAAGGGATGCTTAAAAAGTGAAGGGAATGCACAAGAAATTGTATATTTGCCCATGTTGGAACCATTACCATCCATACTACTGCAACCAATGAGGTGTAGTGCCTGCCCTCATTCACATCTTTTCTAGACATATTGTTGCCATTATTATTAGACTATGATGGACTAGTTTTATGTTGATGGATTAGTGGTATTGTTTTGTCACTATCAGACATTATGTTATGGATTCAGTTGGTATATGATGAGATCATTTAGACTTTACATTTCATGCATACATGATGATCATTACATTACTTTCAGTTATTGTTGATGATTAGTTAGATGGTTTATTATCTCATGTGTTTTACTATGGATACTTACCCCATACTTGCATGTGTATGGTGTGCATGTTTTCTTATTGTATGGCATTTCTGATGTGGTTAAGGAAGGGAGTCATAGTCACCAGCTTAGTCAAGATCTACACAATGCACCACTTCCTGCCATTATCTGTTTAGCTTAGCATTATATATATTGTATTTACATGCATGGTTTTTTTGCAGGTTGCAGGTACTTGGGTATCAACTTCCCTGAATTGCCAGGATGGGCGTACCCTATTATACTATCTCAATGCTAAGAGAAGGGAGATAAATTCTCAAGTCCAAATCCCAAACCCTTAAGCCATTTGTACTAGTGAGGTAGGACAAGTATCTGGCTATTTTACCCACCGAATGTGTCAGATGACATAATTCTTGATTTTAACCCTTTAGACTGATTTTGAGTGAATTGCTCTATGATGGGTTTTCATATTTTGTCTTGGAGGTCTATGGTGAATTTTCTATTAATTAAGTCTTAATAAATAGATTTAATTAATAAATCAATTATTTGAGAAAATTAATATAAAATATCATGGTCTTTGATATTTTGATTATAATTAATTAAATGAGAATTAATTGAGGAAAAAGGAATTAAATAAAAGAAAATTAGAAATTAAAATTAATAATAATTATAAAATAATCATAAAGTGATAAATAAATAATAATAATAAAATTTATACAAAATTAAAATGAAAGTTATAATTATTTAAATAAAAATTATATAAAAGTGAATTGGAGTTATAAGCTTGCATGGGAATTAACATAGTTTTCTATTTCTCATATGCCAACAATACGAGGGTTAGTGCATCAATTAAGCACATTGTGTCTACAACCCTGTGGCTCATCTAGAAGGTTGGAAAAGACCCATGCTTAGTTGGTGACACCTTTTAGCTATTTCTAGAGGCATTCTAGATGTTTCCTAAGAGTTCTTTATATTCAGGCATTCCTAGAAGCTTAGACATAGCGTTTAGAGTGCAATTGGAGCATTGGAGGATTCAAGGACTCTGAAGAAGGGAGCTTGCTCTACGGGTTTTTTGAGGAAGAGAAAATTAGCATCATAATCTGGGTAGATTCTTGTGATTTTACTTATGCTATTTCCACATCTTGTTTTCCCTATCTTCTTCGTGTCTTCCATATGTCTTCTGAGGAATTTTCTATTTTTGCATTCTCAATATGGGTAGTTTAATTTTACTTAAAGAATTCTATATGCATAAATCTGAAAAGAACACGAGGCTAGGGTTTAGATTCATAGTCAAACCCATTAGATTAATTATTGGAAATTTTTGAGATCAAAGGTTTATGGAGAAATTCTGAAGATTGAAATTTATATATATATATTTTGTCAATTTGCATACACATATGTATGTGTGTGTGTGTAGAATGAAAAATATCACAGCATATGAACATGTACACACACACACACACACACACACACACACACACACACACACACACACACACACACACACACACACACACACATATATATATATATATATATATACATACATATTTATATATAATATATATTTGTTAAAAAGCCGAATAATATATCCTTAGTCAAAAACGTTTTAAGAAACGTTAAAACCAAATCGTATACCAAATGAAATCGCATAAGTGATTTTTTTAAAAAGAAAGTATATTGCATAAGTGGGGGGGGGGGGGGGGACGAGACCTGCACCCCCATACCGCTGCAGTCGCAGTGTACTATCATCCCAAGTACTGTGACGGCAGGGGTACGTAGTACCCATTGACGTCGCAGGCCCTATGACTGCAGGGTCCTGCGTACCGGTGGATTATTATGTTATATGAACGTTTATAACATTTTCCATATGAAATCATTTTTTAATTGTTATTAAAATTTTATATGTGTTAAATGGTATTAATCAAATTTGTTAATTCGATTTTGTTTAATGTAAGTAAATATGATTAATAAGAATTTGGTTTATAATTGTATAACTGATAAATGATTCATTTCTTTTACAATGGTTTAAATTAATTGTTTTATTAAGTATACTAAATTTAATTGTTAGTTTGGTGGGGAACATTTTCAATCAAAGTGTATAATTGAAAGATGGATTTTAAAGAATACTTGTATTCATCCAAAATGTACAAATGTTCCTCCATTCATTCTTTAAATTTGGGAAACGTAAACTGAGACTTTTAAATTCAAATTTGAAAACTTAGCAAAACCAAAACATGTGTTTGCATTGTGTATTCTTATGCTATTGTTTTGGGTTTTGGGTTGCCTAGTGTTGACCAGTTATAGGATGTCTACCAAAGGCTTGGGATTTATGTGATTGTGATGTCATGATGATGTTTTAATCTCGATCTTTATAAACTCAACCATGGTTATGTGATGGAATGCTCTATGTATTGGATGTAATTACTGATTGTTATAGTTGAGATTCTTATGTATGAGAGACTTGACTTAACCAGTATTTTTGGTCATCAATCAGTTATCCTTGGTTATTTTCTAGTCGCCATGATGGGATTGTAATGTGGATTTATTCTTGATGATGTCATGTTGTGACATGTTTGACTCAACCATTTTTGGAGTCTTCGATCAGTATGATTGAGATATATTTTGGTTATTGAGAACCATTGGATACTTTGATTATCAATGATACTTTAGTTGCCAATAGAGAGTTGTTGTGTTCATGATTTTCTATGGATGTTTGCTCATGGAGATTTGATGCTTTTATGCATATTTGATGATTTTATTATGCATTATCTTTTGTGATTTTGAGATTTATGATTCCATGAGCTTAGGGTAGGATATCTACATGTACTGACAGGAAGTGGCTTGCAATGGGGGTCGGGGCCCTAAGAGGCTACCAGGGTAACTCATTGTAAGTTGGATTAATAAGTGATAACATTCACACCTAATACTAAATAAATGAACTTAAAAAGGTAAGTGTTTTGTTCTTTCCCATGCCTTGAGTGCTTGTACAGGCTAGGATGGGAGTAGTGAGAATGCATGGTTGTGACCTTGCATTCTGTAGTATGCCTCATCAGTATGAGAGGATACTAGTGGCCGCATCAGATCAATATGGACCCATGGAGTTTAGCTAATTGCTAGGTAACTTGTACGTGATAAATGCGATGACACTTTCCTGCTTGCATAGTAGGTTCCTACATGTCATTGTGTGCCTCTACGGATTAGATGTCAGATTTTGTGTGTTTGGAATCTTTGAGTTAGTATACTTTTAGGATTCCTAGACTTATAGAGATTTGTGCTATGTGTTTTGGATACCCTATTTGGGTTGAGATTATCTCCTCAGCAAGCTGGGAGTGGACCACTTAGGTACCACGTGGTCGGGTGGTAGTGTCTTTTCCACTCTTATCATTTGAGGTTCATTGAGACATCGTAGCTGATGTGTCCTTCATGATGGTGGATAATTATCCTTTCATTGGTGATTAGCATATGTTAGATGATGTTATCTTATGCTTCTATTTGCATGTAGGATTACTTTCTACATATGATGTTATATATGTTAGGAGTGACATTCCTACTATGTTAATACCGATGATCTCTTCGGTGATTTGGAATGTTACGCATGGAGGGATGGCTAGGATCCACGATGGTCTAATGATGCTATTAATGGTTGGGAGGAACCGTGCACTTAGTTTATTATGTTTAATCTTTATGATGGATATATATGTTTCCTATGATGATGTATCATGTCTATCATGTGATTATCTTTACTTTGATGTATAATAGATTAGAATAGGATGATGTACCTTATTCTATATATGTATATTCTTTTGAGCTTTTCATACCCTGTGACATGTACAATGGATGATTGAGCATTTGAAATGTAATGTATAAACATTGGACTTATCAGTATTATTTCATGTGGATGTTGTACTAGATGGATTCATGTATGTTAGATGTTTTTAGATGTGATTCAATGTTAAGGGATCTTAAAGAATGTAATCTATTATGTATGTTATGTTTGCTTTCAGATGGACATTGCTATTGCTTCTGTTATTGTGCATAAGTTATATAAGGTATTAACTTTCATAAAAAAAAAAATTCTACCAAACTTAGTGAAATTTTAAGTTAATTCTTTGGAACCCTTGGCAAGGCATTACATTTGGTGTCAGAGCCCGAGTTTCTACATTAGGAGCTCTAGGTATTTTGGAACAACTAGATCTTTGAGCTATCAAATGTATCTCTCCAACTTGAAACTAGGTGAACTGAAACAGAACTTGAACTGTTACTTGTATATTTTTCATACTTCAACACTTAGTACTTCAAAATTGGAAATTTTACTTAAACCTTAACATAGAACTAAAGTTAGTCTATTGCAACATGTGATTGTAATAGTACTTTGTGCTATTGTAGGATAGTATCTGGGACTAGATCTTCTGTTAGAAGCCATGGAAGAGGTCGTGGTAGAGGCCATGGTCATGGCAGAGCTATCAGTGTCCATGAGTTTGCCCATGAGGGATTGGCTCATGTAGAGAGCAGGGAAGAGCACTCTAGTAGGCAGTAGGAAGAGAGCCGTACAGAGGAACAAGCTGAGTCTAAAGAGGTTGGTCTGAGACAAATGATGTAGACTATTCTAGAACATCTACCTCCTGTTCAAGAGTAGCTGAAAGCACGTCAGATAGAACAAGAGCATAGACCTAGATCTAGAAGTCCTCGCAAGGATCGTCAGAGGTCCATCATGTCCACTTAGATGAAGGATCTTTCAAGATCCAAGGTTATGCCTTTTAATGGGAAAGGTTCTTGTTATGTGGTCGAGAAATGGCTTATTTCCCTCGACAGAATTTTTTCCATGCTGGAATTCGACAGCAATGTCAAGGCAAGATTTGCAATCACTAATTTAGAGAATTTTGGGGCCAATTGGTGGACGATTGAGGAGAAAAAGCTGGGAATCGATATGAGCAGTGTCACATGGGAACTATTATTAAAAAGTTTTCGTGAACGATTCCTACCAGAGGAATGGAAACAACAAAGGGATGATGAATTTCATAATCTTAGACAGTATACTTTGTCAGTGACCGAGTATGAGCGTAAGTTTTATGAGCTCATGTCTTCTTCAGGGTTCAGTGAAAATTCAGCTCAGTTGACACAACACTTTATTAGGGGTTTGAATAACCGTATAATTGGGGGAGTCAAGGTATTTTACCCAAAACCCCTCAAGGATGTGGTACATCGAGCTATCCTTGTTGAGAAAAGTGTCAACCTTGGTCAAGGTGGTTTTGTAGGAGAGCTAGCAGCATCTGGATCTAAAGACAACTATAATTCAAGTGGTAACAAGACTTTTTCTTTCTCTAAGGGGAAATAGTATCAGCAACATAAGGGTTCAAATTCTTAGGTTCAAGGTGGTGGTAAAGGTTCTAACACCAAGAACAAACACAATGCTCAACGCAATAAACAAAATCAGTCCAATCAGCTAGCTCAGAGTAGCGAGTCTTTTCTTAGTAGGAACAGTCATCAACAATCAAATGTACCACCTATGGGTAGAGGATCTGGAAAAAATATAGAATGTTTTTCATGTGGCCAAATTGGACATTATGCAGCTCAGTGTCCACAGCGAGCACCTCAGTTTTCTAGACCTAGACCTACAGTTTCAGAGCCTACAATTGGTGATGCAGGTAGAGCTCATAGAGTTTTTTGCAGCAGTTGATCAGCGTTAGGCAGATCATTAGGGAAAAGTGGTTGAGACCACAGGTGCTAGTAGAAGTATATCTCTTTCAGTATTGTTTGATTCATGAGCTACAGATTCATTTATTTCACCATCTATAGTTTCTAAGTGTAAGCTGGATGTGGTCAAGAAAGATCATGGTTGGCAAGTGGAGCTAGCCTCAGGTTTTAAGGTCTCCAAAAACTCTATAGTTCATAAGTATGGGCTTAGCTTAGGAAGCTTTGACACTATAGTGGATCTTCAAGTCATACTTCTTGGTTCGTATGATGTGGTTTTAGGCATGGACTAGCTTGGATATCAAAGAGCCAGTATAAATTGCAGGAGGAAGATTATTTTGTGCCAAGATGACCAAGGGAATGATGTGCAGATAATTGGGATACCAAGGCCTATATCTCTGCGGATGATTTCTACTATGCAATTGAAGCGAAGTTTCTATAAGGGATGTTAGATATTTGTTGTAATGGTAAATGATCTTGATGAGGAAGATCCTATGAGGGAGACTTTAGACCACCCGATTTTACAGGAGTACGTAGATGTCTTTCCAAGTGAGGTTCTAGGAATGCCTCCGAAAAGGGACATTGAGTTTAGTATTGATCTAATTCCTGGAGCGGAGCCTATCTCCAAAGCTCCTTATCGCATAACTACACAGGAATTGGGTGAGCTACATCTTTAGCTAGAGGAACTTCTGGCCAAAGGGAGCATTCGACCTAGTGTATCACCATGGGGAGCTCTAGTGCTCTTTGCGAAGAAGAAAGACGATTCTTTGAGCCTTTATATTGACTACAGACAGTTGAATAAGGTGACTATTAAGAATAGGTATCCTTTGCCTAGGATTGATGACTTATTTGATCAAATCAAGGGAGCTACAGTATTCTCCAAGATTGACCTTAAGTCAGGATACCACTAGCTTCGCATTAAGGAGGCTGATATTCACAAGACCGCTTTTCGAACTCGCTATGGGCATTCTGAGTTCATAGTGGTACCCTTTGGATTGACTAATGCTCCATCGATTTTCATGAGTTTGAAGAATGTTGTGTTCTGATCTTATTTGGACAGGTTTGTACTCGTGTTTCTTGATGACATATTGATATATTCTAAGACTCAGAAGGAGCATGAGGAACACCTGCGGTTGGTATTGTAGTGTTTGAGAGACAATCAGCTTTGTGCCAATGTAGCTAAGTGTGAATTCTTCAAATCGGAGATTCAATATTTAGGGCATGTTATTTCAAGTGATGGTATTTCAGTGGATCTTGCAAAGATTCAAGTGATAATAGATTGGCCTACATCGACTAATGTGTTAGAGATTCGTAGTTTCATGGGTTTAGTTGGTTATTATCGTAGATTTGTCTAGAACTTCTCTAAGATAGCACATCCTATCACTTCTCTTCAGAGGAAAGGAAAGAAGTTCGGGTGGACAGAGAAATGTGAGGAAGATTTTCAAAATCTCAAGGAGCTTTTGACCAGTGCACCGATTTTAGCCATACCTGATCTGGAGTGTGATTTCATGGTGTGTACAAATGCTTCTCTAGAAGGAATTGGGGCTGTGTTGATGCAGAATGGATGGGTGATTGCGTATGAATCACGCAAGCTCAAGGATCATGAGTTAAATTATCCTACGCATGATCTTGAGTTAGCAGCAATAGTTCATGCTTTGCCAAGATGGAGACATTTCTTGTTGGGGCACAGATTTGAGCTACATAGCGATCATCGTAGTATTTTGTACATTTTTACTCAGCCTAATTTGAATGCTTCCCAAAGGCAATGGATGGAGTTTTTATGTGAGTATGATTTTGAGGTTAAGTAAATTCAGGGTAAGGAGAATGTGGTGGCAGATGCTTTGAGTCGCAGGAGACATGTGGTATCATCGATGACTGTTTGTGTGGATCTGAGGGGTTGGATTCTTCAGGCACTTCCTACAGATTCATGGTATCAGGAAGTGTGCAGAGAGATAGATTCAAGAAGATCTTTGGAAGGTAAGTTTGTAGGTTATGTTTGAGAATCAGATGGTCTTTTGAGACATTTGGGGAGGATTTATGTGCCATTTTTGGATGAGCTTCGCATCTTGATTCTGGCAGAAGCCCATCGTACACCTTACTCAACACATCTAGGTGTCAAGAAGATGCATGTGGATTTGAGATGTTTGTTCTTTTGGTCTGGGATGAGGTGAGATATTGCTGATTTTGTGCCTAAGTGCCTTGAGTGTCAGAGAGTTAAGGCAGAACATCAGCACCCGGATAGACTTTTGCAACCAAATCTCATTCATTTTTGGAAGTGGGATATCATCTCCATGGATTTTATAGTAGGATGACCTATGACAGTTTGATGTCATGATGCTATCATGGTCACCATTGATCGGTTGACTAAGTTGGCGCATTTTTCACTGATCAGGTCTTCCTACATAGCAGCTTCTGTAGCTAATGTATTCATGCGTGACATTGTGAGATTACATGGTATTCGTAGAAAG